>CACVBM020000099.1:0-357388 GCA_902728155.2 Microthlaspi erraticum
TAGGGCATTTCTCTATGTCCCAACAAACCCACGTCTGAGCTTCGTCGTACGGAGCCTCTGCCGCCGTATTCGTCATTGCTTATTAAACATACAAACAAAATTCAATCAGAAAGTGAATAAAAGGTTTCTAATTTACAACTTAAACCAATTTGGTGATAAGACTAAAAGGTCTCTCCTAACTTTCAGTGTTCGACATTTCTCTCTCACAGTCGCTAGAGGTCATAGTCCAAAATCCAATAATCTCTACCTAATTATCCCTAACAAAATCGTACTTAAGATTGGCAGAAATGGTTTATAATTACTCTGAATCTGCAACTTGAGCGATTATGAACAAAAATGAGATAATGAGTAAATGGCAAGACATTAACATCCCCAAAACAGAATCGTGAAGAGAGATAGCCGGAACGAGAACATACCTCCGGTAACAGTTTCCTCAGACTTCATATCGACGCCGGAGGAGGAGATAGACGCAAGTTCTCGATGTCGGAGGATTTAGGGGTTTTTGATTTTGTTCCCTTCCTGATTTTGATTTAGGGTTCTTGAGAGAAACAGTGTACATTACAATACTGGATTTAAGCTAGTAGTAGTAGTAATTCTGTAATTTTTGTTCGGCTCAAAATGAAATGCGTGGGTGAAACCAGGCCTGGCCCATTTATAAACTGGGCCGGGCCTTAATGAGATCCATTTCAATGTAAAGCACACAAAACTCGCCTAAGTTCTGCGTTTTACGAATCCAAGGGTTTTGTGAGAACCTTCCAGAGCGAATCCTTTCGCAGAGACGACGCTAACATCAAAAGCTCGAGCTCGGATTCTCTTAATAATTTTTAGCTATGAAGGAAAATTCAAAACGAGCCATGATCGGAGAAGAAGATTCCGAAACCTCCTTACCGATGGATCTCATCCTCGACGACATTTTCCCAAAACTTCCTCTGAAATCAATCGCCAGGTTTCGCTGCGTCTCCAAGCAATGCCGCTCGATGCAAATCCGTCCACGTCTCCTATTCGCACTCCAACGAGCCACCGACGAGGTTATCATCTTCTCAACGCCTCAGCTTCAGCTTCATCCTCACCAGAAACCTTCGTCGTCTCCTCTCGTAGCTTCCGCCGATTTCCACATGAAGATCTGTACACACATGTGGCCAGTCTTCCGCGGCCTCACCTCTCGCTTGATCTATTTCACCGCCTCGAGGAACGGTTGCCAAGAGCCTCTGATATTCAACCCCATCACCGGAGAGCACGCGAGCTTACCGGAGCTGAGCAGGTACCGGAAATCTTACAGCTTTATCGGGTTTGATCCGGTCGGGAAGCAATTCAAGGTCTTGTTCATGGCGTATCCGTATTGCTCTGAAGGTGGTGATCATAGAGTCATGACGTTAGGAGGAGACGGAGAAGAGAAGAAGGTTTGGAGAGAGATCAAATGTAGCTTACAGCATTTGCCTGTGAGTGAAGGGATTTGCATCGATGGGGTTTTGTATTACTTTGGTGAGAAGAATAATAGCTCTGAAAATGACAAGTCTTGTGAGGTTGTTTGCTTCGATGTTAGGTCTGAGGGATTTAAGTTTGTTTCCGCGGATTGCTTTAGCGTGCCGCATAGTACTAGATTGGTTAATTACAAGGGGAAGCTAGGTGGGATTGAGTTGACTTATGGTGATGATGATGCGGTTGTGTTGACTGTGAGGGTTCTTGAGGATGCTGAGAGGTGTGAGTGGTCGGAGTTTGTATACACTTTGCCGGAGAATGAGGTCTTTGTGACTGATGTTTTCGTTGTTGGGATGACTGGTGCGGGGGAGATTGTTTTGTCGGATAGGTTTACGTGGAAGCCGTTTTATGTGTTCTATTTTGATCCGGAGAGGAAGACTCTACAAGCTGTTGAGGTCAGAGGTGTTGGAGAGTACAGTGAAGCGTTTGAGAGTGAGTGTAGTGTTTATGCGTTTGTGGACTATGAAGTGGATTCAAAGTTTATAACGTAGTTAAAGAGAGTCTTGTGTAGTTTTGTCTGTGTGTGTGTGTGAGTTCTCATTGAGAACGTTGTTTAAGGTATGTGTATTTCTGAGGTAGTTTGGTATCACTCTGTTCTTTTGAAAGCAAACATTGAGCAGAAAAAATGAATCTTTTGATATATAACTTGCAACTGAAGCATAATTTTCACGAAGTGAAAGGTGAAACTAACTACAAGGATCTCTGTGGATAAGTCTCCGTCAACAACAATGTTACAGCGCATTGGTAAACACTTTGATTAGCCAACTGTGTAGGAGAAAACTCAACAGACTAAAAATAAAGCCTTGGTTTCAGAAAATAAAAGATGTTTTGGTAACAAGTTTCTTGCAGTGTACGTCGGAGAGAAGTCAAAGAAGAATATTTCGGATTTAAGCATCTGATGGGCAGCTTGACAATTCTTTGTCCTGAAGATCATTTTTATCAAATGCCATATGTTGAAAATGGTAGTAGCTAGCTCTGGCCTCTGATTGAACTCTTCAACTTTAATAATTATCTCAACTTTTCATTTTTTTTCTATGAACTAGTGTTAAAAGACTTCAACCACAAGGCAAGTATCCGAACAAGATAGTTTGCTTTTTTATTTAATTTATATTTTTTTACTTGACACGATATATATAAGTTACTAGGGGGTGATCCGCGCTTCGCGCTGGTTGTGTTAGTTTTATTGTTTTTTCGTAAAGTTAATATTTATTTCTATAATAACTTTCTATTATTATTACTAAATTATAATTTTTGTAGATTTATATATAATTATTTTTAAATGATTGTTCATATTCTTATTAAGTTACTATAGTAATAAATGATACTTATTATAAAAATTAAGATAGAAAAAACCCAAAAATATAATAAATAAATTGATATGCTGATGTAGCAAATTGGAGAATTTAGAAGCGATCAGAAGAGAGGAACATGAACTTTATATATATAGATAACGGTAGCTAGGTCTTCATATAGGCTTCTCTACTAGGTCATTAACATATAAAGTTTCAACATATATGAACTCTCTTGCCGTCTGATCACCAGCAAATACAACGATCATCATGGACAGAGGAGAAGAAGAAGTTTCAGATTCTATCCTGGTTGATCTTATTCTCGAGATATTCTCGAGATTGCCAGCAAAGTCAGTCGGGAGGTTATGTTCCATGTCGAAGCTATGGTGTTCCATGCTTAGCCAACCATATTTCACAGAGTTGTTCTTGACCAGGTCACGTGCTCGTCCGCGTCTCTTATTCGCCATCAAACGAGCCGGTGAATGGAGCTTCTTCTCGTCGCCTCATCAGCCTCGGAATCCACATGGGAATGAGTCTTTCGTAGCCGCGGAGTTTCATACAAAGTTCTGTGGACCCAAGTATCAAAACATTTGTAGATATACCTCTGGTTTGATTTGTTTCCCTAATATGTGGTTCTCAAAGGAGCGTCGGCCAATGACTGTAGTATGTAACCCTATCACAGGACAACATGCAATCTTACCTAGAGTGATGAGTCACAGCCAGTTGACAAGCTTTTTAGGGTTTGATCCGATTGGCAAAAAATTCAAAGTATTGGCCGAGGTTTCTCCATTTTGTGGTGGAAGGTTTAATATGGAAATTCTGACATTAGAAACTGGACAACTTACGTGGAGGAGTAAGATCGATTCTCCCTTATCCAGTACTTTACGTGAAGGGTTATGCATCAATGGGGTTTTGTATTACATACATGAAACTTTTGAGCGGCCTGGTCATGTGATTGATGAAGATGATTACGGAACGTCTGATGAGGATAGTTTTCATGTGAATATAGTTTGCTTTGATGTTAGGTCTGAGAAATTCAAACTCATCGAGGCAGATTTCTTTTGTCTTGATCAAGATAACCATAAATTGATAAACTATAAAGGTAAATTGGGTGGGATTCGTTGGGAGTATACTGACAATGGTGTCATTGAGTTGCATCTGCGTGTTCTAGAGGATGTTGAGAAAGAGGTATGGTAGAAATATGTCTACACTTTGCCAGAGAATGAACTCATTAGTCTTCACTCTTACTTCATCGCTGGAGTGACTGCTACAGGTGAAATCGTTTTGTCGATGAACTCTATTTCTAAACCGTTTTACGTCTTCTACTTCAATCCCGCAAGGAACACTCTCCAACGTGTTGAAATCCAAGGTTTTGGTGAGACTGTTGGTAAAATTTATGCTTTTGTGGACCATGCGGAGAATCTAAACTTGATGAAATAGTGAGCCTAGTTAGTTTAGCTGTGATGTGGCTTTTTTTTTTTCTATCTTCATGGTGTTTCGTTGTATTGGCTTATCATACTTTCTTTCATGTTTTCATCTCCCTCAAGCTATCACATACCAAAACTCTTACTTATATCCTCATTATGTTCCATTTGACTTTATCAAAACCTTATCCAATTTTAGGGAAATGTCATGGGGGCGATAAGAATGTTATAGTAATCTGTCTCTGTGGTATGAATTGGCAGAAATGACGCAATGTAACCATGATTTATGATTGGTTTCAACTAGAGGTTCGTAGCTATTTTCATTTCCTTTAAAAATAATATCTATTGGAACAATCTCCACCGATATAGAAAGGGTTTGAGACTACTTCAACAACAACAAATGGACGGGTTATACAACTTTTAGTAAAACTCAACAAACTCTTAAATCTTTCTTAATGCCAAGCAAATATTTGGAAGGTTTGATTCGTTTTGTTTTCACTAAACCTATTGAAGAAACTCATAGCTCCGTTTAGATGCATTGTCTCTCCCTCACCAACATAACAGAAAACTTGGAAACAAGGAAGATCAATATTGTTACCGTTGTTAATCGTCACAATATTCTTTGACATTTTTGAGACTAAAGCGGATTTGTAACTATTTTATTGTGACTGAATATTCTTATATTGTGACAAAACAAAAATGGTAACAATAACCACTTTTTTAGCAGTGATTTCTTTTATAAGAGAAGAGTTTGAAAGTTTGGATTCACTATTGGGGTACGAGCTTTCCATTGGCGGTCTATAAAAAACGTTCATGTTCGAAAAAATCTCACAACCTATTGGATCAGAAAACGTGGATCCTAGTCCTACACTACAGGCTGAGAGCTCTGTAAATTGGGTCCATTATGAAAACTATTTATCAACGGCCAAGATTTTTGTTAGTGAATTTCTGTGGCGGTGATGAAGATTTAAATTTATGATATTTTCTTGTTTTTCTACTTTCTAAACCCTAAATCTTAAACCTAATACAGTATTTATATTAAGAGGGTGTTATTCGTTTTACGGACTTCATATATACATCAGCAGATACAAAAGTCGATCATGAATACAAGAAAAGAAGAATCAGATGCCGTTGCCTGTCGAAGCTGTGGAGGTCCAGACTTCACCGTCCATATTTCACCGAGTTATTCTTGACAAGGTCATTGTCTCGTCCGCGTCTCTTATTGGCTCTCCGACAACTCGGTGAGTGGAGCTTTTATTCGTCGCTTCAGCCTCATAGTCCACATGACAAGTCGTCTCCTCTTCTAGTAGCCAAGTCAGAATTTCATATGAAGTTCCCTGAAGACATGCGTTCAACCTCTTGTCACCTGACCTCTTCTTTGATCTGTTTCTCTAAAATGCAAATCTCAAATAAGGATGAGGAGGATACAGTGCCTTTTATTTGTAACCCTATAACTGGACAATACGCGACCCTATCTAAAGTCTAAACCGATAAGAAGTTACGGAAAGTCGTATAGCTTTTTAGGGTTTGATCCGATTGACAAGCAATTCAAAGTATTGCTCATATGTGATGAAGGCAGGAATTATGTAATTGTGACATTAGAAAGTGGAGAGATGAGGTGGAGGAAGATCAAATGTCCCTTAGCCCATTATCCTTACCAATGTTGGCATGATCAAGGGATATGCATCAATGGGGTTTTGTACTACTACGCTTTTCTAAACTATTCTCATTGGATAGTTTGCTTTGATGTTAGGTCTGAAAAAATCAAGGAGTATATTGACGCAAGAGTCATTCCTTTGGACGCTTTTTAATTGATAAATTATAACGGTAAATTAGGTGCCCTTAGTTGGAACAACATGAATAGGTTGTGTTTATGGGTTCTAGAGGGACATGAATGGTCGGAATACGTCTACACTTTGCCGGAGAATCCGCCTTTTGACCTAGACAATGTTTCCATCGTTGGAATGACTGCTACCGGTGAAATTGTCTTGTCGGAGAAGTATACTTCTGAACGGTTTTACGTTTTCTACTTCAATCCCGAAAGAAAGACTCTCCAACGTGTTGAAATCCTAGGTTTGGAGAATCGTTGTGAAGTTAACGCTTATGTGGACCACATAGAGGATCTTAATCTTAACGATGCAAAATACATCAAGTCAAAGCCAAGGCCAAAACCACAAAAGCGTGACCTCTGCGACTCTGCTCCATCTGTGAAGAGTGAAGAGCAAGCAATCGACAAACCCTTGGCTTTAGCTATTTTGTTCATGTTCATGTCTTAACTGTGTTACACATTACTTGGAAGCAAACCTATGTGTTATCCTATACATTATGTTTTAGTATAATGTTAAAGATTCTCTGCTATGAGATATGAGACGCTTCATATTGTTTCATTTATAACCAAAGTCCCAAACCAATTTTGCTCACACTTTCACTACAATCTTCATTTCATACCCTATCAAATCTCAAGCATACGTATCTCTTCTATCTACAACAACCAAAAGAGTGGAAGAAAAAGAAGAGTAAAGTGACCCAAAAATAATTTTTTTTTCAGGATAAACAATAAAAAGTAAAAACAAAAGAAAATTTATTCTTTAGCTCTTTATAAAGACTTTTTCCTTGAGGTTAACACAACAACAAATCCTCTATTAAACAAAAGTGAAATTAAATTTAGGCTGCAGAAGTTAATCTCAGCTGTTGATGTTGAGATTCACCAGTCATTGGATCGGTTGTGTTTTGGCTCTCCAATGGCATGTACTGAGACATAATCGCCATAATTTCTGAATCCATATAAGACTGCATTTTTTGGATTTTGACACACAAAATCAGAATTATCATTAGAGAGATTCATGCTGACGAATGATGAATTTTTGAAGATTCGTTAAGAGAAGCAAAAGTGTGAAAAAAAAACATACCCTGAGACGATACTTGTAGAACACGTAACCCCCTACACAGATACCAGCAACTGCAGCTAGGATCACAAATGTGAAGAACCATCCTATTCTTGATCCGCTTCTCTCTGCGATGACAAGAAACAAAAGCAAAATAAGAATCTGATAGAGTTTAGATCTTGATTGTTTGATTTCGACGTTTACCAATACAAGTGTCTTGTTCTTTCATGTAGAGACGATTGCCAGAGCATTTGCATTCAAAGCTTCCCCATTTGTTGTTACACTTGCATCCATCGCATTGACAAGCTGATTGCTCCTTACACTCATCAACGTCTAGTAAATATATAAACAAAGATGAATCAGTTATCAGTCTAAGAAAACAAGATAAGAGAATTTGAAATGTAAGCTAGTGGGGAAAAAAGTATTCACCTTCACATTTAAGACCATCTCCTTTAAAGCCTGAAGGGCAACGACATCCTGATGTCTCCGAGTTCTGCATTCAAAAATTGGAGAAAATTTGTTAAAAATGAGTAACTTGGATGAAAAGTTTTAAACTTTATGGCATTATTACATAAAAGAAGATACTTAACCGAACAAGCGGAGAAAGTTAAGCCTTTCTTGGTTTCAGACCAGCAGCCTCCTTGATTCATTGAACATCTCGCAGGTCCATAAGCTGTTAAAAACCATTCAAGAAAAAAAAATGACTTCTTTTTCAAACCACAACACAAAATAACGTGTAGTAAAGTTTCTAACAATGATAAAAGTTAAAGTACATACGTTCACATGAAGTATAGCCATCTCCTTTATACTGCACACCATTCACAACAGGGCATTCACAAACTCTTCCTCTAAATGTGTCCTGATAGTATCCAATTTAGGTGAAAAAAAAGCCCATCAATAACTATGAGAACAAAATTGTGATATTGATGGGTATTAATCAAGTACCTTGCAAGCTGTTACATTAGATTTATTGTCCTGCCAACATCCTCCATTTGCTTCAAGACATTCGTTTGTTTCAATGTCTGTTTTTTTTCAAAAGTGTAAGAAGATTTCTTTAGTATTCCACTACCAAAAAGTTTTGATCAGGTTGCAATGGAAATCAAGTTTAACCTCCACTTAGACAGATCCCGGGTTCGGTTCTTTCCTTAAACCCTGAACATATAGCCTTTAGTACCGCATTTCTCTCGAGTTTACCTGAATAAATGAAGCAGATTAAGAACTTAAGAATCTATAACTTTCCGGTAACATATTGAATGATCTAAACAAACATGTTTGCTCACCTCCACTTTGCAAGTCCATCCGCTCTAACATGCTCTACAGCAAAGTTTCCCTCCACGGCCCGCAGAATGTGTAGTAATACTATACTATAACAAATAACTAACAAGATATATGCGTGAACAATGAACTCTCTAAATACCCTACAACTTTCCGGTAACATATTGAATGATCTAAACAAACATGTTACAATGAGAAGGAATGTAACACAAACCGCGGTATTGAGCATTGTTGATGATCAATGTTGGCAAGATTGTGACATCTCCGCGGTCTCCTTGTCCTACCTGAAGCGCTTGCTCAGCTTTCAAAACCACATTCTCCACATCAGCTCCAGGATCACCCATACATTTCTTGATCTTGTCAAGTGGTAAACCTGTAAATAAGAGAATTTTCAAGATCCCTAATATGAAGAAAGAAAGAAAAAAAAAAGATTGTGAATGCCTCTTACCAAGAGATCCCACAACACTCTCTGCACATTCTTTGCTATACTTCTTCTCCTTCATAGAACACCTGATGTGAAAATCAGTCACATAGTCCCACCAAACCCAAGACCGGTTGCTCTCTTTAGCCACTCTATGAACACACAACTGTCTCAGATTCTCGAAAACCACGTCTTTCCCATCGTATCCATCTCCAAAGTCTTGTTCAGGGTCAGGAGCACAGTACCTCCCTTGGTTTATACACTGAGACTTACATTGATTGCTGGACACGTAATCTTTAGGGCAAAACCATGTAATGTAATGAGGCGTGAACAAAGCATACCCTCCTTTCTCGAGAATCTGCGCGTGCCCTTTGAAGTTCTTGACGAAATTCATCTGCTCATCGCACCTCGCACCGCACTCGTCGTTCGTGTTGGTCCATAGCTCATACTCCACTCTCTCGTCCGGATGAGGCAACGACTCGCTCCAGTCTATCTTGAGGACTACTTCCTCTCCTTTTTTAAGAGCTTGCTTGAGTGTGTTGGCGAAAGATTGGTCGATTAATGCGGAGGGAATGCTGAGTTTCTCTATGAAGTCATCAGCTTCTTTGGATTCCTCTGGTGAGTCCATTGTTATCAATGGCTCGTCTACGTTGTCAGCTATTAGAACTGCTGCTGCGCCGGATTTTTGACCGTTCCATACCTTTAATGCAAAGTAGCACTCTAATGCAAAACAAAAAACAGAGCAAAATAAAATCAAAATCAAAACCGAATCTTTACCATCCCTAATTATTACAAGTAGATTAAGATTGAAGCAAGTCTCATACGTAAATGACAAAACTTTCTATTTTTAAACAGAAATTTGGACCATATCAAATTAGGATAAAAAGGAGAATGAAAGATGTAAAACTAAGACCTTAAAAGAGAGAAATTTTGAGTTCTTAAACAACTAAATTGAGATTGAGACAAGTCTCTCTTGTGTAACTGACAAAACTTTCTATTTAGACAAATCTCATTCTGTAATTTGCAGAGCAATTTTGATCAAAAACGATATAAGAAGTCTACAGTTACCTCCACGATCGATGATCAAGATGGTAGGACGAGGGAATTTGGGTTTAAATGTTTTGTCGAAAGAGTCGCAACCGAAAGCTCCTTGGCCGGCGTAGACGACGGAGCCGATCATGTAACCACCGTAGTTTGGAACGCCGAAGTTAGCGATGGCTGCGTCGTGCTTCGACCGCATTGACAAAGGGTTTAGAATCGTGACGCTGCTCTTCTCCACGATGAATCCACCGAAAACGCCGTTGACCACCATGGTCAACGCTAGAAACAGAGCCAAGGCGGCTCCTTTATTGATCAAAGACATTGTTTCCGATTAGAAAACAGAGTTTGAAAAAATTTGAGCTTTGAGTGGGTTTTACGTTTGTTTCCTTGGCAAAGTGAAGGCAACTCGGAAAGTAATGATTTTTTCGGAATTGGGGTCTCTGTTTTTCGGGTTTTCTGTAAAATTTTCCCGAGAAAATGAGATCTTAAACAGAGCTAGATCATTCGAACTGTCTTCATCTTCTATTGTTCTTCATAGGAAATTGAAGAGAAATTTCGCTTAGATGAGGAAAAAGGATTGAGTTTGCGGGAAAATGGGTGTCTCTGTTTTCGATATTTCTTTTTCTCGATGGATTATTTCTCGAGAAAAAGAGATCCGAACGTAAAGTAAACGGGAGAGAAGATGACTTGACAGAGTCAGCGGAACTAACCATGTCTCTGCAACTACTGATTCAACAAACTTGTTTCATTCTTTTCTTCTTCCTTTTTTATATATTTTTTTCTAAATAATTTTAGAAGAAAAAAATTAACGTTGCCTTAGAATGTAAGGCAATCGTGAGATCCTATCATTTTTCCAAACTTCAAGCTTAATCAAGTAGAAAACGTGAAGTTAAGTCCACAAGTTTCAACTTTTATCCGAATACTCCAAGTTCAAAATGTATTAGTCTACTTACAAAATCATTTTAAACACAATAAAATGATCACAAAAATCAAGACCATTGCTTAAGTAAAAGTTTAAAAAGTTAATGATCACAAAATAAAGACCATTGCTTACTTCATTGACTTTGGAGAAAAAATGCAAAGTCTATGTATTGAAGTACCAAATGGGTTAAGTTAAAGAATCATCCAAACACCGATGTGACAATTACTAGGAGACATGAATAATTGCATTACCAACATAGATTATTTAATTGTTAGTATATCCAACCTAATTGTTAGCTTTTTACCATTATTCCCACATAATATAAGGCAGACCATGAATATGATGTGCTTTTTAATAGGTCGTCATCATGGTGTTTATTTTAATAAAATTCGAGGGAATAGGTACAAACATGCCTTATTAAAAACCTCTATAGAAATGATTGGATGTAATCATGTAAACTAGTTAATAACTTAATACGTTCTACTTGTGGGAGGAGAGAAAGTGATTACTGTATATTCATTGAACACGATGTTCATTATCAAATGTGTATGTATAATAATTAAATGAAAATCCATGTTATAAAATGTCCCATTGGATTGAGTCTCATGCCCGTTTTTCTTCATAGAAAATGGGAAATTAGTATTTTTAAATCGAATTCTAGTTTCTACTGTCTATACCAACAGAGGAAGAAAAGGAAAGTAGAAAGAGACTTATACAATGATGTTCAAAATAACACTTTCTTCACCACAATCATACATTGCCAAGAATGTTCAAATTTTGCTACAAGAACCAATTAGAATTCACAGAGAAACGTATATATTGCAAAAACAAAACACACAGATATTCAAAAAAGCCAATTAACACTAATGTTACCAAGCCAAATCAAGAGAGGGAACTGGACCAAGGCCAAAAACAGCAGAAGGTAATGATGCCTGCTCGACTCATAACTCCTCACTTCAGCAAACAGAACACGCTTCATCGTCTTCACCAAGAAAATCCCAGTGCACAAACACGTCCACGGCATCAGAGCGTAGTACGAGTACCCCCACATGATCTTGGCCAAACACGCGAGACACAGACCGGCAAAAGCATAGCCTCCATACGCCACAATGTCAAGCAACGGCGCCTCTCCGCTACCAAGTGACAGAAGCGTCACTTTCAGGAGCATCACTTGCAAAGACCAACCCACCATTCCTTTCACAAACAGCCAGTTCAAAGCTTCCGGTGTAAACCTATTAGACCAAATTCGAATTAACAATCTTCACAACTTTCCACATCAATCATTTTTGAGAGAAGCATAGGGTCTCACAAAAACTTACTTTCCGTTAAGCCCCAGTGAAAGGCCAGCAAGAACAACGTAGGTGCCAAATGCCATAAACGGAATGTACAAGTCCGGCGCATTGATGTCATAGATTGGAGGCTTGTATGAGAGCCTACCTCCTACTGGTTCAGATATTCTAGTCCAATGTCCCTGAGGGTTTGAAGAAGAACACACACTAGTCTTAGTCTACGGTTGATATGATAACGGAAGAAGGAAAGAGAAGACTAGTGCTTACCCGGTGAAGGAAAGGAAACAGAATAACCTTCAATTTGTTCCTCACGTATTGATCATTCACTTGGAAATAGTATTGAGGATCAGAGAAGTAACGAGTTATCTGTTTACATATTCCACAAAAGAGTTACAAAGAAGAACAAAATGAGATGTTCATGCGAGATGGATTCACCGAGAAACTTCACTTACATTGCTCTGCACATACTCAGAGCTGGACCCTAAAATCCTTTCTCCGTATGCACCCAAACCACTGCGGATCAAACCCGAGCCAGCTCCGGTGAACGGATTCCCAAACGGACCAGGCTCAGGGTTTCCCGGAGGTCTTGGCATCCCCGGTTGAGGTCCCATGTTATTGTACATCCCTGCCATCATCATACACAAAACCATCACCATTAACACATACTTCTCCAACAGCAAGACCACCATAACATTTTTCTTCTTAGAAAGACATTTGCTTTTTAGATTCTACAAAGATTTCTTCTAATGAGTGCCTGAGATTCTGAGATTCTGAGAATGCTATGTATAATCAGATATAGGATTCATCACCAGATCCCCTAATAGGTCATAATCTCAGTTTGCATTGACTTCCACTGCTTTTAGATTTCAATCGCGAGAATGCACACAAGCAAGCACATTCCACTACAGATCTATAATCTAACAGAAGAAACTCCAAATGATCTCTCCATGCGATTTCAAGCGCTTTCAAGTTCAATAACACGATCAATCCGAGGTAAAATCCATAGAAAAACATCGAAATCATAACAGAAGGAATCAAAAGAGCGTAAATCCGATCACAAATCGAGAAACGGCAGATACGAAATCAAAATGATGTTGAAAAATTAAAATCACCACTACCGATTCACACACAAAATCAAAAATAAACTAACCCGGAGGAGCTGATAAGAAGGCAGAGATTGGAGCTTCGAAGAGAACGTTAGAGCTTTCTTCTAATGGAAACAAATGATTCTCCTGAGAAATCTACCACCGTATGATCTGCGCCGGGACGAAGAAGAAGAAGAAGAAGAAGAAGAAGAAGAAGGGTATTTCCGGGTTTTCGCGTTAAGTACAGTTCATCTTCATTTGGGCCTCTAAATATCAATATTGGGCCATTTCAACTTAGGGGTTAAATTTTTTGTCATTGGGCCTAAACCTCGGATAAGGTGCAGCTATTCTTGTAACCAAACAGAACCCTTACAATTTTCCGTTCCTCAATTAGGTTTAGACGATATAAACAATCCGACGCCGATAAATCAAAAGCCCTTTTTCCAAGTCGCAAATCTTCCCCAGAAGCTTCGATTACGAGCGCAGCGATGGCGAAATCCATGAGATGCAAGAGGGTGAAGAGATTAAGAGCTATCAGAAGGGAAATAGTGGAGAAGGAAGCATTCACCCTAACGAGAGACGACGCCAAGTCCGCCGCAATCGAAGCCGCACTCGCCGCTCCGAAATTAGAAGTCCGTCAGCCACCACCTTCTCCGTTCATGGAAGTTGCGACGCCGAACTCGGAGTCTGCTTCTGCCTCCGGTACTATCGCCAAAGATATGGGTAAGTTCAATTTCTACTGTAGTGGTGTCAGTTTCTGCTAATCGAGTGTGTTGGTTTGTGCTGATTTGTGTTCGATATGCTCTTAGATAAGGTAACACTTGAAGAAGCGAATTTTCTGCAAAACTTTAGCATTTGAAATTCATCAGAATCAATTTGTCATTACTCTTTAGAAGGGTCTTTTGCTCATTCACTTACTGCATAGCTATTTGATTATCGAATGTAATAGTGTAAGTGCCTAAGAAGATGTTTGGGATCTTAAGTGCTAAGAACACATAGTTTCTATTGAGGAATTTTGCATCATTCTAAAAGCTTGTTCCTGGTCTCATGGTATTGAAATTTTGTTAAATCTTTGTTTGCTCGAGTCTTTTGGTAACAATGTAATCTGAGTTGATCCTACCAATTATGTATGTATCTTTTGAAGTGTTGGTAATATGTCTATGTTCTGTTTTGCGGATGTAGAAATGGATGAAGACAAGCATAGCAAGTCACTTAAACCCATTGGGAGGAAGTTGAAGAAGAAGTTTAAGCTTGGGATGAAGAATCGTCGCAGCAAGGGTGTCCTTCGAGGCAAGCGAGTCTAAATATTCTCGGCTGGTTTTGCACTGGTTCTGTTTTCAAACTCTCATAATTATGTTCCCAGGTTCTTGAATGTCTTAGAAAATCTCTTACTTATGTACTGTTTTTTGTGCGAGCTTCAGTATTATAGAAAACCTATAAACGTGATTTCGAACCTAATTATGCCTCCCATATTTCACTTTCTTGCTCCAAAAGCTATCCATCACTTCTATGTACTTGATCTAAGGCTCTATAAAACATTATAATCTGACATATTCCTTAATTTGCTTGAAATTATAGAAATAATCCTCAGTATAAAACAAGATTCACAGTTTTTGTGTCGTTCAGGCAACAAATAACAAAATTACAATAGAAACCAAACAAGAAATTAATTACTTCCAAGAAACAAAATATTCTTTGTAAGAACTCATAACCGATTTTATCATCAATCAGTAAGCTCTGGAGTTAGATTTGCTGCAAACCTTCCTGATCTCTCCGACACGATCTTCACCAGTGAGGACACCAACATTGACCAGCTTAGCCATCGACACAGCAAACTGCTGTCTGAATATCTGAGGCGGTCCCTCAGCGAAAGCAGCTACAAGAGGAGCGGTCCTCGGGTCCTTGACAAGCTCCGAATCAGTCGTCAAGACTCCCATATTCTTCCTGAGATTGATGTAATACTGGTTATCGAATGCAATCGGAGTCACGACGTCGAGGTAAACTGTCTCTGAGGANGTCATTACTCTTTAGAAGGGTCTTTTGCTCATTCACTTACTGCATAGCTATTTGATTATCGAATGTAATAGTGTAAGTGCCTAAGAAGATGTTTGGGATCTTAAGTGCTAAGAACACATAGTTTCTATTGAGGAATTTTGCATCATTCTAAAAGCTTGTTCCTGGTCTCATGGTATTGAAATTTTGTTAAATCTTTGTTTGCTCGAGTCTTTTGGTAACAATGTAATCTGAGTTGATCCTACCAATTATGTATGTATCTTTTGAAGTGTTGGTAATATGTCTATGTTCTGTTTTGCGGATGTAGAAATGGATGAAGACAAGCATAGCAAGTCACTTAAACCCATTGGGAGGAAGTTGAAGAAGAAGTTTAAGCTTGGGATGAAGAATCGTCGCAGCAAGGGTGTCCTTCGAGGCAAGCGAGTCTAAATATTCTCGGCTGGTTTTGCACTGGTTCTGTTTTCAAACTCTCATAATTATGTTCCCAGGTTCTTGAATGTCTTAGAAAATCTCTTACTTATGTACTGTTTTTTGTGCGAGCTTCAGTATTATAGAAAACCTATAAACGTGATTTCGAACCTAATTATGCCTCCCATATTTCACTTTCTTGCTCCAAAAGCTATCCATCACTTCTATGTACTTGATCTAAGGCTCTATAAAACATTATAATCTGACATATTCCTTAATTTGCTTGAAATTATAGAAATAATCCTCAGTATAAAACAAGATTCACAGTTTTTGTGTCGTTCAGGCAACAAATAACAAAATTACAATAGAAACCAAACAAGAAATTAATTACTTCCAAGAAACAAAATATTCTTTGTAAGAACTCATAACCGATTTTATCATCAATCAGTAAGCTCTGGAGTTAGATTTGCTGCAAACCTTCCTGATCTCTCCGACACGATCTTCACCAGTGAGGACACCAACATTGACCAGCTTAGCCATCGACACAGCAAACTGCTGTCTGAATATCTGAGGCGGTCCCTCAGCGAAAGCAGCTACAAGAGGAGCGGTCCTCGGGTCCTTGACAAGCTCCGAATCAGTCGTCAAGACTCCCATATTCTTCCTGAGATTGATGTAATACTGGTTATCGAATGCAATCGGAGTCACGACGTCGAGGTAAACTGTCTCTGAGGCCCAACGACACTTGCGACGCAAGTAATCTGCGAATTTGGGATCAATCGACGGATCAGATCCACCGGTGGCGTTGAAGTTGTAAAGCCTCGACTGGATGGTTCCACAGTTGGCTTTTCCGATGGTGTGAGCCCCGGAGAGGACGACTAGGTCGAGGATGTTCAGTCCGTATGACTGAAACGTCTCGAGAAGTCCGGTGATGTCACGGCGGCCTGAAGGGACTTTCTCGACGTCTCCAGCGTAAGAGTTGGTGGAGTCACGACGACCGTATGCGTTGGACCAGTAAGGACCACCGAGTTGGTAGGTGGCGTCACGGCTAGCTGCGGTTAGGATATCTGCGCAGGAGACTAAGCCGGGGCAAGATTTCTCGAGCTCGGACTTGATGTCTTCGATCAGCTCAAAGCCTCTTAGGGTTTTGCTCGCCGGAGATCTTCTCTCTGATCCTTCGTGGTCTAGAAGAACGGACGCATCACATCCCTGAAGTTGTTATTCATTCAACAAATGAGTTATTTATATCTTTTTAAATGTCACAAAAAGATGTGCACAAAACAATATGTGGTATTAAGCATATCATGTAAAGTTAAATATAATTCTAATTATCATAACACAACATGAAAACACAAACACGAACGTATAGAAAAAATATTGAGAAGAAACCATTCCAAACATGAGCTATAGCATCAGCATGAAATGAATACTACGCAATGAAATGCTTAAAAAGTTAAATATATATTTGAGAAAGAAGGTGTAATAGCAATACCGTGACACCGCAATCGTGGAAGAGAAGGCGGAGGAGGGCGGGACCAAGGGAAGGGTCAGTCTTTGTCCATTCCCTCACTTTGGTAGCAACGATTTTCTCAAAACTCGGACAAATTTTGTCATAATAACTCAATGATAACAGATTGTCCAAAGGAAACCATGACCTTGTGTCACCCTCGTCTTCCTCGCCTTTGTATCCTTCTGCTCCCGGTGAGTCTTTATAGCCAGCAGATACCGGCCAGGCCACGAGAATCACTAGTAGAACGACGGTTGAGACCACGGCCGACTTCATTTATCAATTTGATGGGATTTGAATTTGTTTGATGTGGTCGAGAGATGTGTATGAGAACATCTATATATTGGGGTCTGGAAATTAGCTAATGTGATGGTTCTACGTGGGAGGCACAACTTTAGGATTTTGAAAATTCAAATGAGTTGCTTGCATGTCGTGTATGTGATGTTTATGATATTAAATATGTGGTTCATTTTTATAAGAAAGAACAAGAAGTTGATATTTGCATTATTGAAATCAAGGTTTTGACTTGTTAGGATTATATTATTATTTTTTAATTTGGTCAACTTGGATGGGATTATTTTAATTTGTTCTTTGGTCGGTTATGGTGCTATTATTATTCATATTTATGTTAGTCTCTATCATAGCCGAATTATGACACGGCATTTCCATGTTATGGAGTAACCTGGTAATTTCAAAATTCACATTAGATGTTATGGAGGGATTAGTAATTTCGAAATAAACAAGTTCCTCGCGACAATCATGCATGTGCTTAATAACCCTTGACTATCATGGGTCAATCTTGGTGAGAGGTTCATCAAAGGGCAACGACTTCTTTGATTAGTTTTCCTCAATTGTGAAAACCATTTCTATATATTGTTACTCGAAATGATAGTATCCTTTGACCACTGTTGAATTCGACGGTTATATTATATATTTTTTTGTAGGCCAACTTTAATGTTGATGGAAAACCAAAAAAAAAAAAAAAAAAACCTTTAATGTTGATGAACCCAAAAACACCTTATAAAGGTTTTTTTTAAACATTAGTGTAGAGTGTTTTGTTACACAATATATCTTGTTGAGTGGAGTCTATTAGAGAGTTGAATGTAAATATCATAAAATCTATCTTAGTATATGTTAATATTCCTTTTGTGGAGTTACCTAGGTTTATGTAACATGTATATATACTCTTGTAAGACATAATAAGAGGGACGACATTCTCTTCTCTCTTTGTCATGGTATCAGAGCAAAGATCCTAAGACATAATATAGAATTCAAATAACCTAGTCAAGTAAGAGATTATGGGGAAGAACGAACCTGCAGGAGGCAGTGGTAAAGACGGGAAAGCTGCGGAAGGCGGCAACGGTAACATGGTGCATGCGGAAGGCGGTGCCAAAGAGATGATGGTGGTCGATAAGGCGATGGTGTCGACCTTGTCTCCACTCTATCTCCATCCATCGGATGGACCAGGGAATTTGATTACAACGGTGCAGCTCAAAGGAGCAAACTATGAAGATTGGGCTAAGCATGTGCGGAATGCCTTGCGTACCAAGCGGAAGCTAGGGTTTGTTGATGGTACTTTAACGAAGCCGACGACGGTCGAAGAGATTGAACAATGGGATGTAGTTAACTCCATGTTGGTGGCGTGGATTATGAATACAATCGAGCCAACTTTAAGGGAGTCGATCACGATGACAGAAGAAGCATGTGAACTGTGGGAAGACTTGAAGATGCAGTTCTCAGCAGGGAACGGACCACGCATAAGTGAACTCCGAGCTGAAATTGCGAATTGTAGACAGAACGGTGATTCTGTTACGGTGTATTTCGGGAAACTGAAAAAGATGTGGGATGAGCTTGCGATCTACAAACCAATCAGAACATGCTCATGTGGAGAACTTAAAGCCCAATTAGAAGAAGATCGTGAGGAAGAAAGGACAAACACGTTCTTGACTGGTTTGAATGCAGAGAGGTTTGCTGTTGTTCGCTCTACAATTCAAAGCATAGAGCCATTACCTAAACTCTCTCAAGTGTATCAACGCATTGTGCGTGAGGAGAGACAACAATCTATGACAAGGAGCAAAGATGTACCAGCTGAAGTTGTGGGTTTCTCAGCGAATGCATACAAGGGTAATTCTTCTCAATATCAACAACGTGAGAAGGACGTGACTTGTACTCATTGCGGCAAGTATGGTCATGCACAAGCAGACTGCTTTCAGCTCAAAGGTTATCCAGAATGGTGGGGAGAACGAGGACGTGATTTTACTGAAAGAGGTAGAGGCGGAGGCACTCGAGGGAGATTTGGAAGAGGTGGTGGTGTTGCTGGACGATCAGGTCGTGGTAGAGGAACAAGCACAAGTGTTGTTGGACGTGGGTATGCAGCACAAGTGCAAAACCAAGAAGGTGTACAAGCAAACCTTGTGAGACAAGAAAAGGACTACGACAGAGCATCTCTTCCTCAGCTGAGTGATGAGCAATGGACCTCACTCTTGAGTTTTCTTTCCTCTAAGAAACAGGAAACCAATGAAAAGCTTAATGGTAAGGCAGAAAGTGGAGAATTTATCATTGATACAGGTGCATCACACCACATGACATGGGATATTGATCTTTTGAGTAATGTTACAAATATTCCTGCTTGTCCTATTGGTTTGCCTGATGGTGATACAGCAGTTGCTACAAAACAAGGAGACTTATGTTTAGGAGGAGATTTGTGGCTTAGAGGAGTTTTATACTCAAAAGATCTTACATGCTCATTGATCTCTGTTGCGAAAGTGCTTAAAGTTATCAAGGGATCAATAACATTTACTGATGAGTTGTGTGTTTTACAGGACCGTACCTCGAAGATGCTGATTGGAGCGGGTGAAGAGAGAGGGGGAGTCTACGTTTTCAGAGGCGTGATGGGTGCAAGGGTGAATAAGGCTTTGAGTCCTGGTTCGTGTGACTTATGGCATCGTCGTCTTGGCCATCCTTCAAGCCGTGTGTTATCTTATTTACCTAGTAGTTTGGATGTTGGAAAATCTGTTGAATCTAAATCTACTTGTGAGATTTGTTTAAGGGCTAAACAAACCCGAGATTCTTTTCATGAAAGTTCGAATAAAGCTATTGGTGTTTTTGATTTGATTCATTGTGATGTGTGGGGTGCTTATCGAACTCTCTCATCATCGGGTGCAGCTTATTTTCTTACCATTGTGGATGATCACTCTAGAGCAGTTTGGGTTTATTTGTTACAAGAGAAGAAAGAGGTCGCAGAAACCTTAAAGAATTTCTTTAAAATGGTGGAAAGACAATTCAACAAAAAGGTGCGTGTAGTGAGAAGTGACAATGGTGGAGAGTTTATGAGTATGAAGTCTTATTTTACTATGGAAGGAATTTTGCATCAAACTAGTTGTGTATACACGCCACAACAAAATGGCCGAGTTGAAAGGAAGCATAGGCATATTTTGAATGTTGCTCGATCATTGATGTTCCAAGCAAGTTTTCCGATACGATTTTGGGGAGAATGTGTTTTGACAGCGTGTCATCTCATAAACCGTACTCCATCTCCACTGCTTGATGGCAAGAGTCCTTTTGAGATATTACATGGAGTAGCTCCAAACTATTCTACTCTCAAGGTATTTGGTAGCTTGTGCTATGCTAGAAAGGTACAAAGAGATACAGATAAATTTGGTGAAAGAAGTCGTCGTTGTGTTTTTATGGGATATCCATTTGGTCAAAAAGGTTGGCGAGTGTGGGATATAGAGAAAGAAGAATTCTTTGTTTCACGAGATGTTGTTTTTGAGGAGAAAGAATTTCCATTTGTATCTGGTCCAAAACAAAGTGTTGTTTCTATACCGATGATACAACAACGAGAGGTTGTTGATGATAATGATTTTCTGGAATTAAGAGAGGAGTTGAATGTAACGACGTCCAACGAAAGGGGGAGTGAAAACGTTAATGAAGAAGAAGCTGTGGTGGAAGAAGAAGCTGTGGTTGAAGACCAGGTTATCGAAACAGCTCCATTAAGGAGAAGTAACAGAGAACGCACACAATCATCTCGTCTTGATGGTTTTGTTCTTTACACTACACAATGCCGAAACGACCCCGACTCTCTCTCTTCTCACTTGTCTCCACCAGCGTCATCGAACTCAGGTATGGTTCAGTATCCTATCTCAAACTATGTAAATTGTGATCGTTTCTCACCGTCACACAGAGCTTTCCTCGCGGCGATTACTGCTGAAAGTGAACCTTCCTCGTTTCGGGAAGCTATGAAAGATAAGCGTTGGAGAAAAGCTGTCTCAGGTGAAGTCACAGCTCTGGAGGATAGTGGAACATGGGATATCACTGATTTGCCGCCTGGTAAAAAGGCTATTGGCTGCCACTGGATATTCACAATTAAGTATCTCTCAACCGGAATCGTTGAACGTTACAAGGCAAGATTAGTAGCATCGGGAAATCGTCAAGAAGAAGGAGTCGATTATGATGAAACTTTTGCTCCTGTTGTCAAGATGACTACAGTAAGAATGTTTCTTAAAGTCTCAGCGGTGAAAGGATGGGAGGTTCATCAAATGGATGTGCATAATGCATTTTTGCATGGTGATCTTCTTGAGGAGGTTTACATGAAACTACCTCCCGGCTTTGAATGTTCTGACAAATCGAAAGTGTGTAAACTAAAGAAGTCTTTATATGGGCTTCGTCAAGCTCCACGGTGTTGGTTTTCTAAACTAACTACAGCTCTCAAAGGGTATGGATTCATTCAAAACGTTTCCGATTATTCTTTGTTTACCCTTACTCGTGGAACTATGAGACTTTATGTTCTCATTTATGTGGATGACTTGTTGATTGGAGGGAATGATCCAGAGGCTATTATCAAGTTCAAAGGCTACTTGAGTCAATGCTTTAAGATGAAAGATTTGGGATTGGTGAAATACTTTCTTGGTATTGAAGTCTCACGCTCACCGGAGGGGATTTATTTGTCCCAAAGGAAGTATGCTATGGACATTGTCAAAGAGTGTGGTTTGTTGGGTTGTCAGCCAGTCACAACTCCAATGGTACAAAACCATAATTTAGCTAAAGATGAGGGTGACTACTACAATGACCCACTTCGCTATCGAAGATTGGTTGGTCGACTGGTTTATCTTACTCATACACGTCCAGAGTTGTCTTATGCGGTGCATATGTTGGCACAATTTATGAAAAATCCTCGTATTAAACATTGGGAAGCAGCTGTACGAGTGGTTCGTTATCTTAAAGGCTCTCCGGGACAAGGCATTATGTTGAGTTCGAATAATGACTTGCAGATCAAGGCATATTGTGATTCTGATTACAACGCATGTCCTATGACGCGTCGTTCTCTCACTGGTTTTATGGTGTTGTTAGGCGATTCTCCTATTGCTTGGAAGACAAAGAAACAAGACACGGTCTCGTTTTCATCGGCGGAGGCGGAGTATCGCGCGATGGGTTTCACTACTCGGGAAATCAAGTGGAACCGTGAGTTGTTGGCATGCTTTGGTATCTCTCATCCACAGGCTATGCATCTCTTTTGTGATAACAAAGCAGCGTTACACATTGCTGCTAATCCGGTGTTCCATGAACGAACAAAGCATATCGAGAGAGATTGTCACTTTATTCGTGATGAGATTATCAAAGGCTCACTTGCTACTTCTCATGTTCGTACCAATGAGCAACTGGCCGATATCTTTACCAAGGCCTTGGGCTTTCCCCAGTTCTCATATCTTAGACGCAAGTTGGGCATTCGAGACTTACATGCTCCAACTTGAGGGGGAGTATTAGGGAGTTGAATGTAAATATCATAAAATCTATCTTAGTATATGTTAATATTCCTTTTGTGGAGTTGCCTAGGTTTATGTAACATGTATATATACTCTTGTAAGACATAATAAGAGGGACGACATTCTCTTCTCTCTTTGTCAGAGTCTTGCTGAAACATCCAAAGATGCATAAGCCACATGCTCATTCTTGTGAAAAACTGTTGCAACGTTTTTGTACTTCTAAGCAAAGAAATGCCTTCAACAACGACAAAAAAAAGGCAAAGAAATTGCACACGGAACACTCCGATTCGAAATAATAGACTGCAGCATCTTCTTTTCTCACATTGCCTTGAAGGACAATCGAATAACGGTACAAGCTCCACAAATCACTGAAAGTGAAAACATAGTCTTTATCAGAATGTTTTATTTAATTAAATTACCTCATTACTTTTAAGTTTTTTCCCTTTTCCCTTCTTCAGTTATTATTTAAAACTTGTTACTTACCCAAAAAAGGGCAATTCGATTAATAATGATGAGGCAAATTGGCATAAAAAGTTCATAAAGTGCATGGTTCCCACTCTCTAACGGCTAAATTCCTCAACGGCTCACTTTGACTCTCGAATTTAGGAGCCTTAATTAACACCTTCATTAATAATTTAATTACTAGTAATTAAATTCCCTCACCAACAGATTGACACGTGTGTACACAGTAGACCTTTTTATAGCTTTTGGCCACGGAAGCATTTTTTTTCTGGAGAATCTCAAACATCTCATCCTCTGAACTTGTACACCTCATTTCCTTTATTCCCTTATTTTACAGACACGTTCCAAAGTTTAAGGGACAAAACAGAGCGATTCTAGGACTCACAATATTTTAGCGGTGACGGCAACAGAAAAGAAAACGAAAACTAAACAGATAAGCACATTACTGTTTCATTGGTTTTGTTTCTTCTTCACCGTTTCATTTCCTCGTATCTCCTCCACCGCTTGTTTGTTCTGTTTCTCTTTTTCTCTGTTTTTAGTGAAAATTCAGTAATCTTCACTAAACTCACAACAACTTTCTCTTCTTCTTTTCTTCCTTCTTGTAAGAGAAAAGAAACATACTTTCTTCTCTAAGTCCTTCGATCGATTACAAAAAAAAAAAAAAAAAAAAAAACTCAAAATGAGTGTTTGAGTTTTTTTGTGTTCGTAAGAAATGGCGTCTTCTCAAGTGGAGATTCCTTCTCCGTCACAGAGATTCGGCTTGATCCTTAGAGATCGTAATCAAAACGCCGTTTTCTCCCAGAAGAATCTCAAAGCTCTGGTGAAAGACCATAACCAGCTCTTCAAATCTCCGGTCAACGACGAGAATTCAGTCGATTCTTGGATCGAGTCTCAAAATAAAAAGAGCAACAGCAACAATCGTATTAGATTAACGGAGAAACCAATCGTCAGAAATTCGAGTGTTCTTGTCTCGAGGAAGGAGAAATCAGAGGAGTCTAAGATAAACGGAGCTTCTTCTCTCGTGCAGATATGGGAAGCGAGGCTAAACCGATCCAACGGTGGAAACTCGCCGAGTCATATCCAATCGACGGTGAGCAGTAGTCGAAGCGATTCCGAATCAGCTGATGAATTAGAAGTCGCGGAAGCTAAGAGTCCTGATCGAACGGTGGAGATTGAATCTAGCTCGCAAGGTTCGGTTTCTGATTCCAGAGAGAGCAATTCCCGGCGAGTCGCTGATTTAATTCGGAGGCTAAGCAACGAAGAGAAACTAACCGCCGGAGACAATGGCGGCGGCGGAAATGGACTCGCGTTTATCAGAACACCGAGGCCTTGCATTACGTCGTCGGAGAAAACCAATTTTCCGGTGGTTCATTTCTCACCGAGGATCCGAGGACGGCAAGCGTTTACCGATCTGCTTATTCAAATGGAACGCGATCGCTACAAGGAATTGGATGCGATCCTTGAACGCAACGCAGTTTCTAGGTTTACTCAACGTGGACGTCTCCAGGTATTTATATATTTAATGAACTACCCTTTATTTTAGTGACCTTTTTACAGTCGGCACAGTAATTTCTTTCGTTACAGTATCGCCCGATTATAATGTGATTATTTATTTAACCAGTCAATGCTAAGGCTAAGGAACCTCAAACGCTGCCTAGCGATTCAAGATCGAAACCGGTCTAACGCAAAAACAACTGGATTAAACCGGATCGAATCAGGCTCTACTGTCCTACATTTAAGGTTTTGTTTTATTTTCAGAATCTCCCTGTTCTAGTTTTTTTTTTAAAGTTCTTGAGTTTAGATCTCAGCATTTACATTTTCTGAATTCAATGCAGAGAGAAATTTCGTGCAAACGTAGTAAACGCGGTGGCTGCAGCAGATCAGAAGAAGGACCATCACCGATCCGCTGAGAAGAATAACAAAGCCATTGAAGAAACAAAGAGACCTACCGAGAGCAAGAAGGTCTCAAAGAACAGTGGTATTACTCTAGAAGCTTTTTTCGCAGAGAGATTGAGCCTCCGAAACCGCAAGATAGAGGAAGCAACGTTAATTAAGGAAGAAGAAACCGTAAATGTAACAGTTGAAGCAAAAATGAATTGCCTTGAGATGCAAGAAACAAGAAAAGCAGAGGAAACCTGCAATGACCGCGAGGCTGAGAAGAAAGGAGAAGAGAAGCGGTTGCGAGAGAAGCAAAGTGAGATCGAAATTGGAGATTGTATGCAAGAAACTCCAGAAACGCAGACACAAGGTGTGTTACAACATGAGAGTAATGAGATGGATCAGTGCCTTGGGGAACAAGAAACATCTTACTTGAATGATGGATGGGAAGAACAAGAAGAGTATGAAGATGAGCAGTATTATTACGGAGAAACGAACAATGACTGGCTTACCGAAATATCTCGGCCGCGAAGTCACTGGGAGGAACTGAGGAAGTCACGGTACTTGGAAGTAATGAACACTAGGTCTGAGAAGGAAGACATACGCAGACTCCTTGAGCGGTAAGTAACATCAAACATTCAGAATCAACAAGCTCAAGTTTTCTAATTGTTAACCATTGACTATTAAGACTATGTGTTTTATGCATAACACAGAAGGACGGTGACAGATTTTCTGGAGAGTGGGTTGCGAGAGAAGATTGATAGTCTCATGATGTCCCGTGTGCATACACATCCGAATAAGCAGTCTGAGAAATGGGGATTGCAACAGGAAGAAGAGAAGATTGATATCGAAGAAGTAGAAGAAGAGCAAGACGATAGAGATGACTCGAGCCGATCGTCTTCTTCACATATGTTTGCATCGTCTCCTGCAGGATCATGGAGCTCTCAAGACACTGGCGTTACTTCTTCCACTCCTGTCTTGTCTGTTCACAGTCCTCATTCACCTGTGAGTCTTTTTTTCGATTTTCTTGTTATTTCATTGAAGCTCGCAACCGCAGTAGTTGTATATGTAAACTCACAGAGACGTTTTCAGGAAATGGAGCTGATAAGCGGTATGAGATCACAGATCCAGCAGCTTCAGCAAGAAATGTCATTGCTACGAGATTCTGTCAAAACGTGTTTGGATGCTAACGCGACCTTGCAACACGCTGTTCGAGAAAACCCTTTGAAACGAAAATGCTGCGTCTGCGATGAAACGCAGGTCGAGGCGGTTTTGTACAAGTGTGGACATATGTGCACGTGCCTGAAATGTGCCAATGAGCTACACTGGAGTGGAGGGAAGTGCCCGATTTGCCGAGCTCACATCGTGAACGTTGTCCGCGTCTTCTTCGATACAAGAAACTGATACAAAACCGACGCTACTGTTTTAGTTCTCGCGTTTGCGTTAATTAGCGTTTTGGGTCTGTATATCGTAATGCTCTCTTAATATTAGGTTATGTTACATTGTAATGAGAAAAAAAAAAAATGAAATGATCAGAAAACTCAAATAAGCTCTAAATGTTTGAGATTGCAAGTCAGAAACATGAAAATGTAACTAAACATTTTCAGTCAATAGTAATGAACTAATGATCGATGTTGGTATCTCAAATGACCTAAATAAACTCTTAAGAATGTGAGGTTAAAGTCTAAATAGTGTTGAGTGGAGAGGCCCACATCCCTTATATACTACTTGAAATCTCTTCCAACTTTCGATGTAGGATATTGTCTCTTCTATGTTCGGGCTTGGATCGCCAGCACCAATTTTGGGCATGGTCGATGATTGGACCAACTATGGGTCGGATCGGGTTGGAATGTATGGATCGGAGCTCTGATATCATGTTAAGTTACATGAGCTTCCAACTCAAAACCAATTGGCAATGAGTCGAGAGGCCCACATCCCTTATATACTATTTAAGATCCCTTCTAATTTCCAATGTGGAATATTTATCCCTAATAAATAGAGCTTCAATTCAAACATGGAATATTTTGATTTTCATTGCTCTTACAATCATAATCATAAAACTCATCTTCGATTTTTATTTCACAACGATTTAACAGTCTCTCTCTCTCTCCCTCTCTCAGTCTCTCTTCATAGATATTTACACAACGTCCGTAGATACATCACATACATACATATTTTTTAAAAAAGTTTTGGTGTTCTGTTTTTTATTTTCCATTTTCATGCGTTTTGTGCGGACAAGAAAGTATTGAATTCATCTCTAGCCTTACGTAACCGTGGGGTGATGCAAGAACGCGGCGAAGTAGGGCAAGAAACCGAAGCCGACGAAGTAGTAGAAAATCTTACGCGGCGTAGTGGTGAAGTCTCAGCGGATCTCTGGTGATCTCTTCCCGACGACCGTGAACTTCTCGTCTTTAAAACGCTTCTCAGAGCCAAAGTCTCTGTTTCTCTATCGAACAAGAATCCAGAAGTCACCGGTTCTTGCACATCTGTTCCTCCATTTCCTCCTCCTCTACTGTTGCATTTCATCATCTCCACCGGGAAATCGTAATAAGACCGGACGTTTTCCTGCGTCAGGGCCGTCGTCGAGGCCCAAGAACCGCATTCGAATTTCTCGAGCGATGCGCGTATGGAAACGGTTGAATGCGTGAAGGAAGACGCTCTGATCATCTTCTTCTCCATCGAGTCTTGACGTTTCAAAGAAGATCTAACGTTAACTGGCTTTTGTTTCCCGAATCCAGGTAAAGACAAGCAGAATGCGTTACATTTGAAATCTTCTTCCTTGTAGAGGATTTTCTCTGAGTAACGAGATTTCCTCGTGAAGAGGACTGATTCTTGGTGGCTAAGTTTCTTCCGAACTCTCATCGGCTCCGGGAGCATAGGAAGCGGAACCGCGGAGTCTCTAGGCGGAGGCATTGCCGGTGGCAACACCATTCTGAAGTTGTCGTCTCTTGCCGACGAACGGGAGAAAATAGGACCGGTTGATTTCTCGCTTTGCATAATTGCCTTCTTGACCAAGAAATTGAAACTAGGGTTAGGGCTAGGATTTTCTTCGGGGAAAACAGTGAAACCTTTCCACTCTTTATCGCTAGATTTCTCGGTTAAATCATCATCAAACGCAATCATTGCCGGAGGAGGCATAACTAGATTTATCAAGCAAAAAAAAAAAAAAAGTTAGGTTTTCAGATATGGATTTTGTAATTTTCCGGTAAAATATATGCAGAGGATAGAGATATAAGTAGTACAAGGAAATGGGAAGCACGTTAGAGAAAGTAGTGACTTTCATGTATGTCGGTTCTGTCTCTATCCTAACATTTTTACATGTGGTATTGTTGTGGTCAGTGTCATGCTTCATGTGCGTGTGTGTATAGATTTTGACATGTGGTATTGTGGTCAGTGTCATGCTTCATGTGTGTTTGTGTGTATAGCAAGATGCGAGGATCTAAGAATAATATGAGGAGTTAATAATATTATTTGACTCGTCTGTTTTAGGATGTTGGATGGAGACAGAGAGACGAAATGGTTTGCACGTATTTGTGACTTTGATGGTCCTGATCCTTTGAGTTTATAAGTATATCTTTGTGTGTGTTCCTTTGTCAAAGTCAACACTTTTTGACATGTGAAAATAGCTCATCTACTTCTAAACTAATAATCATAAAAGGCCATGGAACATTCGATGTTGATAGATATATAATCAGATTTGCAACTTGCCATCTTTTATATGTCTCTGAGAAATGGTTCAACTTCTTACGCAAATGCATGCAGGTGGAAATTTAGCAGCTTCCAATCAAGAACTCAAGGTAAATTCATTTCTATCAATAGATAGAGAAAACTATATTTTGTTCCATCAAGTCGCTTCAGTGTGAAGTATAGTAAACTATTATATAGCCTAATAGAATTTTAAAGAGAAAAATTGGCATATTGGTTACATAATGAATATTTGTAAAAGAATATAGTCTAGAGAAAGCCATGGAAAACACAAGTCTTGAATGTGAAGATAAATTGGAGAGATCAGTAACAAGATAATTAAAATCAAATTTGGCATATTGGTTACATAAAAAATGTGGTTTACTTTATAAGAACAGCCTCTTAAACTTAAAAACTCAGAACAACTTAGACATCTCTAAATGCTTGCAGCCAAAAAGAAACCATCTCCAAAGTAGAACATATTACATCGGTTCTTGATTAATCGGAGCTAACTTTCTTTTCAACACTTGACTTACTCAGGATTACAACTCCAATGGTTATCGATAAAGCTCCCGCAAACCACTGCCAAATTTATTGGAATGTAATTAGCCAAACACATCCAACTAATAAAGCCAAATATCCACTTAAATCATAACAAGTGAACCTTCTTAAACAAATACAAATTTTGAATGCGTAACATAAACGTTTGCAAGATCAAAAACTTACTTGAAATGGTAAAGATTCCTGAAAAAAAAAGAGACCAGCTAAACCGGAAGAGAGAAAATTAGCAGCAAAGTTTGTGACCGTAGCTTGTAACGATGAGAGAGCTCTTAAGCTGTTTACATAGCATGCCCACATAACCACATTGCATAATACAACTAATCCATACTTCATCACCTGTAAAGATTTAAACTTTTTTAACTAATTTATCAAAATTCAAAGGACACAAAACTATTGATCAAGGCCTCTAAGAGGATTAGTAGCTTAAGACTCCAAAAGATAAAAGCTGGAAAATGTGATTACCAGAGATGAGAAGAATTTAGCGGAGATGGCAGCAAGAGCTGCATTGAGCCCGGCAGCAACTGCCCAGGCGTAACCTTTTTGCTTCAGCTGTACATCAGCCATGGATCAACCTTGTGAGGTTTTCACAGAACAACAACAATCAGTTGCATAGATTTGATCAATTGGTTTATTTACTTTGTAGGATTTAGAGAAAGATGAAGTGTTTCATTGGGTCTCTTGGGGTTTAATGGATTTGCTTACCTTTGATTTGCCGCAATTTCCCACTTTCGTTTCTTTCGGCTAAAAATTTGAGAGCATCAAATCTGAAATTGGAGGAGAAGATGAAGAAGAAGACAAATTGAAATCTGAACAATATTTTATTTGGTAAAATATTAACTTGAGCTCAGTTAGGCCGTTAAAAACACCCAAACCGCATATGGGCCCATATTAATGAATTCTGAGCCCAATAAACTCGCCAAGTTATCAAAGTTTATTCCAACAAAAGAGACATATATTATGTACACTTCCATCACATTATCAAAGTGATCTAAAATAATTTATCAACTGCATGATAGACTGTATGTATAAAGTATGATGAACTGGGATCTGTATGGGACCTTATTGTAGCAACTCTTATTAATTTTTTTGAAGACAATTCGATCATCCCGTTTCAGTATACACATTCATGGACTAACTTTATAAAACACTAAAAAAAACTTTAAAACAAAAAAAAAAAAAAAAACACTGCTTCAGATACTTTAGGTTGTGATTCTTCGTGAATAACAAGTCAAGTATGATTTTCTTAACCGTATGTAACTAAGAAGATGAAAGGAAAACACAAAGAAAGTTGGATAATGATGCCAATGATATAATATGTGGGGGAATAATGAAGAGTAGTTGGTGAAAAGTGAAAACCTTCCTATGTCTTCCACATAATCATTTCATCATTGGAAGCATATATTTGTGGGTCAATTTTTTTAATAATGATTCATCTTATTTGCATCTCTAGTCGCTATGAACATTACGAATATCCACTTTCAATTTCAATATTTTTTTAAAAAGTGATGTAACATTAGAAAGAAGGCGGCACACTTTGCTTTAGAGGTCGATGATAATTGGCTACGGTCCTAAATACTATAGATTATATCTTTGTTTTAGTTTAGAGCTATTTTCGTCACAATTATAAAACTAATTGTGTATTAGAAACGTTAATTATACATATACTGTATTTGTCTATTACAATTGGACTATGGACAACCGAAGTCGTGTTCCGCGTGCCTTCTTTTGTTCTGTGGTCTTTTAAAATTTATTTAACAGAAAATGGTTAATTGGACTAGATTTTGAGATGTGGCAATAGCATCTATACCTAAACTCTTAATTAAGTTGAGAGATTATCAAGATATTGAGGACGATTGGTTTTAGTAGTTAGTGTCTTAGTGTCTTAGTGATCACTTCCTATATGTATTATATAGATTGAGTTAGACCACATCTAACACTCAATAGTACGAACAGTTGTTTGTTATATCATCAAAATAATTCATGTGTTCTTTTTGTTTTGTTTTGGGATCTCTATAGTTGTTTAGTTTATCACTCTCAGCAAAGAAAGTGAGTCGATAATAAGCTCGTGAAATAAGAATCAAAATACTATAAGCTTGATTTACTAAACGAAATGTTTTGTCATTTTGCAGCCAAGTACCTAAGTTAATATTTTTTTTTCTCTTATAGTTAATCCATCATGCTAGTCTATAGGTAATTTAGATAAATAATAAATCCACGATTCGATGTGCTTGTAATGTTTACCAATCAAAATATCGGGAGTATATGATTAAGCGGGAAATATTCTTCTGCTCAACACTTAAAAGAGCAGATCACACCCTCTATCTCTATATCTAATTTAGGTTCTTAATTAGCCTTAGCCGTTCATTAGGTACCAAATCTGTAAAAGGTTGGATGTATATTGGTATTCCCTCCATTTTTTTTTTGATAAATTTTCTAGGATTTTCACACATATTAAGGAAAAACAGATTTTCAATTATTAGTGTATTGATTTCTGCAATAAAACAATTTTCTATAATTTTTACCAATAAAAATCTAACAAATACAATCATTGTTTCTTGAAAACTGAAAAAGTGTATCAAAAAAGTAGAAAATTTATCTTTGTGAAACAACAACTAATTTCTAGAAAATTCATCTTTAAAATACGGAGGGAGTATGAGAATAGACGTGTGAACCTCTTAACTAGAACTCAGACCTATGATCTATAGTTTTTGGAGTTTATCCCTTTTTTAGTCCCTTAACCTAAAACGGATCAAAGGGCACTTTCAGTTAATGTAGTCTAAAACGGAGTATATAGAGACAAATCTATATCAACATATGTACTTTTTGATTATAGGTCTCCATTTAGTTAACCCATCTTTAACTTTTCGGGTTGCTTAATGGCGCAATTCATTGCCTACGCACTTTCGCTAATCATGCCCCCAATTCTTTTAATCACCCCAAAAGTCCATGCACTGTATTCTCATCTCTTTTGATAATATTCCATTAATCAAAAGAGATAATCTTTACTAATATGCTACAGGTATTATCCACATAAGATTTAAAACATCCACTCAGAAATTTCTACAACACAATGCAAGATAGCCAAATCAAGTTTTTCTTAAGGTAGTAAATCAAGTTTCCTTAATATATAACTGGAAAAATCTGTAAAATTTTTCAAGTAAGTAGTCATTAAAACTGCCACATCACAATACAAAAAAAAGAATACCAAATCATATTTTTCTTAAGGTGGTAAATCAAGTTTCCTTAAAATATAACTGGACAATGAGAAATAACTTTAAATGGATCAAAAAAGTTGTATTTGTTGAAGAGAGTTATAAAATTTATCAAGTATTCACTGTATCTTTTGTTTTCTAATTTTTTTAACTTGTTTCTAACTTTCATTTTTCAAAGTTTCGTTTTGTTTAATATGCTTACTAACATTTTTTTATGAAAAAACATTTAATTTTATAAGATATAAAGTTTGCTTACTAACTTTTGCTTTTAAGAAAACCCATATATTTGGGGAAAAGTAAACTGGAATACATGAATAATTTAAACTATGTTATTAAAACTTTAGAAAATGATTTTTTAATTATTAAAACATGTTTCACAACGACAAATATAGATCGATGAGTTTTCATGCCATTTCCAACGTTTATAGGGTTAATCTACTTTAACTAATACACACCTCCTACGATTTTACATGCACAAACAATTTGCTTACTTATCATTATTTACAATTGATACAACTTGTATCATAGAGTGTAATCTACCAATAAATATATGGGTGTCTCATAGAGTCATAGCACACGAATTATATTCTCTCTTCTTCTTTTTCTTTCTAAAGAGTTAGTATATATAAGGATTTGCATGTTCATAACTATTACTCCATCTATTTCATAATATAAGGGGTTTTAGGTTTTTGCTCAAAGATTAAAAGTTCATTTAATTTTTGTACTTTTTACAATAAAATATATTTGATCATCAATTTCTAAACATTTCAACCAATGAAAAAGTATTCTGCACAATATAAATAATCAAAAGTAACAAAACCACATTTAATTTGCACAGAAATTTGAAAACCTCTTATATTATGAAAAAAAAAAAAAAAAACTCCAAAACCCCTTATATTGTGAAACAGAGAGAGTAGTTGATAATATAGATGGTCGCTAAATAATTTTGTGTCTAAATGTTGTATAATTGAACGATTTAGCGATTCTTTTAAGGACTGTATCTTAATCTCATTTATGAGAGATTAACAATGAGCAATATTTAATTATATGTTTGCATTGTAGAGTCTTGTTTAAAACACGTCATGGAAACATACATTACCCTACATTGTGTCATAACTTCGATTTAATTTGTAGTTGAATCAAAAGCAACAAAATTTTGGATTTTGTGGGCTCTAAGCAGCAATTCACAAAGGTTTACAATATTAGTGAAGAGGGAGGCATAGACCATAGTGCCATACAGTATTAAAAAAAACAAAGGATAATAATAAAACAATCCTTATCATTTGAAAGTGCTCGAAGAAAAATACAAAAACCAAAGAAGCATCAAGGAGACAATTTTGTTAATCAACACCGAGTTAATGCCAAGCTGCATCATCACCAATTAAGCATGTCCCTTCTTTGTTTCCCCATTCAATTGTTTTTCTTCTTAATTCTCTCTAATTAACCATCATTAATACGGAGTATGTTTCTAATTGGAATCTTAGAGATCGTGAGCACTTCCATTTTCTTTTTGGGTATTTTGTGTCCCGTACGTTACAACTGGGTGTGACATGTAAACCAGCTATTGGTTTGTGTGATATGCATTCACAGTATTCAATATTCACCATTCGTTCCTATATAAATACAGTACGAATTTTTTTAAGAGTACATGCATATGCATAAAAAATAAATACCGCAAATGTTTTCTACATATTGATATAGTTTTTTTTTTGGTAAAATGTGAAGATTTTATACCAATTTTTGATTTTTGACAGAATTACAGAGAAAACTAAGAGAAAAGAAAGACCAAAATGTACAACAAACAAAGTTACTTCCGCAAGTTAGACACACACTGTAACCACATTGGAAGAAACCCGATCAAGATACATATTGATATAGTTGAGGTAAGTATATGGTAAATCTTTTTTTTTTAGCTAAAACTGTAAATATCATATTAATGAAGATAGATGGTTATACAAAAGAGCAATCCAAAACAGATGGTTCCGTGACAAATTCTGATGAAAACTTATCTGAGCCAATGTCTTGCTTTGATCGTGTTGATGATCTGCCTATCTAGATCCCATCTTGCGTTTCTCCACTATAGTAAATCTTCAGCTTCGTGTAAATAGAATCGTTCATTGTGATCGTAATCCTTGTGGAGTGGAAAAGAATTGTCTCCTGTAAAATTAACTTTGTAATGTGAAAACATTTTTTTTGTCTAAGCAAACTCATCTATTGCAAAACGCTCAAACAAAATGCAAAAAACATGCAAGAAAGGAGAGAAAAGTTAATCTTGCTAAATCATTAACTCGAGAATTGTGCTCTCTATAATTAAATCGAAGGTAAAAGAAAGAGAGGAAAGCTAAGCATGCCGTTATATCTTCGCCAGTGCTGTGAAAAGGATTACGTTACGTTTGAATCTATCTCAAATCTTCTACTATTATTTATTCTTTTGTCATTCGATGCTGGTTTTAATTAAAAACAAAAAGGTATGTATGTAACCAACAAGCTATGTCAACAACTCATCATTAGTTACTTAACTATACGGATTATAGTGATGTATTTTGATTTTATAACAACGGATTCGGTAAAAAAAAAAAATCATCTGGAATATATTTTGTAGATCTAAAATGTTAAAATTGTTGGAGTTTGAGATTATCTGAAATCATGGCAACTGACGAAAAAGTCTCATGAGTAATGGCGATTAATGAATTTATTGACTGACTGTCACTAACTTCCTATAATTACTAATGCTGATTTATTCGATTGGATCTTCTTAGACATTCTTATCTCTTCGTAACGAAATTCGAGTATCTAGGACTGGTATTCCTCCAAACGAATTTTTCCAGTAAGATCTTAAGTTTTTTGCTTTAGATTTGTTCTGTGACTATCGAGTGAAATCTTTTCTAAAGTTTAATAGTACCAAATTGAATAAGACATAACTCTAAGAATAATATAGTGATGCTTATCGACCAGCAACCGACATCGTCAAAATCCACACACTTAAAGTGTACATAATTAGTTTTGTCCACGATAGATGATAATTCATAGAAAAAAAACCAAAAGAGGAAGAAAAAAACAACCTAAAAAAAGCAAATGCATTTACTTAAAAAACAAAAACAAGAAAATAAGGTGAGAAAAAGAAAGAACACAAAAAGATACTACCTTTTTTTTTTTTTGCATTTCCTAATAATCGTAACGGCCGTCTCAATCACACAGATATCATTCAAACCCTATCATCCGCCGCCGCCGCCACGTCATCTTTAACCTTACCCATCTCCACCTCCCTCTCTCCCTCTTCTCCTCCGTCGTCCGTCGTCTTCACGCCTGAATATCCTCCCTTCTCCTTCTCCTCCTTCTCTCTCTTCTCTTCCTTCTTCATCTTCACGTAAATCCCGTACACATACGACGAGAATCCCCAAATGCAGAGCACCGTCGACACAATCTTCACTCCGCCGAACTCATCGCCGTAAACCACCACACCCCCGATCACATTCATCGCCAGCAACGCAGTCATGCAGATCCCTCCGGTGATCCCAGACGTCAAATAAACCATCCCCGACGTGGCCGCGAAACAGAGCTGCCACGTCACCACATTCACGAAAATCGCGACCGTCCAGTAAACCGTCGGTCCTTCGGTGAAAACGTGGTTCGCTTCTTTAACCATTTCTTTAAACCCGCCGTCGAAAGCCATACCGATCGTTGCGAAAACCGTCGCTGCAAATTCCATCACCAGTTGTATCTCCATGACCATCGCGTAACAGTAGACGCTCCGGTAAAACCTCTCCGTCACGGGGAGGTAAAGCGCGAAGAGTAAACCGGCTCCGACCGTGGATAAAAACCCGATGAAATACTTGGTTTTTGTTAAACCGGCTGGTTTATCTTGGCTCGAACCGAGAGCTAGTAAAACAGAGCTCAGCGTCAAGAGAATAACGCAGTTGAGATTTGAGAAAGTGATCTTCTGTTTCACGATGATCACAGACAGGAGGAGAGTGAAGATGAGTTGTGTCGACAGGAGAAGCGATGACGTGGACACCGGAAGGTACGAGGTTCCCCAAGAGAAGAGGAAGTTGTTAAATCCGAGCACGAGGCCGATCAAAAAGGAGAAGATGAAATGGCGGCGCGTGAAGCGCGTGAAAGGACGGCGAGTGGTTGTTTTGAAGACGTAGGGAGGGAAGTAGATTAGGAAGAGGAGGAGAGGGAACCCGGCGGACTGGACCCACGTGGAGACCCACCGGCTGGAGCCACCGTGGACGAAGTAGTACTTGGCGAGGAGGCTCGAGGCGATTGATCCGACGAAGAGACAACCGTAAGTGGCGATGAGGAGAGCGAGAGATCGCTTAGCCGGTGGTTTGACCAGACTTTGTTGTTGTTGTTGTTGTTGGTCTGAGTTGACTTGACCGTCGTTCATTTTTGTCTCTTTGTGTTTTGAGAATCTGTTTTTAATTATCTCAATTTTCGTTGATTTTATTTGGGACTGTGATTTTGCATAAGAGAGGAAGAAGAGGAGAAGAAGAGTTGAAAAAGTGAAAGACGTTTCGGTAGAGGAAATGAATGGTTCAGTCTCACAACCACACACATGTACACTCATGTATATATGCTGACACCGTGACAGATTTACTTATGCTATTGTAATTAAATATACTAATTAGAAATATTACTATAAATTTTGAACCAAAAAGAGTATATTACCATATATTCGTTTTATATTCACAGTCAACATATTTATCTCAATACTTGTTTCTATAAATTATTATTTTAACATAACATATGTGATTCTATTGACTATTGAGTCTACTAACCAATTATCTTATTATACGGCTTATGAGGTTTATGCCTAAAGAGAGACCACGAGATTATCGAAGTATTACTAGTTAGTTTTCCAGCATGCGATCTATGTGATATACTATTTTTTTTTTAAAACAAAGATGACTTAAAAAAAACTAAATTTCTGTTGCTATTTTAACATGCTCAAAAAGATTCTCAACTACAACAACAACAACCAAAAAAAAAAAAAAAAAAAAAAAAAAACAGATTAATAAATAAATAAAAAGAATTTATATCTTCATATGAGATATAAGCCATACCAATTGGTGCGAAAACCGTCGCTACAAATTCCATCACTAGTTGTATTTCCACAACCATCGGGTAATTGTAAACTCATGTAAAGCCTATGATCACGTAAATCACGAAGACATAGGACGAGAATATCCCCACTCAGCAAAATTCATCGCCGTTAACCACTACGTACACATCCGATCACATTCATCGCTAGCAACGCCGTCATGCAAATCCCTCTAGCTAGTGATCCCAAACGTAAAACAAATCGTCCCATAAACCGTCGGTCCTTTGGTGATAACTTGGTTCGCTTCTTTAACCATTTATTTAAATCCGCAGTCAAAAGCCATGCCGATTGTTGCAAATCTGTCCCTGAAGATGAGCTGTGTCGAGAAGAAAAGCGACGACATGGACACTTGGAAGAGTCAAGCTAGTGTACGAGACTACGAGGTTCCAGTTAGATAATATAAGTATCTTATATATAATAAATGAATAACTCTCTTCAGTTTGCTGACACTTGTCATTCATCTACTTAAAAAAAATTTGATATGTGGCAGCTTTTTAAATAACTAAAAAAACAAACGAAAAATTGTTTATCAATCCTTTTGCAATGTTTGATTTTATAAAAAAAGCCCCAAATCTCCTATGGCTTCAAGCAGAAGCCCTAGAAACGACGACGAGCCAAACGAAACCGGAGCCGCCTTCCGCCTCGAACATCGTCTCCTCTCAACCACAGACGACGCCTCGGAGCGCAAGTTTTGTTCCACGGGAACTGAGTAGTGGACGGAAATGCTGCCTTCGAATGAGATCTGCTGCTGCTGCTGGTGCTCTTGGTAGATTAGCAGCCGATGATGTGGTTGCAGACGAGCAAGGGCTTCGTGGAATCCCGATCTCTCAGGCGTTCGCCGATGAGGCCCCGGCAGCGAGATTTGCTTAATTCGCCGGTGGAGATGAGGTTTCGTTAAAGACCGATACCGCCGCGACTCACATCTAGCTTTGATAGACCCAATGTTCAAGATGCATGTATCGTCGCCCACGGCAAGCCGCTTCGTCGTTCTTAGGGATCCGTATGATCCCGATTATTGCAGGTTCGCCTCTTCCCTTCCTTTCTTATGCTTTATGAATTTAAGAAGATACTACTCTTTCGGTATGAAAAAATACGTGACACGTGCGTGAGTCGTGACCTTCTTTTTCGTCGACGCTTTTGAAACGTTTCACTTTCTCTCCATCTTCTTCCTTCCATCGTTACAGTTCATTCATCATTGATTGTACATTTAATTGTGTAAACAATTGAACTGAGCTATTAGAAAAGATACCCTCAATCTCTAAGTCGATATGGTTCTTCTCCTCATATACATGGACACGGAGTTTCACAATCAAGCTGGTTTCCAAAATTAATTTCAGATCTTTGAGTGAAATTGTAGAATAAGTGTCTACATGATTAGCGAAGATTTTGAAAAAGTTGGCAAAGAGAACTCTTGAGTATTACGATCGCCGTTAATATAGAAAGCTCAACGACCACACTTTGCAAGACGGATCTGGTGTCAGAGTAGGAGAGGAAGATGGACACGGTTTTTCGAGTGTCAGATTCGGCGGAGGTGGAGGAAGAGGACCTCAAGCTTCTGTTTTTGTCGTTGCTACGAAAAGGATAGACGGTATCCTTCTTGCTAACAATGTGCTTCAAAACAATCAAGCAAGCTACTTAACGATTTATCAGTTCATAGGAAATACCTTAGTTCTAATCGTTTTGTATTTTTCAGACTGAGATCGGTGGGAGCAGTGATCAAAGATATACAATTGTCTGTGTGCCGTTATAGTTCAGGATGCATATTTCAGCGGAAGAAGTGATGGATGTGAAGTTACAATAACTTAGAAAATTCTAATAGCTGTGGTATGTACAACTCCTAGATATCTTTCTCTCTTTCTCTTGTAGATCGATATAAGTTATGAGTATGTGATTGTAGCAAACTATGTATTTGGTGTGAGTGATAAAATCTGTTCATGATGGAAATCGGGAAAGGTTACAAACTTTATAGATTAAGAATTATCAATTATGAGGAGAAATTAAGGTTTCAAACTTTTATAGATTGAGAATTATCAATTATGAGCAAATGTCAAAGCCTTGAGAAAGAGCGCTCTTTGCGGTTTGCAATGGCAAACCATGGAGATGGCAAAGTGTAAAAATGTAAGATGGGAACAAATATAGATATAGAGCATGTTCTATTATTGTTCTAGATTTCACCTCTCATGTATGCTTCCCTTTAATTTTAAGTTTTCAAGGGTTTAGTTATAGGGTAACAGGCAGCTTTGTTATCGTCTCTTTCACTCCCACTCCAAAGACTCTACCTAAATATCATCTTGTATTATTTGTTTCTCACTTCTTCTCTTTTTGTGCATTGTCAGTACCAGGGATCTGCTTTTCTTTGGAAACATCAAAGTTCGAGACTGTTTGTACGGAATCGACTACAAAGATGGGAAAGAGCTAAATTCAAACCGTGTTCACATGGATACTTAGGTACGTGCGTTTTTGGTGTCATACAAAATTAAGACGTGGTAGAGTAAATTTATCTTTATGGCAATTCCAAATCCTTGGTGGATAGTTGATCCATATAGATTTGAAACCGGGTGGAATTTCCGAATAGATGAAGTAGAGTTCTAAATTGCTTAAAATGTTTAAAATTCTGTTTGTTGGATATTGTTGCAGGAGGATTCAGCAGCTGCACATAAGAGATGGAATATGAGTACTGACATAGGGTCGCCCCTCGGAAAAGTAAAAAATACGGCCAGGTCTATCTAGCTTGAAAATGTTGGGTTTAGTATGCTTTTGAATAATTTTCTTTTTTTAGAACAATCAGTGATCTGTAAAAAGTGTTAATTTTGCTGTATACGCTCTATGACTAAGTTCTGGATTCATAACTAAACATTTTTAAGATCATTCCTTGGATTTTTACTTTGTTTTCCACCAAGCTCATATATATGAAACATAGTAATCGCTTAAGGTTCTGTACATGAAGTCTTGTCGGGGTTAAAAACAAGGAACAGAGAATGAAGATGGATACAACAACTTTAAGAGTCATGGTATTGGTAACAATGCAAATTATTTATAGTTTACATCTACAGCACACGTGTTGATAAATGAAAAGAGATTCGGAGAAGTGCACTTACGTACAACCTGTTATAATGAAAAACCAGTGCTCCGTCATTTTGGGAAGCAGAGGGAGGCATTACTATTGGAGTAGTTGCCGGGAGAGAGAAGTTGTGCGAGGTCCGAGTCGTTGAAATGGAAGGGAAATAATGATTGAACAGTGTTTCCTCATAGGCCATGCGTCTCTACTCTAATCCTTTCACCAACTCTTCTCTACACGGAGGCATGAGTCCGAAGTGCCAAAGTTTAGAAAAGGAGAACATAAACAATTAACATTTTCTGATTGTCTCTTTACATCCAAATCCATTTTTGGACTCCTATCAATAACATTAATACCTTAACATATAATGAAACAAAGGCTACCATTTTTGAATATTTGATTTTAGACAAAATAAGAAACAATATAGAAATTTACTTCAAAATTTTAGATATATACAATCATTAATTATGTTTAAGGTTTAGAGTTTAAGATTTGGGTGAATTGGTTTAATTTGAAATTTTTTTTTAAGTATTAACAAAATATATTCATTTTAGAAAAATATGTAATCGTACAAAAATGTATGATTTTGTATAAGTGTTAGATTCTTTGTCATGTAAGGGTTATATTTAAGGGTTTACATATAAGGGTTTGGAATGACTTTTATTTTATTTTTTTGCTAATTCTGATTTAATGTTTTTATTTTGGAATAAAAGTTTATGGTTTATGATTTATGGTATAAGGTTTAAGTTTAGAATTTTGGATTTGCTTTTTTTTTCTTTCAATTTAGGATATAAGATTTTCAATATGCTACCGTTAAGAGACAAAAAAATTTACAAAATTCAAATAATAATTAAAATATAAGTAACAAAACTTTGTAATAGTTATAATCCGCGCATCGCGCGGGCTTAGCCTACTTTTGTTAATATACACGTATTTTATATGCATAGTCAAGTCAAAGTCAATCGCGTTCATCAAAACATATATGTATGCATTACACTTTTATATATAAATTTATAACAATGCACTTATTTTATATCCATACTCAAGTAAATCGTCCAGTAAATGTGATATACCGATTCGTTGCTAACTATTTTTTTCATAAAACGGTGTATGAGTTATGAGGAGAGAAGTCCACGAGATTGTCGCAGTTAGTTCTTTAGCAAGAAAACGTACTCATCTTGAGTTCTTGACATCGCATATTTGATTTTTTTGTTTTAATTTATATATGATATATGTAAAATAAATATGTAAGATTTCATAATCGAACATCCTTTTACCCATTAGGTAAGCATAAATTAAAGATTCCATTAACTTTTCCGGCGTTGAACTTGGAATTTCCAAACTGTGTTGTGTGACTTGTGTGTTTGTGTATATAGATCTGCAGGCTATAAATAAAAGCTACTCATATTTAGCTGTATTCATTTATAACAATCTTATCAAATACCCCTACTTTCAGAAGTAGTGTAGACATTCTGTGGCATCGATGGTCTAGGAAAACTAAATGCTGTATAATCGCGTGCAAGAATGGAAAAATCATTATTCGAGAAATTCATATAAGATGTAAAAGGTCTACAAAAGAATATTCTAAAGTTCTAGAGAATACTTTAACTAATTCTTATACATATTGATTTCTGAAAGATACTCAATGATGTACAAAATTATAAAAGCATTAACAGTAATCTAAACCATATATAGATAAGATCTTCAAAGCTGTTGAAATAGATTTTGTTCTATGTTATCACAACAAAGTAACTTTGTTTTCAATAGATTTATTTGACTACTGGATAATTTCATGCTTCCATTTTGAATCCAAAAATTAATTTTAATATTTTAGTTTATCTATAATAATTATGGATCTGGATGTTAAAAGAAATAAAGTGATAAATGGATTAGTTAGAAATATATGGGGAAGTACAATTAGATTTTTGGGGAGAGTTGGGAATAGATACAATAGCACTGGACAATTTTGATTTTCACAGTTTTCAGTTTCATTTTGACTTCATCCCTCTCTTTCACCACTTCCAATAATTTCATTTAATTTTTATTGTTTCTCTAATTTATTTGTAACTATGTAATAACTCATATACGATCTCTTTATGCAACTTAGGCTTATTCAGCTAGTTGTTTCACTACAAGATATACATAGAATGTCAAATGACATGTTTTACTTTCATTTTCTCATATATATTTTTCATATTCGAGGCTATTTTTTTAAAAACTTTTGCAAAGCTAAAACTAAACATTAAATTGGTAAAATAAACTATAATGAAGATTACATTCAGCAATGTATTCAAGAAGGTGGAATACTCACATTGTTTTTAATAATCTCTATCAAAAAGTTAATTTAAATAGAAGATTAACTAAACCATTTTTTTATCATTTATACATTTGATATATTTTTTTTTTTACAAAGATTGAGCGAAGATATAGCGGCTGCGAAATGAGTTCCGACTGACGAAGAACACAAACGCAAGCGGACTTAGCACCATTATCAAAGTGAATGCCATATCTGTCAATGATATCATACTAGGGTCCCTGAAATTTCAAAGATATGGTGTATAAGAAGCACAATGATTCTCATCACGCTATATGCAGAAAATACATAACAAAAATCTTTGTCAATGACAAGAGCAATTAGCGGAAAAAAATGGTTCTTCGGAAGGTTTTAAATTACCTGAGAAGATGAAATTGAATCATTCAGGAGGAGGCTGATGGTCGCCGGATGTTGAAGTACATTGTGAGAACTTGTAAGCCGGCTACCTTAAATTTTAGACCTAAAAGCGTTTAGAATTCTCGCGAACTCTTATTTGACTTTTATCGTAATGTAAATTTTCAAATTACACTAAAACAAGGAAGTAAAATGGATAGATTTTCATAGAAGTTTGAAAATGAATTGGAGCCATAGCTTGAATGTGTCGTTTAAATGTCATGACAAAGCATGATTGTTGACAATTAATCACTTCGAATTGGGATTGTGACGTTGTATGCTAATCTTTACATCTGAAAATTACCAAGACAAATTAAGTTTCATCTTCTAGTCTCATACACTGACAATAAAAATTTGGCATTGCATCTGAAAACTGCAGGGCCGGTCCTGAGGCAAGTCCAGTGAGGCTTTGGGCTTGGCCCCCACATTTTTTAAAAAAAATTATGCATTGATTTTGGCCCTCATACTTTGAAAAATTGATTTTTGGCCTCAAAATTCATCAAAACCATACTAAATTATTCTGGCCCCGATTTTTCAGGGCCAGCAAGTTCATTTTTACAACTATGGAAAAGTTCTCTTTCGTGGAAGGGAGGAAAGTAGAAGGGCATGACAAGGCTAAAAAGGATTAGCGAAGAAGGAGAGAAATCACTGCTACAAACACAAAGAAAAAGTAAGAAAGAGACATTGCTTTGAATCTACGGCAGTGAGAGAAGACACTTGCAGCCGACATACCATAAGAGGAATCTCATGGCTGAGGCGGAGTGACTAAGTCCAATGGTATCAGAGAAACACATTATATGATCAAGAAAGTTCCTCAAGAAATGTCTCTGATAATACTAGAGAAGGACAAAAGGGACCGACATTCGTCGAAAATGGAGGATCCATGTTGTTGTAAGCTTGAAGTAGTTTGAGGTCAGAGCTAAGTATATTTAAGAGATATCTAAATATACATATAAGAGATTTAGGAGTTATCTAAATGTAAGTTTTCCTAATTGGTTTTAGAAATTGTTTTTGTCTTTCTTTATATAAGGAGATGCTAAAGTTGTTGAATAACTTCTCGGATTGAGAACTTGAGGTTTTGAGTTATTTCCCTTCAATTAATAAGAGAGTTATCTTGTTAAATGTATATGTTCTTAATTTTGTGATTCTATATGTGGTATCAGAGCCAACAATGTGGAAAATTTTCCTGACGACAAATTTGCATCAATGGAGCCATAGAGATGGTGAAAAAAGTTGAATCAGACATGTTCAAATGATGGATATCGGCTTCGATTGGTGACATGTGGTATCATAATTGAGTTAGAAGAAATAGTATTATTTGATGTAAGTTGCAGTAAAAATTATATGGTAAGTTTACTGTGCAATTAACCCAAAAACAAAAAAAAAATGCTAAATCAAACTCTACTACGGCTTTGATTTGTGACATGTGGTATCATCATGTGGTAAGTTTGATTAATGGTCATAACTCAAAAATGTTACCAGTCATAATTTATTTTTAACTTTTTGCATTAGAGATATGGTATAGCTGAAGTAGAATTTTGATGTATATCATTTGTAAAATAGTTAACTCAAATCAAATTTTTACTGCATGGAAAATATGATGTAGTATAGTTTGATTTAGCAGTGTTTATTTTTTTTATTCTTTCCATGTTTTTTTAATTTTTTTTTTTGTTAATTCTACAACAAACTTACCACATATTGTTACTACAACTTAACCATTTTTTCTAACTCAACTGTAATACCACATGTCACCAATCGAAATCTACTGCTTCGATTGATGACATGTGGTATCACATTTGAGTTAGAAGAAGTGGTATAGTTACAGTAAAAATTATGTGGTAAATTTGTTGTGGAATTAACAAAAAAAAAAATCGTGGAAAGAAGGGAAAAAAAAAATTGTTAAATCAAACTCCAGTATATCCCATTTTCCATGTGGTAGAACTTTGATTTGAGTTAACTATTTCACAAATGACATACATCAAAATTCTATTTCAAACATACCACATTCTAACTGCAAAAAGTTAAAAATAAATCATGATTTGTAACATTTTTGAGTTATGACCATTAATCAAACTTACCACATGATACCACATTTCACCAATCAAAGCCTACATCTCATTTTTCATGTGGTAGAAATTTGATTTGAGTCAACTATTTTACAAAGGACATATATCAAAATTCTACTTCAACCATAACATATTCTAACTCAAACTCTAATGCAAAAAGTTAAAAATAAATCATGATTGATAACAGTTTTGAGTTAAACTCATAAACCAATCATACCACATGATAGCTCATATTACCAATCACATATCGTCGAAAAATAGAGATGTTATAGAGAAAAGCATATTTCGGCTAGTTCGGGGGCTGTGATAAGTAGGATTTTTGTATCAACTACTCTCAATCCATACCACTCATGTCATTGTAGTATTTGAGATGTCAATCCAAGTGGAGATTTAAACTATCGAAATAAAGAAAAGGCAAAGATCAAGTTTCGATAAAAGATTGGGTTTTGTTTTGTAAAGATCTATGCTTTAAGCTAACAAGATGAAATAAAGATTTAAACTTTAACAATAAAGATAAAGGAGGCGTCTTGGGTGAGATTAGTTGGGATCAAACGAGCTCAACCTTCCTTTCTCAACACACCAAGACTCAAGCTTTGTGCTTAGACTTTGGGTAAATCCGCCACTCTCGTGGTCAGATCGCTTTGCAAGCTGAGAATCCAAAGCTAGCTCTCGCTAGTGGACTCAAAGTTACAAGCTTTCACAAGATCTAGTCTAAAAGTGCACAAGATACATCCCAACAACCAATCTCTTAGGTTGGGAATGTTTCTCTCTATCGCTAGCTCTCTTAGGCATTAACGCAAACACCTTCTAGGTGTACTAGCCTAGATTCGCGACTTCAAGTGATCAAGAAGAAGCCGAGATATAAAGCTCTAGCTAAAGAAAAGCTGGTCAAGGGAGATTAAGGAAGAGGTTAACAGGAAGCTAAAGCTCTGACCTTTCCTAATCTCACCCTCGAAACCTCTAAAGAACTACTCGCTACTCATACTCGAACCGAAAGCAAAGAGGTAAAGAAAGCTAGAAATCATCATTAAGACAAGATTAGCAAACTAAGTACTTCTTAAACTTAAAAGATTCAAAGTAAAAGCTTACAAAAGATCTCCAAGAACAAACTGTTTTTCTTGGAGAGAAACTGGTTACAAGATAAAGATTGCCTAAAATTAGGTCTTAAAGGTTTATATAGAGAAGGGAAAAGTGTATCCTTTGGTCAACGTTTTTGCTTTGACTTCACAGATGCGCGCAGCTTGAGCAACTTCCTCAAGCACTCTGTTTCCTTTTGCTCAAGGCTCTGTTCCGTCTTGCTTGTTTTGCCATCCGATTACTCCGATCTCCTTCTGGTCCATCTCCGATCATCACCTCCGGTCCTCCTTCGCCATAAGCTCCGAATACCTGATAAATGCACCCCAAATGCAATGGAAATGCAAAATGCTATCCTAAAGGCTAAATGATCCTAAGTAGACTAAAGCTACACTAAATGTTATGAAATGGACTCAATTATACACAGAACTATGCAGTATGAGAGGCTAAATGTATGCAAATGTTGAGTACATCAGACTGCCAATTGGAAAACCAGCTTCATAGAAGCTATAATCCAAGATTTTAGTGTAAGCAATGTCGGCAACTATAGAGAGATAAGACAATACGCGGTTGATTGAACCTATAAGTTGATTGAGAATGAGATTTAAAAACGGGACGAATCTATCTTTGTTATTTTTTGTATCCAAGCTTAAAATTTAGTCAACCAAGTTTTATTCGTTTTAAAATTATCTTAGGCCAAATCTTTTATTTTCTTGTTTCTGTTTTGTTTAAGTTTTAAAATCCAAAAAGAAATATGAGTTATTCATTTGTACAACCCATAACCCATAAGTTTTTGTACAACTAGAAGATATTGGAAATAAAATCTAGGAAATAATCAAACTCGTTTAGATTCTGAGGAGAAAACTTAATTTTATATAAATAAAATGACATGAGGAAATTTAATACTAGTTTTTAGGAGAACACAATTTTTTATATGGCTATTATTAAATACAATGATATCGCGAAATTTCTGTAAGAGTAAAAGAACAAAAATGCTTACGTTATTGAAAGAATACGTGCGAATCTTTTAAAACTTCTAGCCTTCGAATATTTCAACAGAAAATCCAACAGTTATACCAAAACTCAAATATTAATCTTTATATGTTTCATCATGGACGACAAAGAAAATACTCAATAGTATGTTTCTTGATATCATACGGTTGTGACTTGTGGAGAATATTTCTTCTTTGGAAATTAATCCCTAATTTATTAAATTCAAATTTTACACACAATAAGATAAGTTCACTCTCTCTACTTGTTAGAAATCATTATAACTTGACCTTAAATAAAAATCATTAAACAAATATATTAATAAAAATAAATAAATTACTGCGTACTATTCATGAATAATAAATAATTCGATATATAAATATTTACAGAAGTGAGCTTGTGAAGGAGAGAATCCCTACTAATTGAGTAACCAAACCCGATTATTCTAGCTCTTTTTTTTTTTTTTGTGTTCCATGATTTCATCAACAATCTTTGACCAGACTTAAGAAGCGTATTTAGAGGAAAAAATGAGGTGGTTTCGGGTGGATCCTGGAGAATCACCGTGACAATGATCACACAAGATTGTAAAGGGAAAGAGAATAATTCAAGTCAATCATCCAATTCCTATGATTTCTCATATCATTACTATTATATATTCTCCTGTAATTAATTAAGATTATGTTCATCTTGTATATATATGTGCTCAATGTATATTGAATCAATCATGAGAGTCAATATAATACTTCTTCCAGTCCTAAACTCTCATCTTCTCTAATATGGTATCAGAGCAGGTTGCTAAAAAGTTTTGATCTAACAATCAAACTTTTCTTTTTTCTTTAAGCTATTAAGCTTCTTTGATTTTTATTTATTTATCAAGTCTAGTGCTTCTCTATTCAAGTTCATCATGAACCTCTGAATCTAAGCTGTTGTGCTTCTTATTCAAGTCTTTTATAGACCTCTGAATCATTCTCTCTCAATTAAAAAAAAAAAATGGTTTTCTTGTTTTCTTCTCATTTCTTCATCTCTTCTCTATTATCTATTTCTATCATTTTCTTCTTTCTAATTCCTTATTCTGAAAAAAAAAATCCTTTTCTGCAGATTTTGTTGTGTTCCACATGTTTTTTTCAGTGTAACACACAACCTCACCTTTCATCTCTTCTTCAAATTTTCATTTTCTTTACGTAAAAAAAAAAAAAAAAAAAAAAAGGCATCGGATCTCTTTGATCTTCTCCCATACAGCTGAGAGATCTCTACTTCACCGGTTCTATCACTTCCATCACAATATCATCAATACGTGGTCTTCCATCTTCACCACTGCAGCCCTAAGTTTCAAGCTCTTCCAAAACTCACCATTTCTCACCATCATGTCTCGTTACACTCCATGTTCGTCAAAACCACTTCACTGTACTACTATGTTGTCATCATCATTTAAGATTGAAGTGGCTAAAGCCCCTTCATCTTGAGGGGGAATGTAAAGGGAAAGAGAATAACTCAAGTCAATCATCCAATCCTTATGATTTCTCATATCATTACTATTATAAATTCTCCTGTAATTAATTAAGATTATGTTCATCTTGTATATATATGTGCTCAATGTATATTGAATCAATCATGAGAGTCAATATAATACTTCTTCCAGTCCTAAACTCTCATCATCTCTAATAAAGATTGCTATATAGGGTTTCGGCCAAAAAGCCATCAATCGATCAATTATGGAATCAACGGAGATTGATCGGGGGGTTTGATGAAGATGGAGACAAACAATGCACAATATCATATATGATCTAACAAATTTCTGATTTGGCTTTGCTTGATTTATATATAATATTAATATTACTTGTTCTCGACATTAAAAAAACTTGAAACCATAAAGAAAAATATAATACGATGAACGTTTCAATAACTTCCACAAATCAAAGTAGTATCAATTTGTTTTTCTTTTATCAACAGAAACAAAACAAATAGAGATTTACATCAAAATAAAATCGATACTTACTGTTGCAGTTTCTGAACTTGGTGCGGCCGCGCGCTCCAATTCAGGTAAGAAAAAGAGGTCAATTGTTACATGCATGTCTACAATCGATAGAAGCTTTAGTAGAGAAAAATATCTCTTTTTGTTTGTAGTACGTGTTACATGCATGTCTACAATCTTAAAATGTATCTGATCAGTACGTAGTCCAAAAAAATAAATTTTCTGGTTTGACAAATTAAGAAGTGTGCTTGAATGCATGCCTACTATTTTGTAGTATACGATTTTAGATGGAAGGTTTGCCTACAAACCTAAGAACTTGATCGAATGAAATGAAAAATGAAAAACAATACAATTAAACGAGCATAAATAACAAAATAACATTAAGTTAACAAAATGGTTTCGTGGTGTAGTTGGTTATCACGTCAGTCTAACACACTGAAGGTCTCCGGTTCGAACCCGGGCGAAGCCAAATGTTTTGTCTTTTATTGTAAGTTTTCTTTTTCTTTTGGAAGCTCTTTGGAGTTTGAACAGTGAAGACAATGGGGTGAAGCAGGGAAGATAACAATTAGGGAAGCTGGTCTTTCGTTACACTATGCTAATCTCAACCAACAAATCTTGCTCAAATGAGATTGAGAAGACTTGAATCCCTTATTTCCTTTGCACCTTTTTCATTTTCTTGTTCTTTAAAAAATAACATCAGGAAATATCTTGATCTTTACGTTGGAACACTCCTCCATGGTTTGTTTCAATGTGAATTTCTTACAGTTTTAAGTTATTATTATACATTTGGTCAAATATTTAGCAGCATCACATGTATAAAGATCTGAAAGAATTGTACTAAAAACATCAATCTGAAACAAACAAACAAACAAACAAAAGATTTATAATCAGAGACTGAATTCAACAAATAACATGTCTCAGCTACTCACAAAATTTTACAAAATTGCTTCGTGAGAGATCCAACTACTTCGAGTTGTTGTTGTGGTTGACATCGTTGAGTCCCTGTGAGGAATAAGTAACAAAGCTCAAAAGACAATGCAACCAAATCAAAACTTAGTCTCAAGAGAAAACAAACTTACTAGCCGTTTAAATGACTTGTTGTTCATGGATCTCGTTTTCTCCAATGGCTTAGCTTGATCCAAAGCCTGAGACAACAAAAGTTTTTCCACATTTGTTAACTTATAGCAACATGAAAGCAACCGATAACTGAAACCCCTTTAAGCAGCTGAAGCAAACGGACAAAAGATAAATCAGGTTTGGTGTTTCACCTGAATCATAGATTCCACACGACGCCGCATTCTAGTGTGCATAAATCCCTCTGAGCACTGTAACATAACAACAACAATAACAACAACAAAACTTTCACAAGTCTATACTCTTAGAGATAGAGAAAGAGAGGGAGATTAAGTTTTAGGTATCTAGTGATTATGAAAAGAAAGATCAACCTTGACGTGGTAACTAACATAAGCATGAAACGTTGACAAATTCCAGACAGTACGATCAAGCTTTTGGCCATCTACATGCCGAGGAAAAATGACTGCAATGTCGATAAATCCAAAGCTGATTCCTTTCAGTTTGTTACCACAAATCCAAATTGATACATAAAAAAACAGAGAACTTTGTAGTGTAAACATACCAAAAGTTACAAAACCGGCATTAGCAGATAGTGTTTCTTTAGGAGCTCCTTCCAATTCCGGCGGTGCAGTTGGAGACCAAGAACACGAAGGTGCACTATTAAGCGCAGCAGCACGCCTCGCCTCTACAAATTCCTATATCATTAACATCCATTTTCTTCAGTATATTAACAGAAATCAAAAACCTGTTTCAACATTGATCATCTTGTTACCTTTAGGAAAGAAGTTGCTAGAATAGTGTCAACAGAGTCTTTAAACCTCATAGGAAAAGCCACTGTGACTTTATCCGCCTGTGGAATGCAACATTTCAAATTGTCTTATCACTCTAAAATCTTTACTAATCATACGAGTCTATAGATTAAAGAAATACCTGAGGCACGAGGAAAAACGTCTCGTTAGGTCTGTGCATGATTGCTACAAGCCTATCCAGCTCAGGAGCAACCGTTCTTGAAGCTAAATGCTTGAATATGATCTTCAACGGCGCACCCATCACCACTTCTCTAATGGAAGCTAGCTTCGTCAACAATGTGTTTCTGTACGCTGCAAAGCAAAACAATAGACTACTTTGCATCAAGAATCAACACAAAGCAAGTTAAGTAGAATCATTTATGGATAAAGAGACTATTAGAACCTTCTTCTGGACGAACTTTAGAGAAATTGAGCTTCAGGGTGAGACTAAAACCATCTCTAGGAGGATCAAGAATCTGAAATCCGGTGCCGTAAGCGGTTTTAATGGCTTCTATAGCTCCCAAGGGAAGTCCATCAAAGGACATTGCTTCAGGTGGTGGGTTTGGTAACGAAACCGAAAGCAACAAAATGTTTGGATTCTTCATTGTCACCTAATTATCCACTTTCAACATCAGAAGCCATTAAACAAAGAATCTCAGACTAATCCAACTCTTAAATGCTGGTGAAATTTTTCACCTGAACATGGTAACGAACATCATCGAATTCGATCCACTGGTAATCTAGCTCCACTGCTTTATCAAGACTGAGAAACGAAATAAAAAAGATAAGAAATTTACAAAGAGAAGGATTGAGAAAGAATTGAACTTTTCTTCCATTCTCCAAAACCCATTTCTAAGAAATGTTTCAGATTTCTTAATAGAATGAATCAATTGAGCAAACCCACAATCTAGATTTCGACAATTGTTCCATTAAAAGGTTCTAATTGCAGATTAGCTAAAAGTGAAACCAGAACTGAACATTTTTACGAGATGAAAAAAGAAGAATGAAGTCACTCACTTCTGAGCACGCGTCAACAGCGTTTGGAGAAGAAACCGTGAATGCGACTGCAACATCATTTTATTAATCTCTCGCAGTACCCAGAACACTGAATGGAATTCTCCAACGGGATCTAATCGGAGAAGAAGAAGAAGAAGAAGAGCCTCGTCGGAGACAACAAAGACGACCGAGATTCTCTGTCACAGCTTGAACGTTTCTTCGATAACTTATTTGGAAATTACTATTTTGTCTTCCCATTTAATTTTCAACTTAGCCATATGAATCGACGTCGTTTTCATTTTTCTGTATTTTTTTGTGTCTTTTTTATGAGACCCAGATACACATGGATATATAAGCTAAGCCCAGCCCAATAAATGTAATAAGGTTCAACGTACAGTATGTATGTTTTTTGTTTTTTTGTTTCTTTCATTTTTTTTATTTTCTTTGGATGTTGATTATACATTTATACCTGGTTATTATGATGATTGTAATGTAATGTGAGTATGTGACAAAGTATTTTCTAATAAAAGCGTAAGAATATCCTTCAGTTCTAGTACTCTTTAGTTAGAATATGCTTTAAAATATAGTTTTAGATTCAGATAGACGAGTATTGAACTGGATAAAAGCGACAAAATTTAGTGGAGCAATATGATTTTGTATAATCTGACGTCTACGTTATTTAATTAATAAATAACTCGGAATTGACTGTTTAATATATGCTTTCAGTTTTAAACTGAGAAACGGTAAACTGGATAAGATTTTTAAAAAAGTTTACAAGCACACAAAAAATGGCCCTTTTGTCCTAAATATTTTTGTATAATGGAGTTTAGAACGTGTTAAGTTAGTTTATTTCCGTCGCCGAAAATATCAGATATTTTATCTATATGTAATCTGATATTTTCAAATTTTAAAATGAGTAGTAAAGAGGGGATAAAGACAAATAACATATGCATGTGAAGTGTTTTTGTGTGTGTGTTACTATTAAATATCCCTTCTAGTAATTTAAAATATATAACAACTAACAGTAAGGTCTAGTTATACTAACTTTAGTTTTTGAAGCTCTTTTTAAAATGTTCCTTTCAAGTTTTTTAATTTTTTAAAGACAAATATTTCTCTATGTTAGATATGAAAGCTACATTTCTTTATAAAAATAATTTTATTTTGAGCTTTAAAATGTCTATAGAGCTTGATCTTGGCCAGACGGATGTGAGAGACGAAGAAGCTGCAAAAGCAAAACTACCTCACGTATCTATACGCACACATTACACACACATACACATACGGCCCTACTTCACCAACATAAATATACATGATATACCATATGAAGATATATATAACATCATATAATTTGAATATTGTATACGCTAGTACGTGTATCTTCGCGCAAACATGGTTTTCACAGTCTAAACAAAACATAAAAAAATAATAAAACAGTTGCACGTACGTTATCAAGTGTTAACATTTTTCTAAAACCAAATTAAGGATCCCACCAGATTATTCTCTCAAGTTTGTGAAAAAAATCGGGTTTTGCTATTTGAAGCAACTAAGTGACTAACCGTAACAAAAAACTGTCAAAATCAACTCGAATCCTAAATTCCTAATCTTCAATTTTTCATGATAATTTTTTCAACCGCTAGACCTTGAATAGGTTGACGTAATGAAAAGCTCTTATGTTAACCTAATCAGTAGAGAAAAATAGAGAAAGAGACGAGAGAGAACAAGAGTGAGAGTCTTTCATATAGAGCTCCATAAATATTCATAATAGAGAATTTCCAATGGTTCATGCCATATCTTATTGCAAATAGTAAAAATATAGCAATAATATTAGTTTTCTCTCCAATGGTTCATGTTATAAAATTTTTCCAACTTATTATTATTTGTTAAAACTATTTGATTTCTTTAAATTTTACAAAGTGAATCATCTGTTTTCTTTCTTGCAAAAACATTCATAATTATAATATTTTTTATTTTTTTATTATTATAACATATTGCATAATCTCATTCCAAATATAGAAGCAACAATAGCATATGTAATAGGGATTGAGCAGATATTATGACAAAATAGCATATACGTCATATCTAGCATAGTGTTGGAGATGATCTTAACAATATATAATTGGTTTACATTTTATTTTCATAACTTGAATTTAAATTATACAATTGAATTAGAGTAGAAGTATAATGGCATTAAATTGTAAAATCTCACCATTGGAGGTGTTTTTGTTGTGAATTCTAATACATATTTATTATTTATTACTATAAAGTGTTGTAAAAACGAGGAGTACCAGAAAGTAATAACAAATGTGGATAAGGTGAGTCATTGCCACGCAGGTTGTCGAGTACGTACAATTGCGGAGGCCTATCACCTTTTTCATTATTCAAACGTCACTGAATCGTCTAACAGTATATAATACGGCTATACGCATATACTATTTATATATAAAGTTACCTGTGTGTATACTGTATAGTAAGCGGAAGATTCTTGTAGGACAGTAGAATCCAGTGGATGAAATAAAAGAATATTATTATGTTTATGAGCTTACACTACTAAAAAACTTATGTTTAACATCGATTTTATAGCATCGGTTTTAAAAGTGATGTTAAAATTAAAAATAAAAGGTATAGTTAGCAACACTTACTAAAAGTGACGCTAAAATGATAATTCTTACGTCGGTTTTAATAAGTGATGTTAGTGGACAACTTTTTGTATCATTTATTTATTTTGATGCTAAAAAAAATGATGTAGTATCAGTTAAAAAAAGAAACGACGCTACATAGACATTTCTATATTTTAGTATTATTAATTAAAATAAGAATTAGATATGTGTTTTGTTTTCCTGTTGGGAGAAAAATATTCACCAAATATTTTCTATTTTTTATTTCCCAGAAACAAAACCAATTTGATGGCGGCCTTTTTTTCCTGTGAACCCTAAACTGCAGCCTTCTAGTCATTTGCTTTTCCAAGCTCTATCGTGATTGGGAAATTTTCTGTTTACAATTGATTTCTCCCCTCGTTCTTCACTTCATTGATCATTTTTATCTCAAACTTCCTTTCAGAGATTATGAAAACTGTTTGATTGGAGTCACCCACAATTACATTGTACTTTCAGTTTGATTCAATATCAGGTATTGATTATACATTGATGCTTCCTAATAGTTTACTACGTAACTAGTTAGAGTTACAAGCCTCCTTACGGATTTTAGTAATTCCCTTAATTCCTACTTTAATCCTAGTTAAGCTAATAGGAGAGAATCAACAAGAAATAGATTGCTGTAGAAATATCTATTTTTGTTTTCTTTCCATGATATTATGCTAATTCCAAAATCTTGTTTCCATATAATACCAGATTGGATCAGTTCTGTACAACCAGATTAGTTTTGGACCTCTTTTCAAAATCGTCCGTTGTTTTTCCAGGTACTTCTCTTTAATTATTGTTTCTTTTTTTGAGCAAATCTTAACGTCATATAGATAAGAGCATTAAGTGGTGAATCTTGTTTTGGGAATATGAAACATGTATACATGAATTCTGTAGCTAGCATTGTGCTTTACATAGCTGCTCTTTCATGTTAGACTTTGTTGATATAATCAGGCTTTCTAAGAAGTAACGTGTATTTATATTATATTTTCTGGTTATAGGTTTATACTTAATATGGATAAATCATGGATTCACAAACCTCGTTTATCTCAAGAATACATCAATGGGGTGAATGGATTCTTAGAATTTGCTTTTACTAAGACGAATGCAAACATGTTAAAATGCCCCTGTTCTCGGTGTTGCCTAGTAAAGTATAAATACAGAGATGATATATATGGGGACTTGATGTATAATGGTTTCTTACCTACATATACAAACTGGCATTTCCATAGTGAACGGTTGAACGTCAAGGAAGCTTCAGTGCTGGAAGAACCTCAACAAGATAACAGTTTGAATGAAGACTTCACAACAGATCTACTAAATGATGTCTTCCCAAACTTGGCCCCAAACTTTGATGATGAAGCTGGTCCATCGAATCATGCACCTAATGCAGAAGAAAATGTGGATCAAGCACCTATTTCAGATGAAAGAAGAGTATTTGACGAGTTATCTTCAGATGCACATGAAGAACTTTACGAGGGGTGCACTTCATTCTCGAAGTTATCTTTCATGCTGAAGTTATATCACATCAAATGTATCACTAAGATAAGTGATAAAGGGATGTCCATGATCATTGACCTTCTCAATGAAGCATTTAAGCATGCAAAGTTTCCTGCTTCACTTCATGACCTGAAGAAGACAGTTAGAAAACTTGGGCTACAGTATGAATCAATACATGCTTGCCCAAATGATTGTATGTTGTTTTGGGGAGAAGATTCTGGGAGAGAGACCTGCAAGATTTGTGAAACATCTCGATGGAAAATGAAAGGAAACGAAGCTGAAAATGAGGAAGTTTCTGAAAAGAAAAAAAAGAATAAAAAACAAGCTGCTAAGGTATTACGCTACTTTCCGCTAAAACCACGTCTACAGAGACTGTTTATGTCTTCTAAGACTGTGGAAAGTATGAAATGGCATGCATTAGCAGAAAACAAGGATGGAAAACTAAGACATCCAAGAGATGGCCAAGCATGGAAAACATTTGATCAAAAGTTTCCTGTTTTTGCATCAGATGCAAGGAATGTTAGGCTTGGACTAGCTACTGATGGTTTTAACCCTTATGGTGCTATGAGTACAAACTACAGTATATGGCCGGTTTTGTTGTTTCCATACAATCTACCTCCATGGATGGCAATGAAGCACTCATCAATGATATTGTCGATGATAATTCCAGGAAAACAAATGCCTGGGAATGATCTTGATGTTTACTTACAACCTTTGATCAAAGAGCTTAAAGAGTTATGGGCAACTGGTGTTCAAACAATTGATGCTTCGACAAAGAAAACATTTTGTATGCTTGCAGCTTTAATGTGGACAATTAGTGATTTTCCAGGACTTGGAAATTTATCTGGTTGGAATACATATACGGATCTAGCTTGTCCATCATGTAATTATGATTCTGCTCAACTACGTCTGCACCATGGGAAAAAGAATTGTTTTATGGGTCATCGACGCTTTCTTCAGCCTGATCATAAGTTTCGATATGATAAGAAACATTTTGATGGAAAAGAAGAGTTAAGACTACCTCCAGTTACACCTTCAGGGTCGACGATTATGGAGCAACAAGAAAGTGTCGATGTTGTACTTGGAAAAAATGCAGATGGTACTAAAAAGAAAAGAGACGAAGGAACACAATGGAGGAAAAAGAGTATTTTCTTTGAATTGCCATACTGGAAACATTCTCTGTTAAGACATAATCTTGATGTGATGCACATAGAGAAAAATGTCTTTGACAATGTGGTATTCACATTATTGGGTGAGAAGAGAAGGTCCAAAGACAATCTGAATGCAAGAAAAGATCTACATTATTTGGGTATACGCTCTGAATTATGGCCAGATGCTAATGGAAAGTATCTTCCAGCTTCTTTCAAGCTCACGAATCAAGAAAAAGATATTTTCCTTAGTATATTAAAGAGTGCAAGAATCCCAGATGGATACTCTTCAAATATCTCAAAATGTATTGATGTCAAGCAACGTAAAATTCTTGGCCTGAAAAGCCATGATAGTCACGTCATTATGGGCCATTTATTACCAATTGCGTTACGTAGCGTGTTATCACCAGATGTTACTTCTGTTATAGCAGAGCTATGTCACTTTTTTCGGGATATTTGCTCAAAGGTTATCGACGTCAGTGAGCTACTCAGCCTACAAAAAAGAATTGTTCTTGTGCTTTGTCATCTAGAAATGTTGTTTCCCCCTTCTTTCTTCACAGTAATGGTACATCTCATAGTGCACTTAACTGAAGAAGTAAAATTTGGGGGTCCAGTTCAGTTTCGGTGGATGTATCCTGTTGAGAGGTATGTAAAAAAAAGTTAAAACACAATAATTTTTTCATATTTAAAAGTTTTTAAAATGTGTTGTTTTTACAGGATCCTCGGACGTTTCAAATCATATGTGAAAAATCGTTCGCAACCTGAAGGATCTATATGTCAGCAATATTTAGCAGAGGAGTGTCTAACATTTTGTTCGATGTATCTCGACGGGGTAGAGACTCGATTTAATCGAATTCGAAGAGTTAATGATACTCCGATGTATACTCATAATCTTGGACCAGAATCACAAATTCCTAATATCTTTCCATCTCTAGGAAGGTATATTGGTGCTAGTCAATATGCTACTTTAAGTCCCTTAGAAAAGCAACAAGTGCATCGGTATATATTAATCTGCTGTCCGTTTCTTGACGGATTACGAGAGTAAGAACTATTTTCCTATTAAACTTGTACATTTTACTATTGTTACATGATTTAAACAATAACATTTGTTTTTTTTATGAAAATATAGGAAGTTTAAAGATGAGTTAAGTAGAGCTAACATGCGTGGTAGGAAACGACGTCATCCTTTAAACATCGACCGAGAAGTCCATCTTCATTTTGAGAAGTGGCTTAGACAAAAAGTAGAGAGAAATGAGATTGCTAATGATGATATTCGGCTCATTGCTAATGGTCCATCAGATAAGGTTTTGAAGTTCTCGTCATATAACATTAATGGTTATAAGTATAGGACTTTAGAACGAGATGGTGATCTGAAGACACAGAATTGTGGGGTTTATATATCTGCTGAAACCATTAGTTATGCTTCTTCTCGTGACACTAATCCAAGGGCTGGTGATGTTCCATATTACGGAAAGCTCATAGACATTATTCAGCTAAATTACTACGATAAATTTCGAGTAATTTTATTTAAGTGCAAATGGGCAGATACTCGTGATAATCGTGGATACAAGAGAGACATTTTTGGTCATCACATGGTGAATTTCTCTCGTACAATACATAGCGGTGCATACGAGGAAGATGAACCCTTTGTATTAGCATCTCAAGCAAAGATGGTTTATTATGTAGAAGACCCAAGTGAGAGTGGCTGGAGTATAGGGGTGCATATTACACCAAGAGACTTGTACGAGATGGGAGAATCTGATGTATCTGATGATCCACCTGAGAATATTGACATCAATGACTCTATTGTCAATGATAGATTACTTCTTTCAGATGAAATACCAAACTTTCGGCTAGTAAGAGATACCATGGAAGATGACGATGACGATGACGTTTAAGACTCACATTTGGTATTTATTAATATTTTAAAGTTTACTTTGTCTTTTATTTTGTTGCTTTTCATAGATTAGTAAGACTAATATTATATATTTTAGTTATTCATTAGTACTATGTCTGCTAATAGATTGTTACTATAGTCACCGGTATTGTTGATCGGATTTTTATATTTGTTTTACTATCTGTACGTGTTTCTTTTGTATCTATATTTGTTAGTGCATGGATGGATTGTCAGTAATTAAGGAGAGTGGCATTTTTGGTTTTTTTAAGGTACGTACAGATGGATACCTTTGATTCTGACGAGACACAAGATGGTGAAACGAATGAAACAAATTTTTATAATGAAGAGAATCTTGAGAACGTCCTGGTTGTGTTCGTTGTGTTGGTCTTGGTCCTACTCCTTCTTCATTTTTTTCAGAAACGCACCATCCCAGCATCCAATGAATCAGAAGTTATTAGCTTGAGGAATCGAGTTCATGAATTAGAAGAAAAATTGGTGAGGATGAATGATTTAGAAGACAAAATGGAGAAGATGAATGATATTATTTGTCGTTTTGCTACTTCAAGTACTTCCAATGATGAAAGGTAACAATATTTATTCTCAGTCTATTTTGTATTATGGAATTAAACTTCACTTATAACTTTGTTTATGATTATGTCGTTACAGGGACTAGCTAGTTATAAGGTCTTCGTGCTGATGGATGGATGGACTAGCTAATTAGAGCTGAGTATGGTGTTTTTATTTAGCTCTCGTTATGGTGTTTTTCTTTAGCTCTCGTTCATGTTTTAAGAAAACAAGTGACTTAATTCTTACTTAAGTGCGTTAGTTTTTTTTAAGTTTGGTTATTACACTTTAAGAACATATATGCATATATTCAGATATTACATTTAAATTTTATTTTCGTTTGTACAATTCATCGCAATTCTTTATATTATAGTTAATTGGTAATGAAAAAAAAACATATCCAGTTTAGTATCATTATCAAGAACTAAAATAAAATGACGCCAGTTTAGACATTTCTATTTTTTAGTATTATTAATTAAAATAAGATTAGATACATGTTTTGTTTTCCCGCTGGATTAAAAAATTCACCAAAAACAATACCAATTTCATCTAAAAATTTCACCGAAAACAAGACCAATTTTCCCGCTAAAGTTTCACCAAAAACATTTCTATTTTTATTTTTTATTACCCAGAAAGAAAAACCCATTTGACGGCGGCCTTTTTTCCCTGTGAACCCTAAGCAAATAACTGCAGTCTTCTAGTCAGTACCTTTTCCAATCTCTATCGTGATTGGGAAATTTTCTGTTTACAATTGATTTCTCCCCTCATTCTTCATTTCATTAATCATTTTTGTCTTAAACTTCCTTTCAGAGATTATGAAAACTGTTTGATTGGAGTCAGCCACAATTACATCGTACATTCAGTTTGATTCAATATCAGGTATTGATTCTGCATAATTGCTTCCTAATATTTTAATATGTAACTAGTTAGAGCTAGTTACAAGCCTCCTTATGGATTTTAGTAATTCCATTAATTTCTACTTTAATCCTAGTTAAGCTAATGCGAGAGAATCAACAAGAAGACGATTGCTGTAGAAATATCTAATTTTTTTTGTTTTCGGTGTAATATATACTAGTCGAAGTTATGATAAACTAAATATACTTAAATTCCAATTCTTGCTTACGTTGACTTTAAGAGATGCCATTCGTTTCCCAGCCTTGTAGTAATCAATTCATTCAATATGATTATTCTATATACTGTTATAAATTTTATATACTTGACTAGGTTTAGGGTGCTACTGCATTACTCTTTAACTGTTTTCTTTTCATAGTTATTCACTAGTGCTATGTCTGCTAATAGATTGCTACTAGTCACCCGTATTGTTGATCTGAATTTTATATTTATATCTGTTTCTTTTGTAGCTATATTTGTTAGTGCATGGATTGTCACTAATTAAGGAGAGTGGCATTTTTGATTTTTTTAAGGTACATACAGATGGATACCTTTGATTCTGACGAGACACAAGATGGTAAAGCTGATGAAACAAATTTTTATAATGAGGAGAATCTTGAGAACACAGCATCTCTTATATATACACAAGGACGTGAGCGTGGAAAGTGGGTGGTTAATGTAATAAGTAAGTACAGAAACATAGTTTATAATAATTACAATATCTGCTAAAAACAGTATTTACATGGGTAGTCTTTTTTTTGCAGGTTCAGATGGAACTGTAACAGTGGAACATCTTACAGCACAAGATGTATGGGGAATGGATAATCGTAGAGTCATTCTTGATATCGGTCCACATAACCAACCTGAAGATGGAAGTGGAGGTATATTTGGTACATGGCTTGGCATGTTAAGTACTGATTTGAACAAATTTCCTATAAATTATGTGGACTGGAGGAAGATACAATCATGGCGAAAGGATGATGTTTGGGATTTCATTCAGGTATAATGATACTTTTATTTTACTAAATAACGGTCTATATGTACTCCAAGTATTAACCTGATGTTAATTATTGTTCGTTGGTGCAGTCCAAGTTTTTCTTTGATGCTTCTAATGAGAACTTTAAGAAGTATGTGATGAAAAGTTTGAGCCAAAAGTGCAGAGGTCACAAAACTCGACTATGGAAATCTTGTCATCGTAACACTCCTGAAGAAACTATAGAGGCTCGGCGAGAGTTTATTCCAAAGGAACAGTGGCAAGATTTTGTTCATCAACAGTTTGGTGACAAAGCTAAGGTGATAGAAAAAGATTTATTTTTATTGTGATATATGGTTTTTAATTTACTAACATGCTATTATGTATTTGAATTTTAGAAACTGAGTGAGAAAAATGTGATTAGTCGGAGCTATTACAAAACACCACATACTTTAGGGAAAAAAAGCATTTCCCGAAAGTCTAAAGAAATTGTAAGTGTCTCTTTATACTTTAATTTGAACTTTAAAGCATAGGTTTAAATGACTAAATCTTAAAGAAATCAGCACAACTTATATCTAATGCCTGTTTAATTATGTGCAGTTTCTTAAGACAGGTAAACGTCCAAGTCGTGGAGAAATGTTTGTGTGTTCATGTAAAAAAGCTAATGGAAACTTTGTTAATGAAGAAGCTCAAGGATTATCGGTCAGATTCTTTCTCTATTATATATATATGCTATGTGATAGTTGACTTAGTTCCACTATTATTGATGGTTAGATTTCTATGATCGTTGTTCTGTGTCAATAAAAATTTGCTTGTCTTTTCTGTTTGTCAATGCAGAGTTGCACGTTAACTTATTTTCTTTCTGTTTGCTAGTCCTCCTGTTTCATGCTATGTTTATAGGTCTGATTGAATTGGTTTTGAATTTTTTTACTATCAGGAACAATTAACGGAGAAGATGACTGAAAATGCACCAAACACAAGTGGAAATAATACTTCAGCAAGTTCAAATGATGCATTCTTACAAGTATTTGGTGCTGAATGTCCTGGTCGTGTTCGTTGTGTTGGTCTTGGTCCTACTCCTTCTTCATTTTTTCATAAACGCACCATCCCAGCATCCAATGAATCAGAAGTTATTAGCTTGAGGAATCGAGTTCATGAATTAGAAGAAAAATTGGTGAGGATGAATGATTTAGAAGACAAGGTGGAGAAGATGAATGATATTATTTGTCGTTTTGCTACCTCAAGTACTTCCAATGATGAAAGGTAACAATATTTATTCTCAGTCTATTTTGTATTATGGAATTAGACTTGACTTATAACTTTGTTTATGATTATGTCGTTACAGGGACTAGCTAGTTATAAGGCTTTCGTGGTGATGGATGGAGCATGAAGGAAATTTGGTGAATATTTAATTAGAGCTGAGTATGGTATTTTTCTTTAGCTCTCGTTCATGTTTTAAGAAAACAAGTGACTTAGTGCGTTAGTTTTTTTAAGTTTGGTTATTACACTTTAAGAACATATCTATGCATGTATTCAGATATTAAATTAAAATTTTATTTTCGTTTGTACAAATCATCGCAATTATTTATATTATAGCTAATTGATACAATTAATATATTGTCTAAAAATGAAAAAAAAAACCATATCCAGTTTAGTATCATTTTTAAGAACTAAAATAAAATGACGCTAATAGTAGTATATTTTGCATCATTTTGGAAGTGATGCAATTGTTGAAGTTTAACGTCATTTTGAACAAAAACAAAATGATGCTAATAGAATACTTTGAATCGTTTTTGAAGTGATGCAACAAGTTTAACGTCATTTTAAAAAACTGACACTAAAATTAGATTTAGCATCATTTAAAGTTTTGACGTAAACTATATATTTTGCATCATTTGTAAAGCGACGTTATAATTAAAAATAACAACGTTTAGTATAAACGATTCTAAACGAAAATAAACGATACTAAAATTTCATTATAGCATCTTATTAAAACGATGCAAAATATATTTAGCTTCACTGGATTTGGCGTCGCTTTTTAAAATGATGCGATAACTCTAACATCGCTTTAAAAGTGATGCTAAAATTAAAAACAAACGATGCTATACACGGCGTTTTTAGTAGTGTTATCCTGTTTTTTGTTAAAATGAGCTTATCCTGTTATGGAAATTAATCTATTTGTAAAATAAAACAAAAACAACAATGGATGAAGTGTAGTCCCGAAAGGCCGAAACTATCGATGAATAATAAACAATTAACACAAGTAGATATAGTCTGATATATGAATCACATGATTGATAATTTGTATTAAGAATTGTGTTGCAAAATGCAACACGTACGTACTGATACGACCTACAATCATACGTCACACATGTGCTAAATGTGAAACAGATAAATTTGTATTCGCCTAGTGAATGTGAATCGAGTCATCACATGGGCTATCTTTGATTTTAAACATTGCTTTGTCTCATTACATGTCGGAGAAAGAAACCACCGATTTTTTAGTTTGCCCATCACGGGATGCTCTACTCTATGTTCTTAAGTTCGAACTCATAAAAGTCTCCCTTCTTGATTCCCCTCCATTTCCTTTTACAATTTTTAAAATGAAAATATAACTTTGTATGGCTATAATTAAAAACAAGTAGGTCATGAATACTTAAATTATTGTAACCTTTATCAATTCATTATGATGGTGAAATTAGCTAGCTTAAGCCATCTTTCTGTTATAAAACTAATTCGAGATTCGAACTATCAATATTAACGTCGGGATACTCAGTCTACACTCTACATGTTCGGCCAGAAAATTAGTCGCACCAAATATGAATATTTATCGATAAATGTTCCAGTTTCTCTCATGTCCCCAGCAATCACGATTCACGACTCGTGTGTGATGTTCTTGGACACCACCGCATGATTTCTACCAAATTTACAAGCTATCTAGCTAGCAAGCCTCGTATAATACAGTTTTCATATTATTATTAATATATAAAAAAATCGATGTAAGATATGATTTAATTTATTATTTAATCTTGTTGACAGATACAGTTTGTTTAGCACCGACCATATCAATTACTTGCGATGTAGAATGTAGTACTAGTCACAACGTTGATTAACTGAGCAACAATGGTTTGGAACTTTAGTAGATGGAATTATATTTCCTCGACCGTAAAAACTTGTTTTATTGATTATGTGGCGGACCTGGAAATTTATTTATCTGGGTCAAAATTTTAATTAGGTGTCAGTGAGGGATTCGAACCTTGGTTAGAGGGGTCAGAGAAGGAGATTTTAACCAACTAAGCTGTGTTAACGCTGATGTATTAGCTGAAAACTTAAATATATAATTATTTTAGAGGTGTGAGGTGACCACCCTCCTTCTCATGTAGGTCCGCCCCTGTGGTCCCTCTGTAATCTCATTTTCACCGTAGACTAAACTAGATTTTGATTGATTCGGAGATCTTGTAACGCAGTGAGTGGTTAAGACTTCAGGATCTCACGTGACACAGCATTGACTCATCAACGCGAGATTTACACGGCTTGGGTTTTATTATAAACCATGCATTTCAAATATAATTATTTTAACGACAGCGACCACGGATATAGTTTTTCTTTTTGTTTGGTAAATGTATGTATATATTTGTTATATATACTACATACACATGAGGAATTTGTACAACATATAACTTAAACGATTTATGCCAATGTTGTTGGGGGAAAAAACGGATGACCAAAAATTAGGCAACACGCCAACATTAGGTTTAGGTGCCACTTGTCCAGATCAGTAAGTTAATACATTTTCACGACGTGCGCCTTGCCTCGTGACGACAAAAAAAGCATGTATGCGCTGAACAAGAGGGCAACATTGTGAAAAATCCTCTCTTGAAAAGCCGATTCCAAGATCAACACGAGATAGTAATCCTCTCTTAGGCACGGTTTGAGGAGGTCGGATAATCCGAATCGAAAAAGACTTGAGAGACCATGTCCTTCGAGAACTTTCATTCACGTATAGGAATTCTTCTCATATGTTTTTCTGGGAGAGAGAGTTCTAACTTCCAACCCTGGGCTGGGAGAGAAAAGGTCTTCGGAAGCGTGCCTTACTGTGTTACGCGTGCAAGATCGTTCAACATGTGGAACTCACCTGAAGCGGCTCTCTCTGCATAAATATTTAATTATCTTCGAACGAAGCTCTCATTCTACACTTACTAGAAATTAAAAAAACCTTTGTATCCAGAACCAAGGCTAGACGACATTGTGTACAAGAGACCTGAAAATATTTTGCGAACAAAATAATATCATAATCCATTTTGAATCCGAAAAATGTGCAAATATCGTAAGTTGTAGCTGAAAAGGTTTATTTGATAGATGATAAAAGGAAAAAGAGTTTTTTTTTCACATAAAAATTAAAATGTGGATTGTGTTTTAGAACACTTAAAACTTATATATTTTTCTTCTCGTGAATTTATATGTTACATACTAAATAATTTTGTTTGTTAGATTATTGTTTCTTACATAATTTATGTTTGTAATTAATAAAATATTTAAAATGATACTAAATCAAAAACTTTTTTTGAAATGATAAAAAAAAAAAATTACATATGTGTGTGTATATATAATCACACAGCTCAAATATAACTAATTAGCAAAAAAAAATATAACTGCATGATTTATTAAATTAGTCTAGTATATGAATTTTTTTGGTATACGTGTTGAATTTAATATTCATTTAGATGATATCATTGTTAAATAGCGATTTCTTAAATAAACAGCTATGGATTTTGAATATTAGGACAATTAGTGTATTGATAATTTGAAAATAAAAAAAGGGAGAGAAAGGGTAGTTGTCGGCAAAGATTTAGCCAAAGTGGGCCCATTCCAGTAATATAGAAAGGTCAACTGTCAGTAGGTCAATAAAAATGGGACCCGCAAGGCTGTTACACGCAGATGACGTGGCCCAACCGTTGGTAGCCGACACCAACGGACCAACCTCCTTTCTGTATCTTCCGACATTCACTTTGGTTCCTCTCTAATCTTCTCTCTAAATTCCTTTATTAGGTTTTAATTTCAAATTTCTTCTTTTTTCTGCTTTAGGTTTTAGTTCCATCACTACATTATTTTCTACCAATCGCTTTCTCTGTTCATATTGTGACAACGAGAAATTTTGGTGCTGCCATTCAGGGTGTTAGACGTTAAGTCATTGCCCAGAAGATATGGCATAAGTAGATAGGTAAAGATAACAATTAATTGCGATAGTTTTCTGTTTAGTTTTATCTATACTTGTTGATTTGAATTATGATGGTTTTGTATTAACTTTCATGTTTTTTTTTATGTTTTGAGTTAACCCAATCACTAACATTAAAAATATGAACAATTTGTCTTTTATTTTATTTTATTAGGATGTTAACACTCCCACTTTATCTCGAGTTTTCTATTTCTAAAATTTTAGCATGTTATAAATATTATGTTTGTTTACTTCTGTTAGACTATAAACATGCATATGCATTTGACTCAACGTTAAAATTTGTAAGCATAATGTAAAATAGCATTTGCACCCGAAATAAGATGAAAAAAATAATATATATACTTTTTTACATATCTACTTTGTTGTGGTAGCATATGAGCCTCATAACCATTGATTATTTTCTATTATGTTAGTTTTGTAAATATTAATTATATTTTGAGACAAACATATCACAATCCTTAAAATTTTCATGTTTTTCACTGCAATTAAATTTACATATAAAAACTCGACTTCTATTTTTTTTAAAACAAACTCTAACTCTAATTTCTCATTGGCTTTTTATTATCTTAATTAATTTATATTCAACTTTTTAACTTGTAAACACATTATAACATTTTGAAATAGGATAAATTCTTTTAATAAAAAGGTAAATATATACCATTTCAAGTTACATATATTTTTACTTATATTCAAACTTTTTGATAACTTTTAACATCAAGTTATCACATACTTTATATTAATTAAGTAATTTAGTTGTGTATTTTTCTTAGTTTTATTTATATTTAAAATATAAATATATGCAAAGAAATATGAATAGTCATGTATTAAATATCTTAAAAACAATTTAATGAATTTTTTGTGCTGATGTGGACACTCTAGATGGAGAGAGCAACTCCCTAATTATATATAAGATTTAAATATATATATATATATATATATTTCTTTTCTTAAAAAAATGAAAACTACAATAATGAAGAGTAGTCCAAAAGCATTTTGTAATAAAAAATGCAATTAACTGATGATATTAAAAATGCTTTTAGCTGAAGATATTTATTGAGATTTTTTTTTTAGGTTCTAATTTCCGCTGAAAATAAATGATTTATGCCTTTTTGCAGATATTGTTAAACGTTTGTCATAAACCAACAAATATATATATATATATATATATCGATAGTTTTTGAATGCTGCTATTTGAGAAAATGTAAATACTGTATTAATATTTTGTATCACTAGAAAGTAACAAGAAAATTAGTCATTTTCCTTTTTTAAATCGAAATTTTCGTTTTCATCTTTGAAGTCATTTTCATATATTATCTGATAAGATTTTAATCTTTTGAAATCGACTCTATTCCATATCGTATTCGAATTTCAAGACTATATTAAGACAAACCGAAAATAAAGTTAGAGAAAACTGAAAATTTTATTATTACTTGTATCATGTCTTTAAGTCTGATAAAATCTTAACGCATATTCAAGTAATAAAGATTTATTGGTTGAAGATGCACCTTTTAAGAGTTATCGATTGAGTTTTTTATTCCCATATTTTGAGACGTTCGATTTATTCACTGAAAACACTATCAATCTATAGTTAGGAATACTAGAATAGGATAGTGTAGTGCACTCAATACACTCTTTTTTCTTTTAACGTCTGAAATATATTATGAGTTTATACAAGTTATGAGAACAACTGCGAAAGCAATTCTACAGCAGACATATTTCCGCAGTTGACACGTTAGATATACATTCTGTTGACGTTTGATCCATCATCTATTCTTTGAAAATACTAGCAGTCTATATTTATGATAGCGGACTGCAAAAAAAAAAAGTTGAGTAGATTGCAATCCATACAATATAAATTTGATTAAATACAAAAACATATAATTAAGTAGAAGTGTAGACTGTAGAACAAAGTTATCTCTAAAAATTGTACACTATACTATAGTACTCATAGATATAATCAACGACACAAATAGTCTAATACTGTTGGAATATCAGGACTTTATCGATCGGGTCAGACAAATCACTTTCACACGTACCACATGGACAGATGCAAATGGCGAGTTTGATTCCCTTACGTCATGCACAGAGAATGAAGAAATGTATTTTGGGATCATGTATTAATTTGTTTAACCTACTTATAGTAACATCAAGTGTAAAAGTTAAGGGTGCATGCAAACAGTGAAATGAAACAGTCACCAGAATTCTAATGAAAACTCACCATTGGAACAGAAGTTACAGAATGAACATTATTAAATTCATTCTACAAAAAAAAAAAAAAAAAATTACGAAAAACCACTATTTTGCATTAGTGTTAAGCGGTATCGTTTCAGTTTTAGCAGAGATCGACGTAATAGTTCTCGTTTAAAATAAGAAGCCGAAACAATTTAGAAACAATTTACAAGTAAAAAGATATTGGAAACATCAACTACATTTTAGCATTTGACACTGGTATTCTTCGTAAACAGAAAATGTGCATTGATTAAACAAAGTATGCACATTGATTACGTTTGACCAGCGATGACTTGACATGTGGAGCTGACGAGGAACCGACACGATGCTAGTCACCTCCACGTCACTCTCTCCTTTTTAAGAAACAAAAAACCCACGTCACCTTTCTATTTCAACTGTTCATAATAATTTTTTTTGTTTGTTTGGAAACTCATCCCCAATAACTTTAAATATATTGATGTATTTTGTCATATGTATATAGTATATATAATATATATAGTTATATACAGTCACTGAGTCACATATCCCAGTGTATACGTTACTATACATAACTCACATGTGTATACGTTACTATACTTTTTCTTTTGAAAACCAAAATTCAAAGCGGATAGAATTTCTATTCGTTGATCGTCCGTTTAATAATAATACGTATATCAATTAAATTGGACTCGAGGTAGAGGGATTTAAATACGTACTTAGCTAAACGTTTAAAAAACCGTAGATAATGATAATGCGCTGCCTATAAACGGCACAAAATCTCTAAGATTAAATATTATGGATCTGAATGGTGACATAAATCAAATACAGAATAAATGTAGATATAGATAAAATCAGAATTTTAATACAGATCAAAATAAATGCAGGGTAAATTTTTTGATCTATATCTAGATCAAAATTCAGTCAAAAAATTAAAGTTTGCATAAAAGTAGAAAAAACATACAAATCAATGGGTCCCACAGATTAATGTTTTTTTTCTTCTCTCTTAATTACTTGTTAATATCAAATTCGGATTATTTAATAACAAAAAAATTATATTATCAAATATATTTTTTTATATATATTATTATATATAAAAACTAAGGTAATTTGTATGAATACTACAAAAATTGAAAGTATTTCGAAAAATAACATTTTGCATCCAAAATATTATAAATAAACCAAATATATAATTTCTTTTAAGTATCATTTTCTAAAATAATTTAAAACTTAATCAACTAATGATCACTAATATTAAATAAAAAAACTCATTTTTAATACAATGCATAAAATTAGATAAAGATCTGAATCATTATACATGTCATACCATAAATTTTATTTTACTTTGTTTCATAATCTTGATTTGATTTTATTTTTATATAATGATGTAAAAAATATTTAACAAAGAACATGAAAAAAAATTATTTTGGTTTGACACTATTATCGTTTCAAATTTGATTTAATAAATAAAACATGAACTATATTTTCTTAATGTAAGTTTCATTTTCATGTTACAGATTCTTGGAATTTAGAAAACTGAATAATGAATAAGAATAAATTTGAACATTTATGTTAAGTGTGTATCTACCGGATTCGAAAATCTAAATCGGAATTGACCTGGAAAATCTTAGTTCGGGGGCTGGATTCGGATATAGACATTTTACCCAACTCGATAAAATTTATCTAATTGAAATATTTCAAACCAAAAGAAATCAAACTAAATGCGATCCAAAAATCCGAATATCCATAATAATTTTCACGATCCGAAAATTCGAATGTCCAAACTAATTTTCTCGTTTTTGTTTGATCTGTATTTGATCTGCATGATCCGCATGATCTGTATTTGTTCTGTTTGATCTGGATTTACTGTTTGATCTGCATATTTTGATCTGTGTCATCATTCGAAGTCTATAATTGCTGATTGTGCAGATCTCAGTCCTATAAACAAATTCGAAGCTTTGTGACATTATCCACAGGACTTTTGTTGTCTTACGGGTCAAATTTGTTCTGACGTAAACCAACTAACCTGATCCATACAACGAATTTCATTAACTCGCAAGAAGAAGAAAAAAACACATTGTTTAGGTTATTATAAAATTGTATAAAGAGCATGGACTTTGTCACTCTGTCTCGATAGAAATATGATAATACAAAAATCCGAAACAAACGCAGATGCAATATTTGACCAGCATATGAGATACTGTATGACACGTGGCGCACAGTGGGACACACTGATGGGTTTGGTGAATGACACACCGATTCCACTCAGAAGGTCTCACATTCGTGACTCGTGGGTTACAATGTCATGTCCCTAAATAATAATAAGGGATAATTGAAGATATTGACCGAAAAAAACCAACCTCTGAGAAATGACTATCGTTCGTACGTGATTACAAGTGTTCGATCGATGTGTTATTTTGGTCCCATACAAGTACCTTAAGCAGGTGCAATAACTAATTTTGGGTCACGGTTATAATTGCAAGTTATCTGCAACTCCAAGGAAATCTAGGAACAAATAGAAAAAGAAAAAAAAAGTAGGTTCCAACCATTACTCAACCACATACTCAAATAATAAACATGCAATACGAAATAACCAGACGTTACAAAAAGTTTCACTAGATAATAATATTCTAATAAAAAATGACAATGTGACACCAGTTCAAAAAACTAATGTCTCATGCATGTTTTTAGATATTATTTACTAAATTTTATTTTTATTTTTATTTTTAATCAGGCACCAATTCATAATCTTATGATGTCTCATGCGTGTTTCTAGATATTTACTACAATTTCACTTTGATTGCGTCAAATAGTTCAATGGTCCTAATTTTCTGTTTGTCATCATTTTATTTTTTCCTGCATTTAGTCTTCTCAGCAGATATGGATACGATATACTTAAAATAATTATTGTCAGAATAGTAAGAATAATAAATTCCATGTTAATAGAAACTCATTGGGAAGTAGAAGATAGGATCAACAAATTAAAGTGTGCCTATGCATGTACGAATGTTAGTTGGTAGTTATAAGTTAGGTGGATTTCTTGAAAATTAAACTATTAAAGATTACTCTCCTTTGACCCGTTCTTTAATTTCTGGTTTTACTATTTTAAAAAAATTATATTTGCCTCCTCTTTCCAGTCTAATTTCTCACAATTTACATTATGATTTGTTAGTGCATATGGGAGTTTGTTTTAGGGGAAAAATAGATGATAAGTTTATTTTCCTTTGGTATTTCATTTGTTTATCACAGCAATTAATATACCGTAGAGTAAATACATTGTTGGAGTAGTAACTACGTCATTATACGATTTGAAATTTTGAATGATCATGGACATAAATGATTAACCAATGCATGCGAGTATTCAAGCGAGCAACTGAAATCTTTGATGTTAATTTTCCTACGTGAGTTATTAAAGATTCGGTGACCAATAAATTTGTAATTTGATTTATACTAGATTTTATGGAGTATTCAAAACGGACAACTATAATTTTTTTAAGGTTTCACGACTCACAGTTTCAAATATTCTGTAAAAAAATTGTCATTAATCTGCATAAATAATAAATTGCATTCTATGAGATTGAAATCCTATAGTATCTCTAAGTGTATAAACAATAATCAATAAGTTTAAACGGAAAGGTTGCTCAGTGTTCGGCATGATTTCCTGATTATAGGACTGATTTTTTTCCGACTAAGTTACATTAGCAGGTTATAACCTCAGTAAGTAAAGGTGTTCCTGGTTTGGGCCAAACGGAAAACGTAAAAATACGAAAAGTCGTTGTAAATTTCCACGTTTAGACGGACAGAGATCAAACCCGGTGGGTCCGGTACGACCCATTGCTGGATCTTTAACGCATGTGATCACAAATTCTTGCTGCAGTAAAAGTTAAAAATCTTGAATGTCGATGTAACAAAGAAATTTATGCTTACATATAACGGATTAACGGAATATCCAAATATGGGACTAATGTCTACATAAAGCGACCAGGCCATAAATAATAGTATGGTAATTAAACCAATTTACATTGAATCAAAATCAATATTTTTCAAAAACTGTCCCCGTTATAGTGATTAGTCGGGTGAAAAATAGTGATTAGTTAATACCGTTATAGTGGTCCATAATAGGTCACAATGGTGAAGACTTGTCAATAACCAAGTCCCAAAAAAAAAAACCAAGTCCCCAAAACGGCAAAACCTTTCAAGATTTCACATCCAATAGACTAAACATAGCACATAGGAGTATTGACTAGTACTCTTATGTGCTAATTGACTTAATTGAATATTCACGGTATTGTTTACATTAGTAATTTAGTACCAAACAAAAAAACAAGTCCTTAAACATTTAAACCTCACAAAGCTTATTGTATCTATATTATAAGGTTACAGTTTAGCGTAAACGTCCTAGTGCTGATCGAATGTTTGTATACCGAATGTCAATCGAGTAAAATGAGAAACCTTGATTCAACTTTTATAGTTATGGTTGCAGTTGAACTTTAATACATTGATTAGTAAAGAGATTATCCTTAATCTAAATTCCTTGTTTCTTGTTTGGTACTAAACAAGTTGAATATTTTTATTACTCCATAAACTAATGTTGTTAATTACATGTTGGCCTTTTGGGGCTTCTGCGAATCAAATTAACTGTGCAAATGCAATATTTTGTGTATCCGCAAATATACAGAGACTGTCCATATATAGAAATAACAAATAAGTACGCATTTGTTTTTTTCATTTTTATTTATTTTAAAATAAAATAAAAATATAGGTGGAGGGTTTGGGGTTTTGAGAGAGAGAGAGAGAAAGAGAGGCGCTCGCTGCTATTCGCTACTGTGTCTCTCTTCCTTTATAAAACGGCTTCCGTCGTCATTGGCGTGAACCTAAAACCTTCTCTCCTTTCATTTCTAATTTTCGTTTCGTCTCTCTCTCTCTCCTCCTCTTCCCTCTTCTCTCCATCGTTTTCACACTTTTCTCGCCTTCCTTTATCCTTATCCGATTAACCCATCAAAACCCATTAAACAAAACAATAGCTTTTTCATTTTATTCTCAGAGATCGAAAATCCAGAGCCGCCGGAATACGCAACCTCCGATTACACTCAGGTCTCTCCCTCACTCCTTCTGTGTTTTGGGGTCTTTTATTTATTGCTTCTGGGTTTTCATACAGAAGAAAATGCAAGAGCTTTTGCTCCATTTTGTTTTTGAAAACTGATTGCAACCAGAAAAAAAAAAACTATTTTTGTTTATCCTCTGCGTTTTGCTTCTGCGATTGGGTTGTTTGCTTGGTTGAAAGAGATGCTAAATCTAGAAAAAACCCAAATTCTCTCTTAAGCATTTCACAAAGCTTCATGCTTTTCTCAGTTCCTGGTTTCCGTTACTCACTCGCTTCTGCTTTAGATTGTTCATCCTTGACTGATTTGTTCTGGTTGGTTGATTTCTGTGCAGGATTAGTTGATTTTGACTCGATTGAAAACTCAGAAGGAAGAAGATGAAATACGTGCTTGTAACAGGAGGTGTCGTGAGTGGATTAGGCAAAGGAGTCACAGCAAGTAGTATCGGTGTTCTTCTCAAAGCTTGTGGGCTTCGAGTTACTTCAATCAAAATCGGTAAATTTTTCTACTTTTGTCTTTCTTCTTCTTTGTTACTCAGTCAAAAATGATGTTTTGCTTACGTGGAGCACTAAAATCTCCAGATCCTTATCTAAACACTGATGCCGGAACCATGTCCCCATTTGAGCATGGTGAAGTGTTTGTCCTTGACGATGGTGGTGAGGTAAATAAAAATGACTCCTTTTTATCCAACTTTTTCAAAAAAGGTTTCTACTTTTAACAACTTTTGAATATTTTTTATTGTTTTTGATGTGATTCGCAACCAAAAAGGTGGATCTTGATCTTGGAAACTACGAGAGGTTTTTAGATATCAAATTAACCAGAGACAATAACATCACTACCGGGAAGATTTACCAGGTTTAAGATCTAGATCTCAACTAATTGGAAGTTGATTGATGAGTTAGCTTTACTAAATCTTTTTTTGTTTGTCTCTGTCACACAACAGCATGTTATTGCTAAGGAGAGGAAAGGAGATTATTTGGGAAACACTGTTCAGGTAAAATAGCTATCTCTTTCTCGTTTCATGTTCTGGTGTTGGTTTCTTTCAACTTTGTAAAGTTTTTGAATTGTAATGATTTAGGTTGTTCCTCATATCACTGATGCAATTCAAAAATGGATCGAGAGAGTTGCGATGATTCCTGTTGATGGAGAGGAGGGTTCTGCGGATGTTTGTGTTATCGAATTAGGAGGAACTATAGGTTATACAACAAACTTGTATTAATTTTTGTTTGTTTCTTTCTTGCTTTGCTTCTTCTTTGTAAACAGAGTTTCTTTACGTTTGCAGGTGATATTGAATCTGCGCCTTTTATTGAGGCTCTTGGCCAATTCTCGTACCGTGTAGGTAAGAATCATTAGTAGTCATGATACCATTTGAATCCAAAAGAGCAAAGAAAATATCTGTGGGGGAAATTTTGGGATAATGATGAAAATTAACTTATTCATCTTTGGTTGGTGGTTGAGTTTAGGTGCAGGGAATTTCTGTCTGGTCCACGTCAGCCTCGTGCCTGTGCTTAATGTTGTTGGTGAACAGGTATAATACTTATCCTGAAATGGAGCAGCCATGATGTGACAGCATTTGATTCTCTATGTCTACTTTAACTTCATTTGCTTATCTTTCAGAAAACGAAGCCGACACAGCATAGCGTTCGGGGGCTACGTGGCTTGGGCTTGACACCTGATATCTTAGCTTGTCGGAGCACAAAGGTTTTTACTTTCATTTCAATGTCAACTTGAAATCTGTTTCACCTAGAATTTACAGTCTCTTGTTCTGATATAAAAGGCTCTTTATCTTTTTCTTCATTAAGGCACTTGAAGATAATGTGAAAGAAAAACTAGCTCAATTTTGCCATGTCCCGGTAAGAAGCTGCCTTTTGTCTCTCACTGCTATGTTATTTACTTGAAATATTGTTTATTTACCAGCTTACGGTTCTTGTTTCAGCTTGAGTATATCTTCACTCTCTACGATGTTCCCAACATTTGGCATATTCCTCTGTTGCTAAAGGTACCTTTTCTCAACTAAAACTATCTGTTAGTCACTACGCGAGTTGTTGTTATAGATCCTTAGGACAACAATAATCAATGCGCATATTCTGTTGAACAGGATCAGAAGGCTCACCTTGCAATCTCAAAAGTGCTCAATCTTGCTAGGTATCTATTAAATCTTGATTTGTTCTTCTGTTTTCTTGGTATGTTGCTGGTTGGATTGGAAGTGATCTTTTGTTGTTTCTGAAACAGTATTGTTAAAGAGCCTTCTCTAGTGGAATGGACTTCCAGAGCTGAATTATGCGACAACTTACATGTGCCGGTGGGTCTCAGCTCTCAATAATTCCTTATAAGCTATAATCTTGACGTCTCTTTTTTAACGCAGCATATCAATTTACAGGTGAGAATCGCTGTTGTGGGGAAATACACAGGGCTCTCCGATGCTTATCTCTCTGTCTTGAAGGTAAAACTTATGCATCACCTCTCATGGGATAGTCTGTATAACAAAATGTTTGCCTTTGCCTCTGTTCTCACATTTGGATAACTTTTTTAGGCTCTCTTACATGCTTCTGTGGCTTGCCGCAAAAAGCTAGTAGTTGATTGGGTTCCAGCTTGTGATCTCGAAAAAGAAACTGAGAAAGAGGTCTGTGAAACCAAATATTTAATGTTAACTACACATGTATGCCTTTATCTGCTCTCAAAATGTTAATCTTTTCTTTTTCTTTAAGCAGAATCCAGATGCGTATAAAGCTGCTTGGAAGTTACTAAAGGTTTGAAATGTTTTTCATTTTACAACTTTAACCATTGATGATAAGCCTTTATGTGTTTTTACTCATATAATTTTGTATCTTCTTCAGGGTGTAGATGGAGTTCTTGTACCCGGAGGTTTTGGTGATAGGGGAGTGGAAGGGAAGATTCTTGCTGCTAAATATGCCCGTGAAAACAAGATACCTTTCCTTGGTATCTGTCTCGGGATGCAGATTGCTGTCATTGAGTTCGCAAGATCAGTTCTCTGCTTGCAAGACGCAAACAGCACAGAGTTTAAACCGGACACCAAACATCCATGCATCATATTCATGCCTGAGGTTAATAGATTCTCCATGTCTCTTTAACCTGAAATGTAGCTTCTTTACCGTCTTCCTGATTTCAGTTTATGTTCTTGCTTGGTTGGTTTAGGGTTCAAGAACTCATATGGGAGGCACTATGCGCTTAGGATCAAGAAAATCCTTCTTCAATGTCAAAGACAGCAAATCTGCAAAACTGTAAGAAACCATTTGATCTTTATATTTGACTTGGTTTGTTCTACATATAAATTCTTTATAGATTTTACTTAGCATGATTCTGTTTACTCTGTTTTTACAGATACGGTAACAAAAACTTTGTCGATGAGAGGCATCGCCATAGATATGAGGTATGGATCTCTTGAATATCTTCCACTTATAAATGAAAAACAAAGCTGAGTTCTTGACATATACATACACTGTTCTTGCAGGTGAATCCTGATATGGTTGAACGCCTTGAGAAGGCCGGTCTCTCTTTCGCTGCGAAAGATGAATCTGGCAAACGCATGGAGGTCTGTTTTATATCCTATTGCAGCTAAAAGAAAAGCTTTCAGCTTTGACTAATCTTATACTAAAACTTGCAGATTATTGAACTTCCAAGCCATCCTTTCTTCATCGGAGCTCAATTCCACCCGGAGTTCAAGTCCAGACCTGGAAAAGCTTCTCCTCTCTTCTTAGGTCAGAACCCATTTCATCATCAGTCAAAAAGATCCAAACTTTGTCTCTAAATTAACCTGAAGTCAACACAAGTCATCTAAACAATTTGTTGCTTCTTATTTTCAGGACTCATTGCAGCTTCGTGTAGGGAGCTAGAAACAGTCCTGAATCCAGCTTCTGCTCATCAAAATGTGATAAGCAACGGTACAAAAAACGTTTTCGTCAATGGAGCTTCCAAGAAAGCTACCAATGGACTGGCTGATGATGTAAGATATAATAACGGATTCTGCAATGGCCTCTACACTAGATAGCTGCAGTTTGAAGGATCTCTGTTCTTCCTCTCTCCACATTAGAGTTTTGAGTTTGCTTCGTTTTTGGATTTTGGTTTGCCTTTCTTTTCTTATGAACTCAGGATTTTCCTTTCTTTGCATATGATTAAAGCTTTTGTTCAGGTTCTTAAACATCTGACAATTGCTGTTGATTTCCCCTGGTTTGTGTTTTTTTGCATCGAAAGGGATTTCATATGATCATATGTCCTGTTTGGAACATTTTGTATCTCGATTTGGTCTGAATGTTAAAGAGGCATCTTATAAATAAAACTCATAATAAAAAGATTCAATTCTTTTTTGTTCCTTATTTTTATTTAAACTAAAATTTGGGCATCAACTTGTGAAAGAGAGGAGCTATGAAGAAAATGAATGAAACGATCAAGGATGAATTTAAAAATGAAGATTTTGAGGAATGAAGATGAATATTGCAGAAAATTAATTAATGAAATAAACTTAAAACTATTGTGCAGTACTCAAGACAAAATTTGTGTTCCGATTTGTGACCATTCTGAACAATGAATGAAAACTCATCCAAACGTGCATTTAGACACACGGTAGTTTGCTTAGAATCCACTTTGACTAAAAGGATAAACGGTAATAAGTTTAAGGAACTATGAAAATATGCTGTTCCTCTTTTTTTTTTTTTTTTTTTTTTTTTCTCTGAAAAGTGATCACCAATTTTGAAACCAGAAAAACGTTTTGTTATTACTGTAGCATGTTTAAATGCGCTTTTGGATGTTTTCACACAAATGTCATCTCAATTCTTTGTTATTTTTTTTGGGGGTTAAAGGTCTACTGGACTTTTTTTTTTGACCAAAGGCATAGGGTCTACTGGACTTTTTCTCAATTTTTTTGCGTAGTGGTAGAGACGAATTTCTGTTTTCATTCTTTTATCACAAGTTTGTGAATATATAATTTTTTTTAGAAAATAAATTGTTTTTTTCATTTACACTGCTCATGAGCTTTGATGAAGAACTATTTTCTCTATGTTCTTCACAAAAAGAAGAACGATAAGGATTCATATGGAATTCAATTTAGCTAAAGTCAGTAAACATTGTTTCTAAATGGTAACAAATATAAGGAGCTATTAAAAGATGTTGTCCCTCCTCATTTTTCCTCTTAAAAATGATGAGCATTTTTTTATAAAAACATGTTGTTATGTTAATGCGTATTTAAATGCACGTTTGGATACATTTCACACAAATGGAATTTCAACTCTTTTTTCGGATTAACAGATCCAATGGACCTCTCCACAAAAAGTTGTGGAGAGGTACAAACTTTGATATTCCGTGTTTTCGTGTTCATTCTTATATGACAAGTTGGAATATATGGAAAATTCTCCGGAAAATAGATATGAATTTCTTCGAAAGTTAATGTATTCAAATTAAATTTCTATGGATTGAAGAGTTGCAAAAGAAAAAAAAAACGTACATTCGTAACTGTTCATGGTTAATAAAAAGGCCAACAAAGGCTCTTTGCTTTTCCCTCATTACCTCTTTTTCATATCAAAACAATTTTCTCATCTTCAAGGTAAGAAACAAAATTCCTTTGATATTCCCTTCAAGGTTTTAAAACTCTTGATCCCTCTCGGTCGTTAAATCTTTTGGTTTATTTGTGTGTTTTTTTCAGAGCTATGCAGAATAACAGACAAAGAGCACTTGTTTTTGCTGACCTTGAAATAGAAGGGAGAAGAGTCGAATGTCCAAGATGTCACGTTCCATTCACTCCTCATCTTGGTATATAATAAAAATAAAATCGTGTTTTCGATTCTCTTTGGTTATAAACGTATAATAATGTTTAATGTTTTTTCCTTGAAACTATTAAGAGTTTTTGGTTTTGTTTACTACAGGAAATTTGATTTCACCCTTTCAATGTGGAAGCTGCAGAGCTAACTTATCTTACAAAACTAACTCAGGAAGAACAGTGAGATGTCCTTGTTGTAACTTCTCACGTCCTATGCCTGAACTTAGAACTCTTGTCTGTCCCGGATGTGGTGTAACAGTCATACATCAAAATGGTGATCGAGCTGTGAAATGTTCTCTCTGCAAACACATCACAACAAGACCTGTAAAGTCTTCTGTTTTTTTTTTTCTCTCATCATTTGTACAGTTGAAAATATTGTTTGCATTTTATTTTAAATTTCTAATAATTTTTCTGGTTGTTCCTCCTCAAATTAACCAGATTGTTCCTCCTCAAGATAACCCGGTTCCTCCTCCTGAAGTTAACCGGGTTCCTCTTGCTCAAGTTAACCAGGTTGTTCCTCCTTCTGAAGTTAACCGGGTGGTCCCTCCTCCTCAAGTTAACCCGGTTCCTCCTGCTCAAGTTAACCAGGTTGTTCCTCCATCTGAAGTTGACCGGGTTGTCCCTCCTCCTCAAGTTAACCGGGTTGTTCTTCTTCCTCGAATGAACCGGAGGAGTCGTACAGCAACTGAAACAACTGCTAGTTCTTCTTTTAATGTAAGTTATCTCTCTCTCTCTCTTTCTTTTTCTCTTACATGATGTACGATCTTGCTTCATAATAACAAGACGATTACCCTTTTTGCAGCCAAAGCCTGAGAGCTCACACACCACTATAGAATCTATTGCCGATTCAGTTGCTGAATCTGTTGCTGAAATTGTAATTACTGAACTTTACTTTTTTTTTGTTTTTTTGCGTGGAAATTCGATATGAAGGATAGATTATGTAGAAAGTTTTAATCTTGTTTAATTATCAGTTTACACCCCAAAATCAAGAGAATGCAATATTGTTACTAAATACATTATGCTTATCGTTTTTTTTTTCTCTGTTCAGGTGAGGAATGCAGTTCTTGCAATCGCAAGAGTCAAGAGAGAAGCTGAAGAAGACAACACAGAAGCAAAAAACAAGAAGATTCGTCTTGATTAATCAAAAGTACTGTACTACACAAATTGATTTCTTTTCTCATTTGTCTCAGCAAATCCAAATTTGCATTATTTTTTTTTCCTCATCATTTCTTTTATTTTTACCCTATTTCAGTGATTCTGTACTGTATTACACAATTTCTCCTCTTATTGATTTTAATATATTTTTGATTCTACCATTTTCAACCTCTTTGTCCTTTCCTTTTAATGTCAAAGTAATTGAGTATAAAAAATTAAAAACTGTTACTAAATTATGGTTGATTTCACATCAAAACGACAGCGTTTGGATAAAAAAAGAAACGGTCAAACTCTTTTACTTTTCCGACGCGGAGAGAAACAAAAACCCAAAAAGGACGACGACGATGATGACGGAACAAAAATATAAAAGGGGCAGAGAACCGTAAATAAACAGAAATCTCGAGGGCAATCTGATAAAAATATTCCAAGATTAGATCGTACGGTACCGTGTCGGCTTTTAGCTTTTGGTGGTTGATCTTAACGCTGATCCGTTAAAAACTGTGAGTTGCGTTATCTTTGGCGGGTGTTCTCTAACTTCCTCGTTTTCCCCAGAAACTCCACTTCTAATCATTCTCTTGTCTTTCTCTGTCTCAATCTCTCTAATCATCTTTATCGTACAGTTAACCGGTTCGATTTTATTTATTTATTTAAATATATTAATTGTATATTCGATATAGATAAAAGAAGATTCGTGAAATCAGAAAAAATTCGCAAGAATCTGAGCCGTTGGTTTGAGGTAAACTCATATCTTTTCGTCCTTTCCTTTTTTTTTAAACCTTAATTAAAAATAAAATAAATATTATTTTGTTTATTCCTGGTCTAGTTCGGTTTGTTTTTGGATTTTTCTCTGTTCCTTGTTATTCGTTACTAGGTCAATTAATTCCCTTTCTTTAATCTTCCCAGATTTGGGTATCTCTGTTTTTAACTGCGGATTCAATTTTCTTTAGCATTAATCGGGGAAAAAAGGAAAACTTTGAAGCTTTCTCGTTTTTGATTTAGGTAAATGAATAAAATAAATATATATCAGCAAATTATATAGTTTTCTCCAATCTTCTTAGGAAATTCCCTAACTCGTGCTGTTGTGATTTGATTTAAATTCTCGATTTTTGTTTGATACTCAATTGTTATTGTTCTTGTTGGTGATCCCCTGGTATTCAATTAGGGTTAGTGCTTCTTACTTGTCTGTATTAATATCGTTTTTATAGCCTCTGGAGATTGATTGAACATCGTTTTCTTATCCTTTTGGTGTTGTTTTCTTCTCAGTTTTCGTTGGCTCTCATTGAAAAAAACATAATTGAAGAGTGATTTCAATCCACATGGAACATCTCAGTGTTGCTCAATCAGAATCTGAGATCAAAGAGGTTAGCTTTCAATCTTATTGATAATTGAATCGATTAATCAACGTTTTTGGTTTTATTTGTTCATCACTCAATAACCATAACGTTAGGTTTCTCTGTGATTTGTAGATTAGCTCTGTCTCTGATTATTTTTCGGATCTCGTTTGGCTAATCACCTAATCATAGATCATAGATCCCTTGTCTGTTTTTTAATCTTTAAATATTGAATCCTAGATTGGTTTGGTGCTTTGTTCGTCATATTTTTTGGTGTTTGTTTGATCTGATGACACAGTTTCTAACTGTTAATTAGAATTTCATTGGCATGATCAAAACACTAATCTATAACTGTCCACAAACTAAACATGAATTGATAAACTTATGTGGTTTTTCTCTCTTTTCCAGGATACTTCTTTGAAGAATAATCCTCCAGACAAAGATAAGGACAAAGACACAAACATGGAACCACCTACTAGTCCACGTCATCGGGAGGTAAGAGAGATATATATTATAATGTAATCTGATGCAATCCAAATTTGAAATCTGAAACAACTTTGAATGCTAACATAATGTTTTTGTATATGTCAAAAGGTTATTGCTAGATGGTTACCAGCTGAAGCACAGAGACCAATCATCGACGAAGCTCCAGTTTTCTCTCCATCATCAGAGGTACTAAATTCCTTCTTCTTGTTTCCATGAAATCTACTTTTTTGAGATTCTTTTTCGTTTCTTTTGTTGATGTTTTGAGTTTATCTTCGTTGATTTTGGTTGCATCAGGAGTTTGAAGACACACTATCTTACATCGAAAAGATACGTCCACTAGCAGAGCCGTACGGTATATGCCGAATCATCCCGCCCTCGACGTGGACACCTCCTTGCCGTCTCAAGGAGAAGACCATATGGGAGCACACAAAGTTCCCCACCCGGATACAGAACGTGGACCTCCTCCAGAACCGAGAGCCGATGAAGAAGAAACCAAAGAGCAAGAAACGAAAACGAAGAAGAAACGGTTCTTCTAGGAGACGTTCTTCTCCTCCATCCGAGCCTGCTGCTTCCTCCTCCTCCTCCTCTCCCGAAGCCGAGGAGAAGTTCGGTTTCAACTCTGGCTCGGACTTCACACTCGAGGAGTTTGAGAAGTACGCGCTGCATTTCAAAGAATCATACTTTGAGAAGAAAGACACGAAATGGACACCCTCCGTGGAGGAGATCGAAGGCGAGTACTGGCGCATCGTGGAGACGCCGACGGACGAAGTGGAGGTTTACTATGGAGCTGACTTGGAGAACGGGGTACTCGGGAGCGGGTTCTACAAGAGAACGGAAACGCTAACCAGTAGCAGCGATCTTGACCAGTACGTAGCTTCGGGATGGAACTTGAACAACTTACCTCGTCTCCCCGGCTCTGTCCTCTCGTTCGAGGATTGTGACATCTCTGGAGTGTTAGTCCCGTGGCTCTACGTTGGAATGTGTTTCTCTTCGTTCTGCTGGCACGTGGAGGACCATCATCTTTACTCTTTGAACTACCATCACTTTGGAGAGCCGAAAGTGTGGTACGGTGTTCCTGGAAACAATGCGACCGCGTTAGAGAAGGTGATGAGGAAGCATTTGCCTGATTTGTTTGATGAACAGCCTGATCTTCTTCATGGTTTGGTTACTCAGTTCTCTCCTTCGATACTGAAGGAAGAAGGAGTTGAGGTTTATAGGGTGGTTCAGAACGCTGGAGAGTATGTGTTGACGTTCCCGAGGGCGTACCATGCAGGGTTCAACTGCGGTTTCAACTGCGCGGAAGCGGTTAACGTGGCTCCGGTTGATTGGTTGGCTCATGGACAGAACGCTGTTGAGCTCTACAGTAAAGAGACGAGGAAGAGTTCTCTTTCTCATGACAAGCTTCTGTTGGGAGCTGCTTACGAAGGTGTGAAGTCTCTTTGGGAGCTCTCTTCTTTGGGGAAGGAGGAGAATGCAACGAACTTGAGGTGGAAGAGTTTCTGTGGGAAGAACGGAACGCTCACGAACGCGATCCAGGCTAGGTTACGTATGGAAGAGGAGAGGATTGGAGCTCTTGGAAGAGATGCTTCGAGTTTAGTGAAGATGGAGAAGGGTTTTGATTCAAACTGTGAGAGGGAATGCTCTTCATGTTTTTATGATTTGCATCTCTCTGCTTCTGGCTGCAAGTGCTCTCCTGAAGAGTACGCGTGCCTTAAACACTCGGAGGATCTCTGTTCTTGTGAAGAGGAGGATAGGTTTGTTCTTGTCCGTTACACCATGGATGAGTTAAGCTCGTTGGTGAGAGCATTGGAAGGTGAATCAGACGATTTAAAGATATGGGCTTCTAAGGTCTTAGGCAGTCAAGAAGATGAGACAAAGAAGACTAGTTCGGTTGTCAGTGAAGAGAAGAAGTTGAAGAAAGGCTCTTCGTTTGATCTAAACATCGACTTAGAGTTGGACTGTCATGAAGAAGACGTTAAAGAAGAAGAAGCCAGCACCAGTGGAGAGTTAGCCGCTTCAGAGAGCTTTGGTGGGTCGATCGAGCCAATGAGCCTCGGGTTCTTGATTTTTGGAAAGCTTTGGTGCAATAAACATGCCATATTCCCAAAAGGTACTATTCTTTGAGAAAAACCTTTAGTTTGTGTATATACACTTAAATCAGAAATTTGTTTGTTGATGTTTTTTACAACTTTTTTTACAGGATTCAAGAGCCGTGTCAAGTTCTACAACGTTCTTGATCCGACAAGAATGAGCAATTACATCTCCGAGGTTTTAGATGCAGGACTCATGGGACCATTGTTCAAGGTAAAACAGAGTTTTAACCGCAACATTCTCTTTGCATAAACTGAATCTTGTATAGTAAAATGAAGACTTATGGCTTTTATCTACTCGTTCAGGTTACTCTGGAAGAGTCTCCAGAAGAGAGCTTCTTCAATGTCTCGGCACAACAATGCTGGGAAATGGTGCTGCAGAGAGTTAGAGATACATCCACAATTCTTGGTCTTCCTACTTCACCGCGGTTTGAGGGTATCAACGGGCTTCAAATGTTTGGTTTCCTCTCGCCGTCTATAGTTGAGGTAAAACATCTAATCTTCTTCATTTCCAAGCCTCTCAATGATTTTTATTCTTGTACACAACTTAAAATCTCTCTCTTTGACAGGCCATTGAAGCTCTTGACCCGAACCATCGACTAGTAGAGTACTGGAACCACAAGAGCCAAACTTCATCGGAATCAAAAGATCACTTCATATCATCAAACCGCTCCGTGAGTTTGACCAAAGGAAAACTTTTCGGAGTAGATTTGATGTAAAAATTTCAAGAAGCAACAAGAGAGTACAAGACTGTACACCAAACTCCGAGACCAAGACAGTAAACTACCTTTTAGATAGATAGAAGAAATCAAGAAACTTTTTTCTTTTTCTTTTGGGGAAGCATTTATTCAAAATCTTTTGTTCTTTGGTTTCTCAGCAATTTTTCAGTGAACAAATAACCTAACCTTAGCGTTAGAAGTGTAAACTAGGAAACGTAAAAGTTCGATTCTTTCGCTTATGCGATCTTATAATAATACAAAATTCTTCTTTAAATTCAAGAAGATGTCATTCAATTCCTTGTATTACTTAGTGTGAGAAAACATTGAAGAACTACAAAGTATAGACTAAAGAGATTTATGTACAGTCTTGAAAGAAGAAAACATTGCAGAACTATAGACTAAAGAGCTTTATGTACATAATCTTGAAAACTATAAAACTCAAATCTTGAATGAAGAAAAAGCTTCAAGGACAAAAGGAGATATTTTTTCCCGCCGTTCGTGGAATCTTGACGGTTAATACGCCGGAAAATGTCACCGGAACGTAGAGTCAGAGTAAAGCAAGAGCCAGTGGAAACAATGATGAGAAATGTGCAATGGAGACGGAAGAAGCAGAGGTTTGATTAGTGTTGGATTCTGGTTCAGGGCGATGACGAATACGATTACGATGAGACCAAGGACGGAGACTATCGGCTAAAGTTGTATCGCCGCCGTTTCCGAGATCGCCGTTACCGAGTTCGCCGTAACGAGAGAAATCAAGCGACGAAGCAACGCCGTGAATGGCGATCGAGGAAGAGAGGAAGAGATCTGGTTCGGAGACGAGAACTCCGTCGAGTGTGAAACAGGAAGCAGAGCTGTTCGTGACGACGATCGAGTTTCCGCGGAGGAGAGTCGGAAGACGAGAGAGAGGTTTCATGAGACGGAGATCGGCGAACGAGAGACGCTGAGGGACGATGTGGTAAGCGACGGAGAGACGACCGGAGTTAGAGCCGCCGGTGGAGGAGGATACGTCGGCGGCGTCGAAATCGCTGGGGATGAACATTGTGGCGGAGAGAGGAATCCCGAACTGGTCGTCGACGGCGGAGAGGAAGTCGGCGGCCCAGTCGCGGAAATCTCCGGATCCGATCATCGCTTCGATGATCCTGTCTGCGTGTTGCTGATCTTGCGGTGTCATTGACAGTTGAGAAGCGGCGGCAGCGAGGGATGAGACGGTGGAGATAAGGAAGAGGAGAAGGATGTAGCTTGAGGTGGCCATCGGAGAATCGAATCGGCGGCGAAGTTGTTACAGAGAGAGAGAATCAATCTTGAAGTCTTATGAAGTTCGTTAGAGTTCTCTCTTGTAACGAAGAGGAGGAAGTTGCATTTTATAGCTACTCTGTTTAAATGAGAGGAAAGATGTACCGTATCGGTTTGATTAAAGAGAACCGGGTAAACCGGGATTTTAATTAATTTAAAGCTTTGCCTTTATGTCATCCACAAAATGTAACATAATCTGATTATTTATATCCAATCATTTCAACAATCTTTCTTGTAAAATGAATTATCTTACCCTTAACCAGTCGTGCACATCTACGATAACCTATTCTGATTTGGATTGGTAAGTTTTGATTCGATTCAGTTCGGTTCAAGTATTTTATCCAACTGTAACATTTTTCTATACAAAATATAAGTAAGCGGATCTAGTATTCAGTATTCAAATATCAAACATGATTATGAAATGTGATTATTCTCATTATTCTTGTAAAATGTCATGTACAAAGTATATATAAAGATGGTTAAGCTAAAGGAAACTAAACCACCGGTTTAATATCTACAATTGAACCAAGTCTATAATCTAATACACCCCTCTCAAGCCTGTAAAAGCGGAACATAGACTGCAGCATGATCAGGATCAGGATTATGTATGATCGGAATCGTGTGAGGATGAAACATGCTTGAAATAGACAAGTGATGAAGGAGGTTGTAGAAAGGACCCGATTGTAGAGGTTTGGTGAGAATGTGAGCATGCTGATTCTCATTAGCAACATGAAAGAGCTTCATGAATCCATTCTTCACTTGATCACGAACGGTGTGACAATCAACTTCAATGTGTTTAGTGCGCTCGTGGAAGACGGGATTGCTCGCAATATGCATTGCAGACTTGTTGTCACAGAACAACTTTGCCGGAGCAGTCGGAGTGATCTTCATGTCACGAAGAAGTTGGTTCAACCATAGCAATTCACAAGTAGCAAGGGCCATACTCCGATACTCAGCTTCAGTACTGCTACGACTCACGGTTTGTTGCTTCTTAGACTTCCACGTGATGAGAGATTTGCCAAGGTAGACCATATAGCCCGTAACAGAGCGTCGTGAATCAGGGCATGTAGCATAATCCGCATCAGTGAAAGCATTCAAGCACACTTCAGAGTCAGCAGAGTAAAATAAACCTTGAGCCGGATTTGCCTTGATGTAATGCAGAATCCGATGAGCAGCCTGAAGATGTATATCAGTCGGACAGGAAAGGAACTGACTAAGATTATTCACCGCGAAAGTAATATCAGATCGCGTTATCGTCAAGTAGAGAAGACGGCCAATTAGCTCTCGAAACGGATTACTACTGGCGAGTGGCGTGCCTGTGTCTTTGCGAAGCCGCAACGTAGGATCCATCGGAACAGAAGCCGGCTTGCAATCGAGAAGACCCGTCGGCGTGAGAATGTCTAAGGCATATTTCCGTTGACAAATGGAGATGCCTTGCTCCGTCCGTGAAATCTCCAAACCCAAAAAGAACTTGGGAACACCAATGTCCTTGATCTTGAAAGCCTCGTGGAGATGACATTTGAGAGACTCCAGTTCATCTTTAACAACGCAATGAATGACACTTCAGTGATCTTGACAAACAGAGTGTTGTCACCTGGAGATTGAACGAAACCGGCTTTAAGAACAACGCCGGAGAAGCAGTGATACCACTGATGAGAGGCTTGCTTCAGGCCATAAAGAGATTTGTGCAGACGACAGACCAGATTCGGAGGGAGAACGCCATTGGATGGTGTATAACCGAGAGGCAGAGTCATGTAGATCTCCTCATCCAGACCACCGTGAAGAAACGCATTAGTCACATCCATCTGCCAAAGAATCCAACCAAAAGACAAAGCCAAGCCCAGCAAGTATTTCACACTAGCAAGTTTAGCAACAGGACTGAAAGTCTCGATGTAGTCAATCCCTTCTTGCTGAGTGTAACCTTTGGCCACCAAACGAGCCTTGTATCTCTCGATCGTACCATTAGAAAGATATTTAATGGTAAACACCCACTTACAACCAATCACGTGCTTTCCATCGGGCAAAGTCACAATGCTCCATGTACCTAAAGCTTCCAGAGCAACAATTTCCACATCCATCGCATTGTTCAAAAATGGATTTTTAATAGCTTCCAAAAAATTCTTCGGTTCCGTCTCATTTGATATAGAAAGAATGAAAGATTGGTATGGGGGACGAAGTTTATGGTAAGCTAGAACAGAGGATAGGGGAAAAGGAATATGAGGAGCAATAGAAGGAGTGACTTGTGGGTTATGATAGTGAGCAAAAAGAGAACAATAATAATCAGAAAGATAGCTAGGGGCTTTACCTTGTCGCTTGGGTCTGACAGTGGGACGTGAGACCTCTTCTGCAGCCGGTGCAACAGCTTCCACCCGAGAAGATGGAACACTAGAGTCCCGAGAAAGTGGCACAGGATGTAATGATGCAGATGAATGACCAGGAACATGACTAGACTCAGAAACAGGACTAGTACGATCATGAGATGCAATAACAGAAGGTTCATTATGAATGCATGTCTCAGAAGGTTCCAAATGCACAACAGGAGATGAAATGCCAGATGCAGATGCAGGAGAAGGGTCAGAAGATACCAAATGAGGCTCACTCGACGGAGTAAGAGGGGAAGGAACAGACGTTACCGGTACAGGGGAAATTTGAGGCTCCAGTCCAATATCAGGAGGAGGTGAAATCGGTAACACGAAAGTACCAAACAAGTCATTGATAGGTGTAATGGGGGCTCGCTGTTTAAAGGGAAACACATTCTCGTGAAATATAACATTCCGAGAAACAGAAACAACGTTAGTATCCAAGTTGAGAACCTTATATCCCTTGTAACCAAACGAGTAGCCAAGAAAAACACAAGGGACAACACGAGGGCTAAACTTGTTACGATCTTTATGATGTGTAGAGACATAGCATAAGCAGCCAAATGATCGTAAGAAGGAATAGTCAGGAGATTTGTGAAACAATACCTCATATGGGGATCGTTTATCCAAGAGTAAAGAAGGAGTCCGGTTGATAAGGAAAACAGCTGTTAATACACAGTCACTCCAATACACCAAAGGCATGTTGGATTGAAACATCAAGGCACGAGCAACATTCAAAAGATGCTGGTGTTTCCTCTCAACCACTGAATTCTGCTGAGGCGTATAAGCGCAAGAGAATTGATGGACCATACCATGGTTACGCACCAATTGATGAAAAGCAAGTTCAGGAGCATTATCACTGCGAATAGCTTTAATTTTGGCATTATACTGAGTAGAAATATGTTCAATAAACGCAGGAAAAATATCTGAAACATCACTTTTATTTCTCAACATGTATAACCATGTAACACGGGTACAATCATCAACAATAGTAAGAAAATAACGAAAACCTTCAACAGACTCGACTCTAAAAGGGCCCCATATATCCAGATGAACAAGATCAAAAGGAGGCAGACAAACGATTATTAGAAACAAAAGGCAACCCTTTTTGTTTAGCTAAAGGACAAACATCACAATGACTATGACTCGATTTTGACATTGGTAAAATACCAGGAATATGTTGTAGCTTGGCAGAAGAAGGATGGCCCAGACGTTGATGCCATAGATGACTATCCACCAAAGAGCCACAGAGATGTCGAGAAGAAAGAAGATTAGCTGACTCTAATATGTAGAGGTTATGAATGAGAACTCCTTTACCAATCGTCAAGTCCTGAATATGGTCCTGAATAAAACAGGAATCATGATAGAAGTGAGCAGAGCATTTCTGATATTGAAGAAGAGAACTAACACTAAGCAGGTTAAACTTGAATGCAGACACATGCAAGACATCATGCAAAATGAGATGCTCGGAAATATGCACAGTGCCAATGTGACTAATGGGAACACTAGTGCCATCGGGGAAGGAGACTGTTACACCTGTTACAGGAAAAGTCTCATGAAACAAAGTCAAATCCGAGCAAACATGGCTAGTGGCACCACTATCTATAATCCAAGAACCAATGGGGAGAATAGAAGAAAGGGAAGAAAGACATTGATGTGAAATGTGAGAGAATGGTTTTCATAACGAAGGCTAGAAGATGGAAAATCAATTGAGACGTTACCAGAAGTAGATTGAGGATCCATATAACCATTCGCTGTAATAGATGCAGATAGGGAAGGAGACGATTGCTCTGAGACTCGGACATGTGCACTGAGTTGATTGATCAAGGATTGCACCTGATCAGCTGTAAAGTGAGTGAGATCAAGAGGAGCAGAGCTTCCCAAAGGACCAGCCACAGCATTAGCAACATTGGCTTTCTGGGAGGTCTGAGGAGGATACGACGAACGAGATCCCTGCTGAGAAGACGGAAACTGTGGTGGAGCAGAGTTAGGCTTCTGGTAGAATTTATGTCCCGGAGGATAACCATGAAGCTTATAACATTTCTGCACAGTGTGACCAGTCCGTCCACAGTGAGTACATACAGGTTTCTGTTGGCGAGAATACGAGGCAGCATAGGCAGCATTATCCATCGGGCCATTGTAGGAACCCTGATCAGAGGCATCACCATACGTAGCAACTGGTCCAGTATTCTGAAAGGCTACATTGGGTTTCGAAGAAGGTTTGATACTCTTCTGACGTTCATCCTGAGAAACCATATTGAACACATCTTCAATGGATGGTATTGGCTTCAGAACCAAAATGTGACGCCGAGTAGGTTCATACACTTCATTCAAACCCATCAAGAACTTCGTGACGCGGCTACGCTGCTGCAATTTCTCCCAACAAGCAGCTGCATTACACTCACATTTTCCACAAGTGCAAAGAGGAAGCTCAATGTAGTTGTGATACTCTTCCCACAAGGTAACCAATTCGGTGTAGTAAGTACTAACATCCATGGAACCTTGCTGCAAATTGCTCAAGCGTTGTTCTATTTCATAAACGCGAGGAGCATCGTCCTGCCTAAAACGAGACATCAAATTCTTCCAAATCTGTTCAGCAGTCGACATGAATAACAAGCTCTGGCCTATCTTCTTCGATACCGAGTTCATAAGCCAAGTCGCTACCATATCATTGCATCTAGACCAACTACCAGCATCCCTATGTCCATTAGGCGGTTTAGGAATCGTACCATCAATGAAGCCCAGCTTGTTGCGGACGTTGAGGGCCATACGAACCGAACGGCGCCAAGAGTGGAAATCCGATCCAGAAGCAAGACGATCGGAGACGAGGATGAGACCGGCGTGATCAGAAGAATGCAGGAAGTAAGGATTCTCGTATTGGTCAATCAATGGCGGACGAAGATCGGGAATCGCAGTGGAGTCATCGGAAGATCCCATTCCAAATGTTGAAATTGAGATCGACGAAGAAGAATCAAGCCGCAGAGAGTAATGAAAAACGAGAAACGGCGTTGATTAAGGTCAACAGAAAGAAGAAATGAGCAGAATCAAAACGGAAAGAGAAAGAGACGAAAGAAGCTCAATCACTGCGATTATCAGCTGGAAAACGAAATCGGAGACGATCAAAGTGAAGGAAACACTCATGATTAAAGATCAGAAGCTCGATTTCGTCCAGATCTGAAGAGAAAAGTGAAGAAAAGCTTGAATGAGAATCAATGGCGGAAGAAAGTTTGTTAGGAGCTGTTTAGCTCTGATACCATAATAAGAGCATGATTATGAAATGTGATTATTCTCATTAATTGTGTAAAATGTCATGTACAAAGTATATATAGAGATGGTTAAGCTAAAGGAAACTAAACCACCGGTTTAATATCTACAATTGAACCAAGTCTATAATCTAATACAGTATATATGAAAATTTCAATTACTAATCCGTATTATGATTAAACTGATTCTTTTCTTTTTTCCTTTTAACTTTTTTTTTCTTCTGTTGTTATCACAGATTAGTAATAATTTTGTGGAAGATCAAACCTTTCATTTTTATTCATATTCTAGTTACAGTAGTTCTAATTATTTGATGAATCTCTTACTCATAACACCAAAAAATAAGATTAAAACAGAAATACACAGAAAATACACATATACACCGAAAGTCCACCTATTAAAAATTAATTTCTTCATGTATAGATTCTTTTCATGAAAAGAATTTTGAATAAACATGGGGATCTCATATTCCATATAAAGATATATAAAAAATTTAAAATTGGCAACATGATGATTGATCAACACATGTATTGAAATAATATCGGAGTTTCATACATACGTTATACTATAATGTAAGAGTTCAATCCGAGCTAGAGTTGTCTAATCACGAGAGTGGAAAAAGTTCTCACAATATAGCATTGTCTAACCCCAGTTTTCGGTGTTGCTATACATTTTTTTTTTCAAAAAGCAAAACAAAATTATAAAACTGAACTGGTTGGTTTTAATATACGAAACGACCGAACTGAAATTCTGAATCACAAATTAAAAGAAATGAAGAAATTTTTAAATACACATTTTTAGGTGCCAATCTCACGGCACCATCTTTTGTTTTGAATAGTTTTGTTTTGTTTTTCTATAAGTTTTATAATCATTTATTAAAAAAAAACTATAATGAAAATATCTAAATTTTTTAATTTGTGAGAGTATCTTCAATGGTTCATGTTATATCTTATTGCAAATGGCAAAAATATAGCAATAGAATTGGGTTTCTCTCCAATGGTTCATGCTATATTTTTGTTTTCAAATTATTATTAATTGCTAAAACTACATAAGTTATTTAAATTTTACAAACTGAATCATCTATTTTTTCTTGCAAATACATCCACAATTATATTATTTTTAAGTTTATTATGGTTATGTTATTCAATTTTCTATTAAATAAATATTATTTATACTTTAATAGTGGTATGAGTATTTTAATATATTTAAATAAATCAGAATCAAAATAATTAAACTGCTAAATTAAAATTATTTATAAGAATTGAATGACTACTTTATAAATAAATAAAAGTTCAATGGCAAAATATGATATTGCATAATCTCATGGCAAATTTGGGAGAAAAATAACATGAAACTATTTTGCAATTTTCATTTTCACGGGTTGGTTCATGATTAATGTGTGGTGACTTTAACGAGATGCTAACTCAGAAAATCAGAAAGAGAAAAGAGGAGGTATAATATAATCAGAAAACAATTTAAGAGAATTTAAGTCGATGTTAGAGGCGTGTGATATGGAAGACTTACGGTATAAAGGAAATCGTTTTAGTTGGGTTGGCAAAGAACGGATTAAAGTTGTTTAATGTTGTCTAGACCGTGTTCTAGCAAATGCTGAATGGCGTAACTCCACTGAGGTTAATTAATCGAAATGGGTATATGAACTTTATAACAATGAAAAATATTAAAAAAGTATAGGAGAAAGGTGAGAAGAAATTCTCATTTGAGATATTTTAAGAATTAAGATACATGAGAACTTCTTATCACATTTAGTTGAATTCTTTTCCAAATTCAAAATTTATTTATAAAATTGTATTACAGTAAGCTATTAAGTATTAACCTTGCAAGCCCATATCTTTAAATTATCTGATTCCCCCCTTTCCGAAGACAAAAAGATTGTTCCAATCAAATCTACACCAGGTAATAAATTTTTGCTCTTTCAAGTATTAGAGCTGTAGTTTTTATTTTCACCTTCTTTTTTACCGAGTCGTTACTTTCGAGATTTGACTTAAAAAAAGAAAAAAAAAACCCGTGGACAACAAGGCAAAATAAAGTTTCCAAAAAATCGGTGTGCATTAAGTAAGTGGTTAATTAGGATTTAGGACCCATTTGTCCACGCCAGAATTTTTAATCTTGGGCTTGAGCAGCACAATGCGGAGATTCTTGTTTAGCCAAGCTAAAAGCCTCGTCGACCATACTCGCCGTCGTCAACATCACACAAGCCATCGACGATTTCTCTCTCTTCTTCCATCTCGATCTCATCCTATTCCTGTTCCTGCTCCTCTTGTTTCTCTGTCTCATTTCTTGTCTTCTGCTTCGAAAACGGCTACTTCTCTGTCCATTTCTCTCCCCGTTACTCTTGAATCAGTCAATCCCAAGGTTGGTTGCAAAAAAACATTTGTCGGTTCGCTGGTTGAATTGTGGGTTTATGTGTGTTTGATTTGGATGTTTTATTTTTTTATTTTTTATTTTTGCAATTGTCAGTGTGATTTTTGTTTCAAAGCCAAAGACCAAAGATTTTGCACTGTGTTTCTCTTTATTATTTTTTGCTTAATATCTCGTTTCTCTGTTCATAATTATTGGGGTTGCGGAATCTTGTTAGATTTGTGTCTGCGTGTGCTTAGGTTAAATTTCTTTGCTAGAAATTATATAACATTTTCACTTCCCCTATGTCATTTCTATTCTTATGAGTCACTTTTCAATCAAACTTTAAATTTGGTTTTATTGTAACAAGAGGGGTTTTGTTATTTTTTCGGTGGTAGGTTCTGAAATGTGAATATACTGTTGGTGGAGACATTATCAGCATTGCTCAGGTTAGACTAGAGATACATGTGCTTTTCTCTAGTGAAATCACGAACAATCTCTTTAAACTTGTTAAATAGCTATTTGATATATATATATATATATATATATATATATATATTTTTTTTTTTTTTTTTTGTGTGCCTTTTGCTTCCATCTTGCAAGAGGTGCAAGAAGACTGAGAGTCTAATTGGCATGATCATATGTATATTCAAATTAATTTGACATATATCTCTCTCTTGTATAACGTTTATAATCTTGAAAATGAATGTGCAGTCTCTTAACAACTTAGAAGGCGTAACATGTAACAGAGCCGAAGGAGCAGAGACCGCAAAGACACCACCAGGTGCGTTTCACTGCAAAAGCCTTCTTAACGCCACTGGAATACTTGTAGTCCCTGGTTCTCGCTTCGGACAGGTAAAATAAAAACCAAATTCTTAATTCACAAATGAAAAAACATTTCATGTTTTCAAGAATAAAGTTGAAGAATGTGTGTTTTCCATTCACTATGGTTTAGGTTCCCGGAACATGGCACCAAATGAGATGCACAATACTTTCCCAAGAAGACAGGATTCCGGCGACGGTGAATCGTCCCAGAGAGTTCCACAAGAGTGGTAGTACCATCAACCATTTCCCAAAAAGAAGCAAATTTCCAAAACAACACCGAGGAAGAGTAAACGGAGTATCTTGTCAAGGGAATCGTGTTTCTTTTGGAAGATACGCTCTTCAAACACTTGAACCATCTTGGATCACAGCTAGACAGATAGAAGCGGGGAGGCTAGCAATGACAAGAAACGTACCACGTGGGGGGAAGATTTGGGTGCGTATGTTTGCAGACAAATCAGTTACCGTAAGACCCACGGAAGTGCGTATGGGTGGTGGGAAAGGAGCGGCGGAGATTTGGGTTGCTGTGGTTAAACCGGGTAAGATTCTATATGAATTGGGTGGTGTTCCTGAAAATATAGCCAGGAAAGCTATTTCAGTAGTGGCATCGAAAATGCCTACAAAAACCAAATTCGTTATTTCTTCTAAATAAGAACATAGAATGAATTTTTTTTTTGTAATTCGTCAAGGTTTGTGAAAGGAATCACATACTATTCTGATTTACTCTTTACTTTGGATTATCTCAAAATACATTTTGTTAAGTTTATATGTTTAAGTGTATCTGTTTTATTTTTGTTTCTTGTCCAGTGCAGCCATGGTGATGCATGGTTTGGTTTGTTGTGAACATCTTCTCCTCTAATGGACACTAAAGTTTTATCTATAAAATTAAGGTTTGGCCAAAAAACGAAGCTATTGCTATTTCAATTGGGTTTATAGTTAGTTTGTACTTGCAAACGTTTGGTCCTGATACACATTTAAGTGTGTGATGAGACATTTTAAATCTCCGTCTTGTTGATTATTGACTCGAAAACTCTTACCAAACTCATTGTTAATTTGTTTGACAAAATCGAACATATTTTGGTATACACTATTTGGGCTAATTATACCTAACAACAAAGCACATTGTATGAAATGGGAGTATATAAAAATGATGCGAACACATGATATTAGTTTGAATTGTAAATACTAACTATTGTGATCCTCATATTTTCATTATTTTGTTGGTGTTTATCTTTTTCTTTTATGGTGTTTTTGTTATATGTGAAGTCATAGCTAGTCTTATTATTGCATTAGAGGATTCCTAAAGTGTATTTGTTTTGCTGTTGTATAGAGCTTGAGAGTGGCTAGTTTGTATCAAGAGGATGCATGTAGCTAGCTTGAATAATGATGAGGATACACTTTTGGATGCAAACAAGTAAAATGGCCAAAAAGTCGGTAAAAATACAAAAAAAAAAAAACTAAAGCCGAAACGACGGCGTACAGACTCAATCTCTCCTCCGTCAAATTCTCCACATTTTTTTCATGTGTCGTCGTGTAAACTGAATTGAATTCAAAATGTGTGACGGCTTCTGATCCATTTTCACCAGAGAAGGATGATTCTCCTGATTCGATCTTCTGCGAAAATCACTTCAGATTCCTGGGATCCCCAGAATTTCAATGGTTGCTGATCTGTAAGCATAATTCTGATCCAGTGGCAGAGAAAGAGCGTGAAGATCGTGCTCTCGCGTGGTTCTTGCAATCGGCGAAGAAGAGCCACCGACTTCGACTTCAGCTCCTTCCGATTCACCATGGTAAATTTCCGTAAATCGAAAACGCGATTGACTTGATTCGGAATTTGACCAATTCTGTGAAAACGCGATTGCAACAAAACTGAATTCTGAACTAATCTCCATCTCTGAAAGTCGATTCCAATGTTCTAGAGTCTTAATCTGATATTTGAGTTTCTTTGCACTGAACATTCATGTAGAAAAAAGGTTGCGAGATCAGATTATTTGTCAATTTTGAAATCTATTCAAAATTTTCTATGGTGTTGGTGAAATTGGGTTCTTTGGCTCTCTCTATGTGTGCGAAATGGCATGTTCAGTCTTTGTTTCTCTTCATGATTGATTGTCAAGAAATTCCGAAACTTGTGATTTGAGAAGATCTCTTTTGGTTTCACTTCAGGGATTTCGTTTGCTATTGTGGCAAGCAATAGCTGGTGGTTTATACATGGGTGAAAGTGGATTTAGAGTGGATCCTTCTTCTTCTTATGCCAATGCTTTAAAGTACCATGAGCAACGTCGTCTAACAAGTGATGACCATTTCTTTTTATCTGTTTATCTAAGAAAGATTGTAACTTTTGTTTATCCTTAGATTTATGTTCAAAGATTTGGAACTTGTCGAGCTGATTTGTTTCGTATTCTCGTATAACCTATCGCCAGATTATATGGTTGCTAAAACCGCAAGGGAAAAAAGACGGAAAATTGTAGCTGATAAAAAAGCAAAACGATGTAAAGCTTCTGTATCTATTGTTGTCTCCTCCATTAAAGGTAAAAAAAAAATAACTTTGAGCTCTACTTCAACGTCTGAATTTGAGATGAATTATCTATATATGTTTGTAGCATCATATACCTTTTGCCACTATGGTTACTCGAATACTCTCTAATTTGTATATGCCAGATCCTATGGTTAGTCAAATAGCAAGAGAAAGAAGACGACAAATTATAGCAGCGAAAAGAGCAGTGCGATCTACTTCTTCTAATGAAGTCTTGTCCAATGATAGCGGTAAGAAAATTTGTTCTCTACTCTGTCATCCCGATGTGAAATGTAATCACTAATCACTTTATGCAGTGTTTACTTGTGTGAAGCATGTATATATATACTTGTACTTCAGTAACAAGTGAAAACATATGTATATCAGTATGTGTATACTTCAATACTATTACTATTCTCATGATTAATTTTTCTGTAACAACTAGTTCAAAGTAGCCAACGAACAACAACCAAAGAGGACAAACATTCAAGGTCGAGCGATAGGAAACCACAACATGGTAAGATCATACAGTATTGGATGTGAACGGCAATCAAATTGCTCACTGTTATCTTCTTCATGGGGTTTCGTAAAGAAGTACTTATGCCCACCAGTTTTTGTTTACAGAAACAAGTGAAGCATCGAGACAGAAACCACGAGTAGATAATTCTCCTACGAATGGGAAAAAGAAATGACTTGTGAATACATTTATTAGGTACTATCATTTGCAATGGCTTTTACTTTTGATATATATTGAGAATCTCAATGACTTATACTTCGGGAGAAATGTACTCTGTTTGTGTTTCTTTTTCTTGTTCTGATTTGAATATTAGAAAGTTTGAAATGCTTTAGACTATTTACAGAATTCGAGCAGATTAAAAACCATTTGTAGACAATAAAATTTGGATGTTGGTTATCTGATTTGAAGTTATTTCTTTTGGTTTCTTTGATGTTTTAGTTGTTGATATACAAAGAAAAGAAGAAGTGCTGCAACAATGGAGACAACAATGTAGAGATATATGACCAATGGAATCGTCCAACATCTTCGTTCTTTTGTGGAGATTTTTGGGCTGACTCGTTCAGTAAACTCACAAGCTCAGGTTGGTGGTACTGTGAAGATGCAAATCAGTGTCTTCTCAGGTGAGTCGTTGATGAAAGTTTCATACTACCAAATACTATCTGTTAAGTTGAGAAGATCTATTACTGTTTTTTCTTATATAATTGTCTTATGCATTTTTAAGTTTTGATCTCCTTGTTATGAACAACTGACTCAAGAATCACGCCTCTTTTTTGGTGTACAGAGTTTGAAATCAGTCTTTATTTTGTATTTTCTGTAGTTCGCAGTATGTAGCAGCCAGCGATTTTGGAAAGAAGTTTCTGCATTGGATACAACAGATTACAAAGTACATGTAAGCTCAAAGCATTTCTTGATAGTAGTTTTAAAGTGCAACATTCTTTTAGGTAAATTAGTTTAGAGATCTCTAGTCCTGTATCTATAACTCTTTAAAGTTGCAGATGTTAACACCTCAAATAGTTTGTTATGAGAAGAAAATGTTTTTTTTTGACTTCGTTATGAGGCAAAATTTAATTTTTCTTTATCAACTTCAAGAAATTAATGTTCTTTTTTGGTCGTTTCTGTTTGGTTTGGTTTGGTTTTCGTTGCATAGAAAAATGTCGTATTGTGTGCGAAAAGGTTCTTGTTACTTGCCGTTGACCTAATAGAGTGGGATACGATTAACGATTTAGTCAAAACACTCCTGGTTGACATGACGTTTGACTTTGAATATTAGCATATGCGTTGGTGGAAAGTAGGAACACAATGCAATATAAAAAACCAAGATTTACAATCGTCAAGAAAATAATTCGAGCCTATAAATTCCAATATTCATCGACCCTATAATAATTAAAAAAAGGACTAAACATCATCTTAATCCACACTAATACACAATGGCTTCTTCACTTTCACTTGTGCTTGGATACGTGGTCGTGTTAACATTTTTCATACTCCTCAACTCCGAAGAAACATTATCATCGCGGCTAGTGAGAACCACGGCTAAAGTAGCTCAGATTGGAGCCGATGATTATCCATCTTCCGGTCGTAATTCACCTGTCCGTGACCTCGGATTCCCTGACTTTCCATCTTTCCAAGAAGCAGTAGCAGCTCCACCGCCGCCTCCTCCTGATATGCCTCTGCTTCCACCACCGCCGACATTTCCCGACCTTGAAAGCCCTAGGATTCCGGTGCCGGTTTGGCCTTCTCAGCCCGGTTTCCTGCCCTTTCCGTTCACAGATCAGGCCCCTCCTTCCGAACCCTTTGGTCCAAGATTCGACGAGTCCGACAATTGGCTGCCTTCTACCCCAAGTATCCTTCAAGGGTTTCCTTGAACACATGAGACTCGTTAAAACCTCACTTTTCAAATATAGAACTTGAGAGTTAACATCTGAATTTCAAAGTTTTTGTATCAACTAATTAATTTGGAAACTACTTATGTATGATTTCAAGCAAGTTATAAAACCAAGTTACAAATTGAGTCTCTTTCAAATTTTATAGTTGGAAATATATGACTCTTGAGTAAATTAATATGAGATGTCAAAAAAAAAGAAGTAAATTAATATGAATGGTTGCATGTCAATTTATTTCTTTGCGACTAAGAGGAAAAAAACTTAGTAGTTTCGTCTTCCGTAATGAAACTGATCTCGTAAGTTGTTGTATGGATCGGTATATTAATTCATTCATAAGACCATACAGCATCTTCCTCAATTATTTAGTTTGTATTACACATTGAGTTTGTTCAAGGAGATGAAGGAGCAAATCTCGACATCTCGATACTTTGTTGGTCATGAGTTAATCACATATAAAAGACTGTGGAAGATGCAAAATCATTTACTCATCCACGGATGTATATAAAACTAACTTAGAGCTTCTAGCCATGACCCTCATAATTTAGCAAAATCATTTACTCATCCACGGATGTATTTTTGCTCGGAGGAGCTTGTTTCAAGTCCAAGTAAACTATAATCTAGATTTCCTTATCAACACACATCCATGTGTCCATGTTATCACCCTTACACAAATTATCCTATCTGCAGGCCATTGAAGCTATATAGTGAACCAAACCGTAATATCACTTAGTACAGAAAACTCAAGAACCTGGTGGCTTCATATGAATTAAAAGATCATTTCACATCATCAAGCTATCCAAGATTTCACTAAAGAGAAACTAATTACTCTGAGTAAATTTGATGTAAAATCTCAAGAGTAGACGACAAAGACTACCTTTTAAATAGTTCTTAAATCTTCGATCTCAATATTTTTAGTTTTACCCAAATCTTTTGCCCCTTTACATTTCTCATTATACAATAACCTAAGAAACCATTTATGTATAGGAGAAATGAGAAACCTATTACATGGTACAAAGTTTCACAAAATAATGAAATATGAAACTCGAGTCTCAATATATTGAAAGAATTAGAAAACTTGAGTTTCATGTACAAAAAAGAGATATTGCATAGTGATACTCTGAAACAGAAGACACCGAGTTAGAGAAGAACCAGCTTGAGAAATGTGCAAAATTTGTGAGAACCATTACAGGAAAACTGAGAGATCAAGAAGGAAACAACAAACTCATGCTCAATCAATCTCCGTGTTGCTCAAAGGAAGTTCTTGGAACATGTTCAAAATTTCTTGATATTGATTCATTATCTTTTAATTACTTACACCATCACAATTTTCTTTCCATTTGCCACCAATCTACCACTTTAGTTCCCGTTTTGAACAATTGTTTTATTATGTTGAGTTGTACTTTTGGCATTTCTTGTTACAAAATATCAATATTCTCAAGGCGTAAAGAAAATTCGCCGAAAGTGAATGAGACAAGGATTGTTAAGTTGTGAAGGTACATGTTGTTGACCCTTAGCCGTAAAAATAGTCATATCACCTCCTTAATTATCCTTACAAAAAACCTTATATTTTCAACATGTTCCAATGGGATTTAAACATCATGTTCATTACCAACAATTCTTCCAAAGCCAAAACATGACCTAAACTAGCTTCGAGCTTAACTCTTTTGATGTTGTTTGTTCCCAATTAGTTGTAAAAAATGTAGAAAAGGGTTCTGTCCAAGTTCGCGTGACAAGTATCTTGGGGCGAAAACTGAAAAATATATGTTTTCTTGGCAAGATAATTTCTTTTCGAATGACTTTTTTTTTTTTAATTGTAAACAAAATTTGATTACTGACGAAAACTTTTACTTAATAAACATCTTATCAGTCATTTCCACAAATTTGCATAATGATTTTTTTTTTTTTTTTGTAAATTCATAAACTAATAATGTTGTATTAAATACAACATCGAAAAAATGCAAAAGCTAATTTCAGACACAAATTAATATCTTGATAATGTATATAGAGACTACACTTATTAGATGATGAATCTGGATGAAAACAAACATGGCCATAGTGTGTGCGAAAAGGTTTTTTCCTTACCGTTGACCTAATAGGGTTGGGATACGATTGATCTTAGTAAAAAATACTCCTAATTGACATGACGTTTGACTTTGAATATTAGCATATGCTTTGGTAGAAAGTAGGAACACAATGCAAAATACAAAAGCAAAGATTTTACAGTCGTCAACAAATCAATTCAAATCTATAAAGGTCAATCTTCATCTACCCTGTAGTTACAGAAAAAAAGGATCAAACATCATCTTAATCCACTAATACACAATGTCTTCACTTTCATTTGTTCTTAGATACGTCTTCGTGTTAACACTTTTCATACTCTTAGACTCCGAGAAAATATTTTCATCGCGAGTAGTGATGAGATCCACAGTTAAAGTAGCTCAGGTTGGAGCCGATGATTATCCAGCTTCCGGTCATAATTCACCACTCCGCCACCTCGGATTCCCTGACTTTCCGTCTTTCCAAGAAGCAGTAGCAGCGCCGCCGCCTCCTCCGCTTGATATGCCTCTGTTTCCACCGCCGCCAACATTTCCCAATCTTGAAAGCCCTAGGATTCCGGTACCGGATTGGCCTTCCCTCCCCGGTTTCCTGCCATTTCCGTCCAAAGATCAGGTCCCTCCTTCGGAACCCTTTGGTCCAAGATTTGACGAGTCCGACAATTGGCTGCCTTCTACTCCAAGTAACCCCCAAGGGTTTCCATAAGCACATGAGACTCGTTGAAACCTCACTTCTCAAAAACTAAACTTGAGAGTAAACATCTGAATTTCAAAGTTTTTGTATCAACTAATAATTTGAAAAGTTATGTATGATTTCAAGCAAGTAATAAAACAACTTTTATAGTTGGAAAATATTTGACTCTATAATTTGAATCGTTGGCTCTCACAAGATAAGATGATAAATTGCCAAACCGAGAGAGATCTTCCACATTTGTTCATTGTAACTAGTAATTCTTGACATACTGAACCAGATAAAAAAAAATATCTGTCGAGAAATAAAAACACAAAAAAAACAAAAAAAAAGTTCCTCCATCATTCATGCTCTTAAACTAAGATCAACCCTAATTATAAAAAGGTAAAATTTCCACCAGATTCCGGTGAGATATAGACATGGCAATCACCATGGTTTCCAATTCCATAACAACGCCTAAAACCTTCATCATCACCAACTCCTTGAAGCTGAACCTTTCTAATTTGATGGCTTTCTACATTGTAATAGAGAATGTAAAAAGGTCGAAGCTCACGTGGCAAAAACTTTGGGGCAATAATAATTTCGCCGATCTTGTTGGTGCCTTGACAAGAAATTGCTACTTTTCCTAAAGAATCATCCAACGCAAACGAACATGATCTCATCGACCACCGATGTTCCTTGGCATCTTGTAGTACCCATAAAACAAAGTCATAATGTCTATCTTCATAGGAGCGGGCATTAGTATTATTTATATGAGCTAACTTTCCGTTGTAGTTTATTAAACTTGAAGTAAAGCCCCAATGTACGTGCTTAGCTGGAGCTGGTAGGTTGATAAAACTTAGCCTCTCTGATCTAACATCAAAACGCACAATCACTTTATCCGTATGACATGGTGTTGGAGTCATTGCGCCATAATACACAAACCCATCGATGCAGATTCCTTTTGTTATAGGGACATATTTCCGGCAAGTTCCTTCAATATGTCTCCATGTAGGTTCTTGATCACCACCTCCAAGTGTTAAGACCATGTGCTCTTGAACGTCTTCAGAAGTTGGCAACACCTTACACATTGCTTTGTATTGATCGTTAACCGGATCGTACCCCAAGTATTTATAACCGGACTTCAAATCATTACCCGGGATTTCGGGTAAGGTTATGATTTGTCTTGTGCTAGGGTTACATATCATGACCCTGCGTTTATGCGAAACGCAGATAAAACCATTGACGGAAGCAGAACGTGTGTAGCAATAAGCGTCCATGGAAGCCATTGTCATGTTGAGGTTTGCTACCAAAGAAGAAGATTCATCTTCCTGATCTTGTGAAGAGGTAAAGTAGAACAAAAGGTTTTCAGCATTCTTGTTTGTTAACCTACCGTTTCTGAAATATATTAGAAGTCGTGATGATGGCTCCGAGGACATAGAGACGCAAGAATTGATGAAACCTTTGCTTCGGATTATTGAACCCCATGACTTGGAAACATATTGGAATTTTAGAAGAGATTTTACGGGCAATCTTCTTAGAATCTCCAACACAAGATCATGTGGGATCGGATCTATGTGACTTAGGTCGTTGTCAGAATCGTTTTGGTTGTGTTCGTGCTCTTTGCCGTTCATGTCCGATGAGGAGTTGAGCATAAAGTTCGACATAGGTTTTTTTTTTTTCAGTTCTGTGTTTTCTAGTCTAACGTATCTACCTATTTGTATATATAATAAATTATAAATATCAAACCATTCAGAAATAGGAAAGTAATTAAGTCGTTTCAAGAAAACAAATAGTTTTCCTGGTTTAATTTCCTTTTCCCAACAAAAGTTCTTATAGATTTTGTCTTCTGTATATTTATGTTTTTTCGTTTTAGGCACATAATAATTTACGATTTTGTCTCGTTAATTGTGAGTCTCACGTTGTCTTCGACCAAAATCCAGAACATTACACAAAGCTATTGGGTTTGTTCACATGGGCCAGATGGGCCATTTACAAGTTTATAGAGTGCAAGAGTAAAGAGACGTTGGCTAAGATGTCATGACGTTCATATAGCTTGTTCTAGGGTTTTATGTGGTTTCTCTCTTAGCACAAAACCTGTAACATAGTAGAACAAGTTAGCTTGGTAGTGTTGTAAGCTTTGTACCCTTTGATCTAGTGGAAGTTGAGGAACAAGAGCCTAATCAATGTCTTCCATGGAGAAGAAGAAGAAGAAGAGGAAGAGGAAGACAGGTACAACCACTGCTCCGTTGCTTCCCGATGATTTGCTATTGAGCTGCTTCGCACGTGTTTCTAGATTGTACTATCCGACTTTCTCCCTTGTTTCCAAGCGTTTTCGATCTCTTATTGCTTCACCTGAGCTTTACAAGGCTAGATCACTCTTGGGTAATACCGAAAAATTTCTCTACCTGTGCTTAAGGTCACATCCGCCTTCTCTCTTGTACAACCTCTGCCTGAAACCTAGCCAAACCCTAATCAATGAGAAGGGGAAGTCAAGTGTTTCTGTTTTGGCTACGGTCCCAATTCCAAGTTCTCCTAGTGCGCACTTTCAGGGTCTCGTAGCTGTTGGTTGTAATATCTACAACATTAAAGAGACCCCCTGCATGGAAGAAGAAAACAAAGAAGAGCTCTCCTCTAACGTCTCTATTCTAGATTGCCGGACTCACACTTGGCGAGAGGCTCCAAGCTTGCCTGTGAAGCTATTGACACTTTCTGCTAGCGTTCTTGATACAAAGATATACGTGTCAGGAATAGGCTACAAAGACGGCGATTCTTGGGGTTTCTTGAAGAACACGTTTGAGGTTTTCGACACAAAAACACAGATTTGGGATCCTGAGACCATCCCTTGCAGCGAGACAAAATGCAGTTTTTTTAACTCGAAAAGTGCATGGATTGACGGAAAGTTTCACGTGATGGCTAACAAGGTGGTTGCTTACAATTCCAAGGAAGTTAGATGGGACATGGTTGGACAAGAGATGGGTAAATATATGAATTCAGATACTTATTGCGTGATAGAGAATGTTTTGTACTCTGCTTCTAAAGGAGTATTGAGATGGTATGACTCTGAGGTAAGCAGGTGGAAATATTTGAAGGGAGAACTACGTAAGCTCTCTCTTGGCGATTGTGTTAGATTGGCTGATTATGGTGGAAAGCTGGCGGTTTTGTGGGAAGAAGATCTTGTTGGCGATAAGAAGATCTTGTGTGCGGAGATTGCTCTTGAAAGACGGAAAATAGAACGTGAGATTTTCGGAAAAGTTGAGTGGTTTAGTGATGTGCTTACAGTCCCTAATTCATGTAGTATCGTCAAGGTTCTTGCTGTTACTCTTTGATAAATGACTCTCATCTCTTGTTTCACTTATATTACTGAAGTAACTCATATGGAATTTATATTGGATAACGATTTTGTCTTACAAGTGTTGTTGTTGGTCATGTTTTGAAAACAAAAAAGGCACAAAAAGTAACAAGTCTTTTCCTAAAGACAAATCTCAAACCACACATCTCGATGAGGTTTGAATCCGACTGCCTGGAGCTTGTCAGATTGATAGCGGACGAAGAAGAATAGCCTTCATTGGCCTCTGAGTTGGAAGAGTTTATCACATTATGCCTACTTTCCTCTCTTTCACTTTAGTTTTTATTCCACGTATTTTAAATGTCCGTGACCTCCTCTCGAAGGAAGCTCGTGCCCGAGATTATATCTTTTCTCATGTAACCAACGCGAGTGCGAGCAGGCTGCCTTCCGAAACAAGCTTGCATGGCACGTTACATTAATAAAATGGAGGATCAATGTCAAAAAAAAAACACTACGAAAACTTTAGGGTTTAGGGCCATAATCATCTAACTAGTCTTCTCATCTCCGTTGTCGATATATCAAATTATATGTTTCGGTCGGTTCAACAAAACAGATTTTCTTTTTTCGAGAAAGAACAAAACAAAAATTCTTTGAAACATCGAATGCAATTTTTTTAATGAAATAGGAGAGTAATTAATTCCTTTCAATGAAAAAAAATAATCCTGATTTCCTTTTCCTAACAAAATCTTATTGGGAAAAGGAAACCAGTATTTTTCTATCCATTTCCTATTTAGCTGTTCCTTTTATTTCATTTATATATCATTATATATGTTTGTTGTTTTAAGCACATATAATAATTGGCAATTTTCTCTCGTCAATTAATAAATCAATGTCGTCGTCCCTGGAGAAGAAGAAGAAGAGGAAAAAGAAGAGGAAGGGGAAGAGGAAGACAAGTACAGCTACGACGAAGAAGCTGTCACCGTCGTCGCCACAATCAACCACAACTCCGTTGCTTCCCGATGATTTGCTATTGAGCTGCTTCGCACGTGTTTCTAGATTGTACTATCCGACTTTCTCCCTTGTCTCCAAGCGTTTTCGATCTCTTATTGCTTCACCGGAGCTTTACAAGGCTCGATCACTCTTGGGGAATACCTAAAATTGTCTCTACCTGTGCTTAGGGTCACATCCGTGTTCTCTCTGGTACACCCTCTGCCTGAAACCTAACCAAACCCTAACCAATGAGAAGAAGAAGTCAAGTGTTTATGTTTTGGCTACAGTCCCAGTTCCAAGTTCTCCTCGTTCGCACTTTCCGGGTCTTGTGGCGGTTGGTTGTAATATCTACAACATTAAAAAGAGCTCCTACTTGGAAGAAAAAAAAGAAGAGCTCTCCTCTAACGTCTCGGTTCTAGATTGCCGGACTCACACTTGGCGTGAGGCTCCAAGCTTGCCGATGAAGCTATTGACACTTTCTGCTAGCGTTCTTGATGAGAAGATACACGTGGCAGGATGCTACAAAGACGGCGGTTCTTGGAATTACTTGAAGAACACGTTTCATGTTTTCGACACAAAAACACAGATTTGGGATTCTGAGACCATCCCTTGCAGCGAGACAAAATGCAGTTTTTTTAACTCGAGAAGTGCATGTATTGACGGAAAGTTTCACGTAAAGACTAACAAGGTGGTTGCTTACAATTCCAAGGAAGCTAGATGGGACTTGGTTGGACAAGAGATGGGTGAATATATGACCTCAGATTTCTGTTGCGTGATAGAGAATATTTTGTACTCTGCTTCTCACGGAGTATTGAGATGGTATGACTCTGAAGTAAGCATGTGGAAACAGTTGCAGGGAGGACTACGTAACTTCTCTCGTGACGCTTGTATTAGATTGGCTGATTATGGTGGAAAGTTGGCGGTTTTGTGGGAACAAGAACTGTTTGGTGATAAGAAGATTTGGTTTGCGGAGATTTCTCTTGAAATACATAAAATAGAACGTGAGATTTGGGGAGAAGTTGAGTGGTTTAGTGATGTGCTTACAGTCCCTAAGTCATGTAGTATCGTCAAGGTTCTTGCTGTTACTCTTTGATGAATGACTCTCATCTCTTGTTTCACTTATATTTACCAAGCAAGATTAAGTAACTCATATGGAATTTATATTGGATAACGATTTTGTCTTACAAGTGTTGTTGTTGGTCATGTTTTGAAAACAAAAAAGGCACAAAAAGTAACAAGTCTTTTCCTAAAGACAAATCTCAAACCACACACCTCGATGAGGTTTGAATCCGACTGCCTGGAGCTTGTCAGATTGATAGCGGACGAAGAAGAATAGCCTTCATTGGCCTCTGAGTTGGAAGAGTTTATCACATTACGCCTACTTTCCTCTCTTTCACTTTAGTCTTCTCATCTCCGTTGTCGATATATCAAATTATATGTTTCGGTCGGTTCAACAAAACAGATTTTCTTTTTCCGAGAAAAAACAAAACAAAAGTTCTTTGAAACATCGAATGCAATTTTATAACTTGAAAGTATTTGACTCTGCCTAAACTGGCTTTGATGAGTGAAACGGCACATGAGTTATGCGTTTTGAGAGTTGGTAGGGAATAGATATTGGCCATATCGATATCTCATGAACTGAGTTGTGTATATCGATATTGGAACAGAACTCAATTCATGAGATATCGAACTAGTTTGTTTGGTTTTGTGTCTAAAAAGTAAAGAGTGAAACCAACATTTATTGAGCAACAAAAACAATCAAAGTTCCTCATCATGCTTAATTGCTTGTACAAAAGAATTGATCCTTGAATGAGGAAGAAAAAAATTAAAGTACACTAGGGATTAAAGCCCCGCGCAAGCGCGGGTTGTTTGCGATAATTTTTCTGTTTGATTTTATTTATATTCATTGATTTGAAATTTTGAATTATGATGGTTATATGTTAACTTCCATGTTTTGGTTATATTTTGAGTTAACCCAACAATTAACACTAACAATATGATCAATTTTTTTTATTAAGATATTAACACCTTATTCGAGTTTTCTATTTCTAAAATTTAATATGCATTTGACTCAACGTTAAAATTTGTAAACATGGTGTAGAATCGCAATTGCACTCAAAATATGATGAAAAACAAAAACATGTATAACTTCTTACATATATGCTTTGTTGTGGTAGCATATGACAATTGATTATTTTCTATTATGTTAGTTTTGTAAATATAAATTGTATTTTTGAAACAAACATGTCACCATTCTTAAAATTTTCATACTTTTCGTTGCAATGAAATTTAAATAATAACTCGACTTCTATTTTTTAATAAAACAAACTCTAACTCTAATTTTTTATTAGCTTTTTACTATGTTAAATAATTTATATTGTACCTTTTTTACTTGTAAGCACATTATAACATTTTTAAATAGGATAAATCCTTTGAGTTAAAACCTAACTATATACTATTTCAAGTTAAATATTTCTTTATTTCATCTCCATTTTATATTACAACTTTCTTTTAACTTTTAACATCAAGATATCACATACTTTATATTAATCAATTAAATTGTTTGTGTATTTTTCTTAGTTTTGTTTATGTGTAAAATAGGAATATATATAAAGAAATATTAATACACATATATTAAATATCTTAAATACAATTAATGATTTTTTTGCTGATGTGGATAGCCTAGGAGGAGAGAGCAACTCTCCTATTATATATAAGATTATAGAAACGTAAAATTTGTAACATGTTCCGGTGAGATACATAAGTCGCAATTACCATTTCTCCCAATTCCATAACGACGCCTGAAATCTCCATCATCTGCAACTCCTTCAAGTTTAACCTTTCTTAAACTATTGCTTCCAACATTGTAGTAGAGCATGTAAACAGGTCCAAGGTCACGTGGCAAAAACTTTGGGGCAATAATAATTTCGCCGATCTTGTTGGTGCCTTGAAAAGAAATTGCTACTTTTCCTAAAGAATCATCCAACGCAAACGAACATGATCTCATCGACCACCGATGTTCCTTGGCATCTTGTAGTACCCATAAAACAAAGTCATAATGTCTATCTTCATAGGAGCGGGCATTAGTATTATTTATATGAGCTAACTTTCCGTTGTAGTTTATTAAACTTGAAGTAAAGCCCCAATGTACGTGCTTAGCTGGAGCTGGTAGGTTGATAAAACTTAGCCTCTCTGATCTAACATCAAAACGCACAATCACTTTATCCGTATGACATGGTGTTGGAGTCATTCGCCATAATACACAAACCCATCGATGCAGATTCCTTTTGTTAAAGGGACATGTTTCCGGCAAGTTCCTTCAGTATGTCTCCATGAAGGTTCTTGATCACCTGCAAGTGATTAATTCGTTTCAATGATAAAAAAAATAATCCTGATTTCCTTTTCCCTTATAGATTTTGTTGGGAAAAGTAAACCAAGATTTTTCTAGAAGTTTCCTAATTTAGCTGTTCCTTTTATTTAATTTATATGTTTGTTGTTATAAGCACATAATAATTGGCAATTTTGTCTAATTTATTAATAAAAAAATCAATGTCGTCCATGGAGAAGAAGAAGAAGAGGAAGAGGAAGACAAGTACAGCTACGACGAACACGCTGTCCCCGTCGTCGCCACAATCAACCACAGCTCCGTTGCTTCCCGATGATTTGCTAGTGAGCTGCTTCGCACGAGTTTCTAGATTGTACTATCCAACTTTCTCCCTTGTCTCCAAGCGTTTTCGATCTCTTCTTGCTTCACCTGAGCTTTACAAGGCTCGATCACTCTTGGGGAATACCGAAAATTATCTCTACTTGTGCTTAGGGTCACATCCGCGTTCTCTCTGGTACAGCCTCTTCCTGAAACCTAACCAAACCCTAAGCAATGAGAAGGGGAAGTCAAGTGTTTCTTTTTTGGTTACGGTCCCAATTCCAAGTTCTCCTAGTGCGCGCTTTCAGGGTCTCGTGGCCGTTGGTTGTAATATCTACAACATTAAAGAGACCCCTTACATGGAAGAAAACAAAGAAGAGCTCTCCTCTAACGTCTCCGTTCTAGATTGCTTGACTCACACTTGGCGAGAGGCTCCAAGATTGCCGGTGAAGCTAATGACACTTTCTGCTAGCGTTCTTGATGCAAAGATATACGTGGCAGGAATAGGCTACAAAGACGGCGATTCTTGGGGTTACTTGAAGAACACGTTTGAGGTTTTCGACACAAGAACACATATTTGGGATCCTGAGACCATCCCTTGCAGCGAGACAATATGCAGTTTTAATAACTCGAGAAGTGTATCTATTGACGGAAAGGTTCACGTAAAGACTAACAATGTGGTTGCTTACAATTCCAAGGAAGTTAGATGGGACTTGGTTGGACAAGAGATGGGTGAATATATGACCTCAGATTTTTGTTGCGTGATAGAGAATGTTTTGTACTCTGCTTCTCACGGAGTATTGAGATGGTATGACTCTGAAGTAAGCAGGTGGAAACCGTTGAAGGGAGGACTACGTAAGTTCTCTCTTGGCGCTTGTGTTAGATTGGCTGATTATGGTGGAAAGTTGGCGGTTTTGTGGGAACAAGAACAAGAACTGTATGGTGATAAGAAGATTCGGTTTACAGAGATTGCGCTTGTAAGACGGAAAATAGAACGTGAGATTTGGGGAGAGGTTGAGTGGTTGAGTGATGTGCTTAGAGTCCCTAAATCATGTAGTATCGTCAAGGTTCTTGGTGTTACTCTTTGATGAATGACTCTCATCTCTTGTTTCACTTATATTTACCAATCAAGATTAAGTAACTCATATGGAATTAGATTGGATAACGATTTCGACTTACAAGTGTTGTTGTTGTTGATCATGTTTTGAAAACAAAAAAAAGGCACAAAAAGTAACAAGTCTTTTTCCTAAAGACAAATCTCAAACCACACACTCTTATTAAATTCTCCAAACTCAAAACTTCACTCAAAGATCCGTAGGAATGCTTTGTTCATGTCTAAAGAAGTTCTCAGGATCAAACTTAGCTTTAATCTTCACCAACCTCTCAAAGTTCCCCTTGAAGTACCTATACCCCCACTCTCTTGCATCACTCCCTTTACCATTCCTCCCCAAATCAAGATCTCTGTAGTTCACATACGCAGCTCTAGGGCTTTTCGACACGTACTGCTCCATGTAACTATACATTTCCCTCATCCACTCCATATGATTCGCCTCACTCGCTTTCCCATCTTGCCACAGAGTCAGCCACTGGATCTTGAACAACGTCCCGCTCCTATGCGGGAAAGGCGTCTCTGTCTCGGGGATTTTTGCCATCATTCCTCCGTAAGGATTCCATATAGTCAATGGTGAGTCCTCTTCAAGAAGCTTTTTCCATAGCCCTTCTAGTCCTTCTACCGGAATTGGCTCCTCCACATAGTCTGACTTGGCTTTGAAGTAATTCTTGAAAAGCGATTTCCCGTCGAGTAGAGCTTCCGATGGCGCCGTGCTCGGATAACCGGCAATATACATTACAGATTTGATCCAGCTCGTCTCCAAACAATCTTTCTTCGTTAGTCCAAGATGTGGGAAACTCCTCTGCATCACCTGTCAAATAAACAAAAAAAGGGTCAAGATTGTCATAATCAGAACTTACTTCCTTAATTTATTATAAAACCATACTTTCATAAATAACAATATAGACCCGTAATTTAAACAAAATTTGAATTTGACACCACTATAGCCACATTTTTAAATTTGACCCCGTTACCTGTAAAAGCCGGTTTGCGTCACCAAGAAATTGGCCTTGGTACGAAGTGGCGATAGTTCTCTCTTTGCTCTTTGGGGTTTTGCTCGCCGGCTGAATAATCACGCGGATAAAGAGATCTTCATCGAGCTTGTCGGCGACTTGTTGCCACTTGTGCAAAAGCCTAGTTCCGTCTTGCTCAAGCGTCCTCGTGACAGTGAACACCGTCACGACCTCCGGCACAGGAACGAGCTTGAGTTTCCAGGCAAGGATAACGCCGAAGCTTCCTCCGCCACCGCCGCGAATCGCCCAGAAAACGTCTTCTCCCATCGCCGCGCGGTTCAGGATTTTGCCGTTGGCGTCGACGATTCTGGCGTCGAGAACGTTATCGGCTCCGAGCCCGAACTTACGCATCATGGAACCGTAGGCTCCGCCGATTATGTGGCCGCCGATGCCTAGGCTTGTGCATAAACCCGCCGGAAAACCGTGGATTTTGCTTTTTTCTTGGATCCTATAAACCAGGAAAGTAAATCGATTAATAACCGAGTCATTACCACAGCGAAAAAATAATAAACTAGCCAATTGATCCAAACCGGATTAAATCAGTGGGTTAACCGCATTTGATACGATACATTCGTATTGATCCTTTTTTTTCCCAAGCTACGTTTACTATAGTTAACTTTCCTGGTTTTTATTTTTATTTTCACTACGTTTAATATATATATTTTTTCCAAAACCGGAATAAAATTGTTAAACTCTTTTTTTTTTCTTTTAGTTTTAAACTTTTTACGTGAACACTCACGAGGTAATTTTTTCCATATTTTAAAAAAGGTTTTTTAACTTAATAAAAATAAAAAAATCAGGTGCCCGGAGAAACCAAGTTTTGTAGTTTCTACTATCATTATAGCTTCTTCCTTTTTCGATAAATAAAACTATAGCTTGTTAATATACAAATCAAACATTTTAAAAGCAGTGTCGACTATATTTTTAAAATCGTTTATTCGTTTTGAGGGGAAATATAGAAATAGCTATAAAGACGAAAATTCTTTGTTTTTTAAAAGTAGTTTATAACATATGATTCTTAGCGTTGGAGTAATTATTACCTGTAGTAAACCTCTCCAATAGAAGCACCAGCGTGAACCCACGCGGTGTTACTTTCCACATCAACGTCGATGTGTCTAAGCTTCGAGAAATCGACGATCACAAACGCCGAATCCATCTCGGAGACGTAGGAGAGGCCTTCATAGTCATGACCGCCGCTTCTCAACCTTAAGTGAAGCCGCAGCTTCTTGGCGCAAACAACGGCGGCTTGAACGTGCGTTTCGTAAAGCGGCTCGAAAATGAACTCCGGCTTGGGATTTGACGGCATCAAGTAACGGAGATTCTGAGCAGAAGTCTCTAATGCTACTTTGAAGGAAGAGGCGTTTAGGTCGTGGGTGAAGAACGATGAGTCCATCGGAAACGAAGCGTCGGAGTTGTCGACGAGACACATCACGAAGTCTTGTTGGATTGTGGAAGAAGACAATGGAATGGAAGAAAGAGATAGTAAAAGTAGCGTTACTAGAAACGCGTTGGCGTTTATTATCACCGTAAACGCCATTTTTGGTTTCTGTTTTAGTTATGAGGTTTTAAGTTTGCTTGAGGAGTTTCATATGTATGTGTTGGGGTTTATATAGAGAGGGACTCATGGTTTATACGTAAAGTTGATGTAATGATTGCGTCATGCTCTTTTGACTCTTGACCTTGTACGTACAGTATTAAACAATTCTTTACAATTTTGGAATAATTAGGGCTACTATTTAATTGCTGTTTAATTTAGACTTTAGAGCCTGTTAGGAGTTGTAGTTAATTTAACATTTCCAATTTTCCATCATGATTTTGCTAGTCCGGAGCGTTTATGCTGAAACGTATGTGATTTTCTAATTCGTAATTTCTACCGTGATCATATGTATACATCTAATAAGCAGAATAACTTCTTTCTCAAATCAAATGAAATCTGTTAATGTATAGTTTGTTTTTATTGCTAATTATATTGATTAGGACCCCGAGTTTATGGAGAAATAGATGGTGTTTAAAGTAGGTCATAATTTGTGGGTTTAAACTTTGTAGGGACAAAATTACTCATAATTTCAAAGATACTGACACCACCAACTCCAGTAATTGTGGCTCAAAAGTTACATCCATTTTCTTCAATTTATTCTTCAATCAAAATAATATAATATATCGCATCTTACTTTTTGACTCTCGAATTAGATATTTACTTTATAACAGATTTGGTTCATACATCTTACAACGTTGTGTTAAGTTCCATAATCCAATACATCATGCCAACCGTGCACTCTTTGATGTATGAGATGTTTACATTAACATATTTTCACTGTTCTTCTATGAGATGTTTTCTATCAAAGATACACCACCGTACATATGATTAATACTGAGTTAATATATATGAACTCTTTGTCGACTAATACGTGTTGTCGAATTTAATTTAAACGGTACAAATATTTTATAAAGTAGTGTTTTTTTTTTAACAACCAGCAATTCTCAAGAAAAATGTAAATTAATATCTATGGTCTGTAAGAAAATCAGATATTTTGTCATCTAATATGTTTACAGTGGCCAACTAGAGTTAATTAATTATCTAATAATAGAAGATTTGTAAATGGAATGACTAATTACCTAATCCATTAAAAAAAAAAAAAAAACTTTATCAGTCGAGTCGATATATATTATCGGACCACCGACTTAGCGGACGTTAGAGAACTAGAAAATGTTGTAAATTCTGTTAACAACAAAAAATTGCAATCCACGTTGCAGTTGAACGTTTATTTTTAACTACCCCTTAAGCTAAACATTTAAATACAAGTAGTTTTTTTTTTCACTAACTAAGTTAATAACGTTTATAATTCTGTAATGCTTGTTAAAATTAAGATGTAAAAATCCTTAAAAAATGGTTGATAATTATATCTAATGATTCTTTTTTATTTGTTAAAGAGTGCACCCACGGCCATATAATCCATCAATACTGTGAAACCATGAAGCCCTAAGCTTGACCATGCTTGTGAATGCGTAGCCACTTTAGAAGTCAACAAACTCAACCTATACATGAGCATATGTTTTTAAGTAGTGAGGCTCTATTTTTTCAACTCCCTTTCTTTTCTTTTTTGTAACTTATTTCAACTCCCTTTCACTTTAAGGAGATTCCCCAAAACTTCATATGTTTACATCATGTAGATTTTGGTTTTCCTTTTGTAGTTTCAAAAGAGACATGTGACTCAAATAGTTTTTTTTTGTTTCTTATAAAATATTAAAATGTGATGATATATATATATATATATATATATATATTTTTTTTTTTTTTTGCGAAGCTCCGGGTCACTACGTAGTATTTGTATAACTAGAGATTCATTGCACACTAAAAAATAAGAGATTCCTCATTATGCTTACTGGCGTCCAGCCGCCCAGTGTGAGAGTTGTAATGCTTTTGGTGTAAGGGTGTCACCTAAACAAATAGTAAGATAAGTGGTGATTGATAGTATTTGTGACCAGTTGAGTTTAAAAGCAACAAAATGGCATCAAAGACATCAATTGTCTAGATATTAATTATTAAAATTGTCTATGTGGAGGCCATAATTGCTTCCAAATCCCAGTTTGTAATCGTTTGACATAATCACACTTATGTATACAAAAAACATGTCTCCAAGTGGTATTCTTACCCAAACAGTGCATCCACTTGACCACCCTAAAATAATCAACTTAATACTAAAAATCTTACATAGCGTAGAATATAACTGATGTTGTTTCACAAAGAGTATCGTTTTGTATTTTGAATAAAATTATATTTTTACCTTTGCTGTTTTAGTGTATTAGAGTAGTTCTAGAGGAAAAATCGAGTAAAAATGTCACACAGGAAACAAAATATTTTTCCGTTAGTGTATTAGGTTTCTTTAAACTGTTAGATTTTCGTACTTTTCTTACTTACGTGCTTTATGACTTTATGTAAGCAACATTTGTCATTTACTGACCTGTTTAGTTATGGAGTACTAAAAATAAAACTCCAGTTAGAATTTGGTTGTAGTTTGGTTGAAAAGGACTGTCGGCATGTTAGTTTTTACACCATGGAACTGTAGGATAAAAATAATCAACCAACTAATTTAGTTTGGTTGAAAAACTAACATGCCGACAGTCCTTCTCAATTGAAGAAAACTTGCCAACTAGGAGTAAATAATTTCAAAAATAAAAGTACAAAACAAGTCAACTAATATAATTTAAATTGGTCTCAAATTTTATGGTGAAAGTTTTTTTTATATAAAATTCTTCACGTTTCCAGTAGCAAAAATACCTAGCTAATAGTATGAATTCATATATGGGAAGAATCGATTATTAACGTAGATCTTATGAGGAAAAAATGACCAACTTCTTGTTTATATTCGTTGAAATCATACCAAAAACCCAAATCTCAATATATTTAGTATAGTTTTGTGTGAAGAACGTACACTCTCACTGCATAAAGATCATCTCACGTAAATAGGTTTTGTGAATTGTGAGTGTATAAATACAATGTAAAGTGTATTTTGGGTTCTTTTTTTCCTTTTTTTTGGTTAAAGTGATTTTGTGTTTTTGTTCAATGTAAAGTGTAATTAGAATTGGGAAATTGCGCCGGTTAATGCGCAAATAGAGAAAGCATTCAAAAGCTCAAAAACAAATCAACAACGTCAGTTTTTAGACACCTTCAGTATCTTCGAATTGATGATGCACTTCCAACTTATATGGTGGGTGGTCTACTAGTCTTATATTTGGGTGTATTTACAAACATGTATATCGAGTGAGAGACACATCTCATGGTCTTATGCGTATGCAAAAAAAAAAAAAAAAATCTTCTTCCTTTTTTTTTAAAAAAATAGTTGAATTCAATTAAAAAAAAAATTGTATAGTCATACGGAATCACTGAAATGAAGTGAAATCGTGGCCAAAAAAATATAATTTAAAACACAGTTTAAATTTAAATTTTATATTCAAATTCAATGAACCAATACTTCCTAAATATGTACGGTGTGTAGAGGCATTCATTATATTAATAGACACCGAAAAATCTTCCGTCAAATTCAAAAGTCAGTAATTTTATATATAATTAGGGAGTTGCTCTCTCCATATAGAGTGTCCACATCAGCACAAAAAATTCATTAAATTGTTTTTAAGATATTTAATACATGACTTTTCATATTTCTTTGCATATATTTATATTTTAAATATAAATAAAACTAAGAAAAATACACAACTAAATTACTTAATTAATATAAAATATGTGATAACTTGATGTTAAAATTTATCAAAAAGTTTGAATATAAGTAAAAATATATGTAACTTGAAATGGTATATATTTACCTTTTTATTAAAAGAATTTATCCTATTTCAAAATGTTATAATGTGTTTACAAGTTAAAAAGTTGAATATAAATTAATTAAGATAATAAAAAGCCAATGAGAAATTAGAGTTAGAGTTTATTTTTAAAAAAATAGAAGTCGAGTTTTTATATGTAAATTTAATTGCAGTGAAAAACATGAAAATTTTAAGGATTGTGATATGTTTGTCTCAAAATATAATTAATATTTACAAAACTAACATAATAGAAAATAATCAATGGTTATGAGGCTCATATGCTACCACAACAAAGTAGATATGTAAAAAAGTATATATATTATTTTTTTCATCTTATTTCGGGTCCAAATGCTATTTTACATTATGCTTACAAATTTTAACGTTGAGTCCAATGCATATGCATGTTTATAGTCTAACAGAAGTAAACAAACATAATATTTATAACATGCTAAAATTTTAGAAATAGAAAACTCGAGATAAAGTGGGAGTGTTAACATCCTAATAAAATAAAATAAAAGACAAATTGTTCATATTTTTAATGTTAGTGATTGGGTTAACTCAAAATATAAACAAAAACATGAAAGTTAATACAAAACCATCATAATTCAAATCAACAAGTATAGATAAAACTAAACAGAAAACTATCGCAAACAACCCCGCGCTTGCTTCAAACCTAGTAGTATATAATTAGGGAGTTGCTCTCTCCATTTGAGAGTGTCCACATCAGCACAAAAACATTAAATTGTATTTAAAATATTTAATAAATATATGACTATTCATATTTCTTTACATTTATTCATATTTAATAAAAATATACAAATAAATTGATTAATTAATAGAAAGTATGTGATAATTTGATGTTAAAGTTATCAAAAAGTTGGAATATAAAATAGAGATGGAGTAAAGAAATATTCAACTTCAAATAGTATATATTTACTTTATTATTCAAAGGGTTTATCCTACTTAAAAATGTTAGAATGTGTTTACAAGTTAAAAAGTTGAATATAAATTAATTAAGACAATAGAAAGCTAATGAAACATTAGAGTTAGAGTTTGTTTTTCTAAACAAATAGAAATAGAGTTTTATATGTAAATTTAATTGTAGTGAAAAACAAGAATATGTTTACAAATTTTAACCTTCAGTCAAATGCATATACATATTTATAAATTTTAACCTTCAATCAAATACATATACATGTTTACCGTCTAATAGAAGTAAACATAATACTTATAACATGATAAAATTTTAGAAATAGAAAACTCAAGATAAAGCAGAGTGTTAATATCCTAATAAATTAAAATAAAAACAAATTATTCATATTTTTTAGTGTTAGTGGTTTAGTTAACTCAAAACATAACAAAAACATGAAAGTTAACACAAAACCATCATATTTCAAATCACGAGTATAAATAAAATTAAACAGAAAAACTATCGTAAACAACCCCGCGCTTGCGCGGGGCTTCAAACCTAGTTTTATATAGTTTTATAGTTTCACCAACCGGCACATGATCCGCATGCAAATCTTAAAATCTGCTTGTGCTTAATATAACAATTAAGAACAGTACTTAACACAATAAATTTATGAAAAATTCTCCGTGTGGGTTCTAATCTTTAGATTGCATGTTTATTTTACTTGTATTATACTTATCTACAAGAGTTGAGACACACTAAACATGTCATGATCCACTATTACTCATATCCTCGTAGATAATGGTTGCCACAACCCACAAGAGATGATGTTAGCACTTTTTCTTTCATGTGGTGGTTGGATCGGGTCAATTCCGATTTTAATTTGTCGATTGAAGTGCCAGGTTAATATTGCAGAGCCGAATTATGTTCAATAGAAATATTAAAATTTGATGTTGACCAATAGACAAACATGGACTATAAACATTTGTCGAGGTTTTCACATGGATCATTCTAAATTTTGGATACTAGTCATGTACTCCTTTAAATTATTTGTTTTTCTTAGGTGCCAAATGTTTTAATTGAAGGACAATAAGAAACTCTTAACAATTTAACAAACCAAGTTCGCATATTCGTTTAGCCATAAAGCAGCAAAATACTAGACTTCACACTCGCACCGTCGCACGCCCAAGCAGCAAGCACCCACACAAGTAGTCACACATATCTATAATTTATTACATTATGCTAAAAATATCTCCTCTGGATAAGATTTAATACTAATATCACGAGAACAATAATTGATGATTGTTATGATATAAAATGTCTTATAATCATGATGATACGAAAATAGACATAAATGTACTTTCAGTCCTTTTTTTTATGGTCCTTTTATATCTTTAATATCCTTTGGAGTCTATCTTTATTTTTCTTGATAATGTTTTGGAGTCTATCTTTACACCATAGTAAAGGTAAAAAGGAGACATAGGAAAAATCATTTAAATCTTTCTGCTTTATGATATTATCCTAATAAAAAAAGAAACGAAAACAAAGAAATTTGAAATTCACTTCAAGATAGTAACTTCTTAATCAGACGAACTTTAAACCATTTTTTTTCTCTAGTACTTCTCGTTACCTTGAAATTTGTAAACCAATTAGTCAATAGATATATTTTTTAATGGACTAAGTCAAAATTTTACAAGACTATATGGTTAATTATAATGAACACTCTCGAGCACATCATTTACTTTTGTTAGAAATGCTGCAAAACAAAAAAATATAAAGAAGGATTTATATAAACATTTACGAAAGAGAAGTGTATATAGATGACTAGATGTCCTAACTATATTGCCTAGGAAAACTTTAAATTGGAATGTTGACCAACGAGGGACATGAGTTTAAACCTTAAAGGCATTGGTTACCATTTTTGTAAACCACCATCTTCCCATCCATTTCTTTTTCTCGCTGACTGACAAAAACTTCAAATTTACATTTACTGAAGATTGACTTCTTTTTAATTCTTAGTTAATAAGTTTAGCCATATATATAAGAGTATACGGACTAGATGCCAACATAAAAGATGTTAACTTAATGGGTTAAAACTTTGAATACGTTTTTCAATAATTTACCATGTTTTTTCCTAAACGTGTTACTAGTTGTACGTGGAGTTATAAGTTACCAACTACAAGTTTTGGATGATTTTACTCATGTCATTTACCAAAATAATCTTTAAATCTCATTCATATTCTTGTATTATGATTCGAATGAAAAAATTACAGAAGCAAGATCTGACTCATCAAATAGTTATATCCAACTCTTATCTTATATCTTAATTTGAAAAGACATGCAGCAAAAATATTAATTTTTAGTGTGAAAACTACATGTTGACAATTTAAACTTGTAAACCTCACAAGACTTTAAACTAATGGGCCTAAATATGGCCCAATATCCACTAATTTTGGCAGCTTAACATTTCAGCTCTCACGCACAATGTTTCAGTTTCAGTCCAAGTTCATCATCTTCGTGACTTCATCTTCTGATCTTCTCCAACTCCAAGCAAATCAACTGTAGAATTTAAAACGAGCACACATACCAAACATTTCACAATCCAGCAAAAGCGAGATAGAATCATAAATCGATGCCGAAACTTCCAACAAACCGTGAACTCTCCGAAAATTCGCCGGTCTCCAATGGATTAAACCGAAATATCTCCCAATCGCCGCGCCGGAAAAAGCCTCCTGTATTCCACCGCCGTGTCTCAGCCAGTAAGCATTTCTTCTCTTCATCCCATTATACTCAATTAGCTTGAAATTCGAATTATTAGCTTTAATTATGCTTAAACTGAGATCGGATTATTCTTCCGCAAAAATTCGAAAAATTCAACGGAAGATTGCTGAAAAAATTAACCTAAGCACGTCATTTTCCCCACGTACAAGGACGGCGAGATTTCTTCGAAATCTGGTCTCCTTCTTCTTCCTCTCTTTCGATAAACAACAAATTAAAAAAATGCCAAAAGAAAGGGAGAATAGTCGTCTCTCTGACTTCTCTTGAAAATGATAAGTCAACAAAAACAAAAGGGAGCCATTGATTCCACGGCGCTTCCTCTTTAGCTTGTGAATGGTATAAATAAAATAAAAACACATTCTTAACTCTGACTTTTTCTACATCTTCCATTGCTTTCAATTCCTTCTCCTATTTACCAAGTCTTCCTTTTTGTCCCCACCATAGTTGCAATTCTTGATTTCTCTCAAGCTCTTGATTTTATTTTTGTATAGCTTATTTGGTCTTGTTTTGTTTTCCCTGAGAGATTGCTTGCAGAAGAGAAATGGGAGGCGTTTGTTCTTGTGGTTTCAAAGATGATGACAAGAAGCTAAGATCCACCACCGATGATGATGATGATAATAAGTCAAGAGGCTTCTCCGGGAAACTCAAGTCCATGAGAAGAAGAAAAACCTCTGATTCTTATTATTCAGATAACAACTACGGAAACGAAAGCTCAAAGCGGAGAAGTTCCAAGCCTAATGAAAAATTCTTCAACTTTTCCGGTGAACTCCTGCCTATGCCTCCATTGAGGACCGACTCTACCAAGGTGCAATATCTCTGGAAACTCATATGAAATGTGAAACTTTCATCTTGTATTGATGAAAATTTTGGTTTCTTGTTTTTTTCTTTGCTCCATAGTTTATGCAGAGGAACTCTTTTCTGGGGCGTGCTGGGGTTATGGGGCTAGAGAAGGCGGTTGAGGTTCTGGACACGCTAGGGAGCAGCATGTCTGGTATGAACCCGGGAAACGGATTTCACTCTGGTGTTACGTCGTCACGCGGTGGCAAAGTCACTATATTGGCCTTTGAAGTGGCCAACACGATAGCTAAAGGTGCTGCTCTGCTGCAATCTCTCTCTGAAGAGAATCTCAAGCTCATGAAGAAGGATATGTTGCGCTCCAAGGGAGTCAAGAAGTTGGTTTCTACTGATACCGCAGAGTTGCAAATTCTTGCTGCTTCTGACAAAAGGTTTGCTTCTTTTTGATCAATTTGTTTTGTCTTATGTTTGTGTATTTTCTTTTATTCATTATCTCTTTTTTTCTGTAGGGAGGAACTTGATCTTTTCTCTGGAGAGGTGGTCAGGTTTGGCAATATGTGCAAAGATTTGCAGTGGCACAATCTTGATCGATATTTTGAAAAGTAAGTTTAATTCTGCGTCGAGCAAAGTCCTAATGCAATGCTTTCTTATAGTTACTTGATATGCCAGTCTATAACGTTTCAGGCTTGACACAGAGAACGCACAGCATAAACTGCTCAAAGATGAGGCAGAGGCAAGGATGCAAGAGCTCGTCGCTCTTGCCCGATTCACTTCTGTATGTTTTTTTGTATTTTCTTTCACTTCAAAACTCGTCATTTTTTATTTTCTCTGGGGATTTGAAACTAACTTGCATTGGCTTTATCAGGAATTATATCACGAGTCGCAAGCTTTGGATAGGTTTGAACAAGATTACAGGAGAAAGCTAGCAGAAGTAGAGTCTTTAAACCTCCCTCGGAAAGGTTAGTCTCGCTATTTATTTGATCAGCCTTTGCTCTTTTTAGGACTCCAAATTTCATTTTCTTTTCCTACGTGTAGGAGAGAGTATCATCATCTTACAAAATGAACTGAAAAACCAGAGGAAACTCGTGAGGAGCTTACAGAAGAAGTCTCTCTGGTCCCGGAATCTGGGAGAGGCAAGTGCTTATTGAATAGCTTTGTCTTAGTGTGTGACACTGGTATAAAAGCCAGTTGTTATAATATTTTCTTCTTCTGCTGCAGATAATTGAGAAGCTTGTGGATGTTGTTTGCTATATATGTCAGACGATTGTGGAAGTTTTTGGCAACAATGGTAATATGATTCTTTGTCCTTCTGTCCTTCTGGTCATCTGATAATGATCCTACTTCTGGAAAACCAAATCTCATCTTATCATGGTCTTATTCACCAATAGGTCTACGAGAGAATGGAGGGAAGCAGGGACGAGAACGATTAGGTGAAGCTGGTCTTTCGTTACACTATGCTAATCTAATCCAACAAATCGATAGTATTGTAAGCTTCCAGACTCTCACCACTCTTATTCTCATATATATTGATCTCTTTTTGAAACTGATCCTTGAAATTTCTAGGCGTCTCGGCCTTCATCACTACCTTCTAATGTAAGGGACACCCTGTACAATGCTTTACCTGCTACCGTCAAGACAGCTCTTCGTCCTCGGCTTCAAACTCTTGACCCTGAGGAAGAGGTTTGTCCAAAAAGATCACTGTTTCTCAATTTTTGTGTAGCTGTTTTTTTTTTTTTTTGGGCCTAAAACTTGTTTGTTTATGCAGCTATCAATATCTGAGATCAAAGCTGAAATGGAGAAGTCGCTTCAATGGCTTGTCCCATTCGCCACAAACACCACCAAGTAAGCTTTTCCTTCACCACCATTCTTGGTTCAACATGTTCCTCCTTGTGCGTTCTTGTCATAACTTTCATCCGTTTCCAACAGGGCACATCAAGGCTTCGGTTGGGTAGGCGAGTGGGCAAATTCAAGGATAGAGTTTGGGAAGGGAAAAGGAGACAACAGCAGGAATCCAACACGACTTCAAACGCTTCATCACGCAGATAAACAAAAAGTTGATTCATATGTGCTCGAGCTCGTTGTATGGCTTCATCGACTAATGAAGTCATCAAAGAAACAAGTTCACGGCGTGAAGCTTCAGGAAACCAACCATCATGGCTCTCATCAAACCAACGACATGACCATCTCCAATACGCAACTATCTCTCTCCCCTGACTTCACCTACAAAAACCAGCTCTCTCTAGAAGACAGGTTGCTGTTGGACAATGTCGAGAGCAAAAGATTTCGTCCTAATCTAAGCAAGAGTCAGGAGTTTTTCGGCTTGAAGAAGAACAAGAAAGGAATCAAGATCTGGGCATTGAGCAGAAGTACAGGGAACTCTCCAAAAGTCGATCTTTCAGGTGACAACTCTTCTAGTGATTTGGATGTTCTTGATGGTTTGGATTTCGATTTCCGACGCTAAGGTTTGAGTGAGAACCGGGTTTTTGATCCATTCTTGTGTATTTATCATTTTTGTATATAGCATATAAAGTTATAAACAGTAAAGTAATAGTTGAAACAGAACAAACATGGTTGGTTTAGTTGGAATTTGTGTATCAGGTCAACTGTTTTCTTTGTTCTCCATCAACTCCTCAGACAACCTTAAAGAAGTTAACAACTCCATATTTGTCTGTCTATAAGATCTCATGTTAAGTAAACCGGAAATTGCACTGGGAAATCTAAAAGAAAATGGGTATGAAATTCGCCAAAATCCAAAAGAGGATGCTTACAATCATTCTTCTATGCCTTATGGTTTCATCATCTTCTGCTCAACAAACCCAATTGGCTACACCACTAGAACCAACAGGAGGAGGAGAAGTCAACACTTCACCAACAAAGCCACAAGGTTTTCCGATTGCAAACCCGAACCAACCAATTCTCGGTCAGCCATCTTCTTCTGTAAACCAGCCTTTAACCGGGTTAAATCAACCATTAACTGGATTCAATCAGCCATCATCAACTGGACTCAACCAACCGATTCTTGGTCAACCATCTTCTTCTTCTCTTAACCAGCCATTAACCGGGTTAAATCAGCCATTAACCGGGATTAATCAGCCATTAACCGGGGTTAATCAACAACCATCATCAACTGGAATCAACCAACCAATTTCTTCTACTTCTTCTTCGTCTAACTCTGCTCTCAATCAGCCATTTGGGAATCGACTCAACCAGAACAGTATCTCGGGAAACGGTGTTCCTTTTCTTAATGGAAATTCGAAGCTGGAGGTCTCCATTACAAAGATTGTCTTTATCTGGACTGCTCTTCTCCTAGCTTTGCATGGTACAGACAGGAACTAAACCGAACGTAAACATCATCTGGCGCTTCTGTATAATTTGGTTTTCATAATATTTTTTTCTATAACTTGTCCTTTTTCTGTCTTTGATTCTAGTTTAAGAGCGTGTAATGTGTATAATCTACTGAAATGTATTTTCTTTTTCTTTTTGCTATTGGATTAGTGTTCGATCCGGTTTGATGTCCATGTGTGGTTCAGTTAAATTTGGTTTTCGGGTTTTGGTATATGGAATTATGGGAGTATATGAAGCAAATTAAATTCAATATATGATACAGATGTAATTTTCATTAACTTCAACTCAACTTAAGTTTGATCACAAATGTAATTTTCAAACTTTAATCGTACAAAATAATGTTTTCTGTTAAAAATAATATGCTTATTGTCTAAAGAAGGGGAAGATTAAACAACCGGTTAACGCTTCTAGCATAAAGATGTTTAATGTTTCCGTCCAAGATCATCATCAACTCAATAGCACAAATAAACACAATGTTGCTCGAGTTGCACAAGAGAGTGGCTGCTTTTTTCGAACTTGTGTTAGATTCACCAAGCTGAACCGGTTCGAAAGATGGGTCGATCCGGTTTTTATAGGCAATGGCTAAATAGTTGGACCGACTGCAACACAACTTTACACGTGACATGTCCTTTCCATGTGCATTTTCACGTGCTCCACTTTTCATTTCAACTGAAGGAGAAAAAAAAAACTTATCCGGCTAGAGACTAGGTATACCGAACTAATCCGGTTTAAATATGGTAGTCGACCGGTCTATATGGTTAAACCGATACTCAATCGAAAAGTTTCCATTTTTTGGGGGTCAACGCCTCTGTTTTTGAGTGTTAAGTTGTTTAGTCATAACACAGAACACTACCCAAAAACTCAAAACAAAAATGGGTTCTTGGATACTCAAGTTACTCCTACCGATACTTGTGCTTGTGTTGTTGACTCATCATGGTGATTCAAGCTCTATCATTAGACATCTTCCTGGTTTTGAAGGCCCTCTTCCTTTTGAGCTTGAAACCGGGTTTTGTTCTGATTTCATTCATCTTACTCTCCATCATTAATTAATTAGCACTGTAATTGAATCTGTGTTCTGACCTTTTGGAGTTCAAAATCAAATTTCAGGTACGTTGGTGTTGGTGAGGAGGAAAACCATCAAATGTTTTACTACTTCATCAAATCTGAGAGGAATCCAGAAGAAGACCCTCTTCTTGTTTGGTTAACTGGAGGACCTCCCTGCTCTTCTTTCTCTGGCCTTGTTTTTGAGAATGGTAAATCTTTTTTTTAACTCATTCTTATTTGTGTCTTGCAAAGTTTAAATTACTTGTTTGAATTGAAAAAGAAAAAAAAATCCACCATTCATCAGGGCCTATTTCTTTCAAGGTTGAGGCCTACAATGGAACTATCCCCTCTTTGGTCTCTACTACGTATTCATGGACTAAGGTAAAAATGATTGGGATATATATACATAGTAACATAGAGAGTATATGGGATGTAAACACTGTTTTATTCAGAATTAATTTTAGGGATCATTGCTTCTTCTTTTTTTCAGGTGGCGAATATAATATATTTGGACCAGCCTGTTGGGGTTGGCTTCTCCTACTCAAGAAACCCACTTGCTGAATTGCCAAGTGACACAGGAGAAGTTAAGCTGATCCATGAGTTTATTCGTAAGGTAATGTGAAATGTAAGCTTCACTTGTTGTAACAATGACTTTTAGGGTTTGAATACAAAGTTTACATTCAAATGTAAGCACCTGACTTTATGCAAGGACTTATGGAGAGTATTTGTTATGCAAGGACTTATGGAGAGTATTTATTATTGTTGTTTGTGATTGTTGTGCAGTGGCTAGACAAGCATCCTGAATATTTCTCAAATCCTTTCTATGTCTCCGGAAACTCTTATTCCGGTAAGGTGATTCCGGCCATCGTTCAAGAAATCTCTAATGGTAACTTTTTTTTATCACTTCAATGCCTATGCAAGCCTATTCTTTGACTAGGTTTCTTGATCATTTAGTATACCAATTCTATCACAGGAAACTATATATGCTGCAAACCTCAGATAAACCTTCAGGTTCATTAGTATTTGCTTGCTTCTTACATTTATCTCCATATACATTTTCAAGCAATAAGAATTGAAGAGTTTTGTTTGTCCCTCTCAACAACAGGGCTATGTGCTCGGAAACCCGGTAACAAACTTGGATGTTGACATAAATGCTCGCGTTCCGTTTGCTCATGGAATGGCACTCATCCCTGATGAACTCTATGAGGTACATTTACAAACATCTAGGATTATGTTCTCTTTTCACCACAATGACGTGGTTTACACTCCCAAGTGTCATTAGCTCAACTAGAAAAATACCAAAGCAAAGTCTATAGGTCATAAGATGTTCTAGTAATAAAAAAAATATAAAGTGGTTAACGACCATTTCAAAACCTTTTACATTTGCAGTCAATGAAGAAAACCTGTGGAGGAAAATACTTTGATGCGGATCCTCTTAACACAGAATGCTTGAAACTCGTTGAAGAATTCAAGCAGGTGTACACACAATCTTGAATTTTAATCTTACGAATCGAATTCAACCATCGCTAAGTTATAAACTTTTTGTTTATATTTACAGTGTGTTTCTAGAATATATGATGAACTTATTCTACAATCAAACTGTGACCAAACATCTCCTGATTGCTATGTAAGCTTCTTGGTATCTTTGGATCAATGGCTAGCCACTTTACAAGAAGATTGACAAGGTTTGCATTTTGCAGTCGTATCGGTATACGCTATCCGAATACTGGGCTAATAACGAGAGCGTACGCAGAGCACTTAAAGTGGTGAAGGTAATATGGCATGACAAGTTTATTATTGATCATTACCATCGAACTTTGTGATGATTTTAATTTTATTTTATTTTCAGGGGACTAAAGCGAAATGGGAACGGTGTAACTGGAATGTGCATATTAATCAAGACATTAAAAGCAGCATACCATACCATATGAACAACAGCATCAAAGGCTATCGATCTCTCATACTCAGGTACACCACACAAAAAATTAATATCTTGTTTCACAAGCTTGCCTCCTTAATTGTTTGTAATTCTATTCTCGTGAACAGTGGTGATCACGATATGACAATCCCTTTCCTTGCGACTCAAGACTGGATTAGGTCTTTAAACTTTTCTGTTACTGAGAAATGGAGGCCATGGATGATACACGATCGAGTCGCTGGGTATATAATACAATGTTTTTTTATATATATACATATTCATTTTTGAATAAGCTGATCAACCTTTTTTTATCTGCAGATACACTAAGACTTATGCAAATAAAATGACATTTGCCACTGTCAAAGTAAAGTTTCCTCTTTTTATCCACACTTTTGTTGACATAATTAGTGATAAAATTTCTTAATTGGTTTAATTAATTAAGGAGTGTGGTTTATAGGGAGGAGGGCATACGTTAGAGTATAAACCAGAGGAGAGCTCAATCATGTTCAAGAGTTGGATAAGTGGCCAACCTCTTTAAAACACACATAAAAACCTAAATCTTGGAAGTTATCTGGTTAATCTTGAAGCCGAAAATTGTTTGTTTTTCGTTTGTATTATCATCGTTGAGTATCCGGTTCAATACATATAACTTTTGGCAAAATCTGTTAAAAAATAATTATTCCAAGTTTAATGAAGATACAATAGAGACAACAATTGTCACATGAACTAAACTTGGTCTATCTTCTCGCTAAACTTGGTTTGTATACTCTACTTGAACTAATTTATCTTGGACTGACTGCAACGCAACTTTGCACGCGACTATGTCCTTCCCACGTGCATTTTCACGTGCTCCACTTTTCAATTCAACTGAAGGAGAAGAAAAAAACCAAAAAACCAAAAACAACTACCTTACCTACTCGGTTAGAGACTAGCTATACCGAACTTATCCGGTTTAGATATGGCAGTCGACCGGTGTATATAATATGGTTAAACCGATACTCAACCGAAAAGCTTCCATCTTTTTTTCTTGAGGGGGTCAACGCCTCTGTTTTGAGTCTACAGTTGTTTTGTCATAACACACTACCACCAAAAACTCAAAACAAAAATGGGTTCTTGCATACTCAAGTTACTCGTACCGATACTTGTGCTTGTGTTGTTGACTCATCATGGTGATTCAAGCTCTATCATCAGACATCTTCCTGGTTTTGAAGGCCCTCTTCCTTTTGAGCTTGAAACCGAGTTTTGTTCAGATTTCATTCATCATATTCTCCATCATTAATCAGTTAGCATTGTGATTAAATCTGTGTTCTGACTTTTTGGAGTTCAAAATCAAATTTCAGGTACGTTGGTGTTGGTGAGGAGGAAAACGATCAAATGTTTTACTACTTCATCAAATCTGAGAGGAATCCAGAAGAAGATCCTCTTCTTATCTGGTTAACTGGAGGAGCTCCCTGCTCTTCTTTCTCTGGCCTTGTTTATGAGAATAGTAAACTTTCTTTTTTTAATTCACTCTTATTTGTGTCTGCAAAGTTTGAATCACTTGTTTGTATTGAAAGAAAAAAAATCACCAATCATCAGGGCCTATTGCTTTCAAGGCTGAGGCCTACAATGGAAGTATCCCCTCTTTGGTCTCTACTACATATTCATGGACCAAGGTAAATATATTGGGATGATATACATAGTAACATAGAGAATGTATGTGATGTAAACACTGTTATTTCTGAATGATAATTTTCTTTCACCGTCAAGTTTTAGGGATCGTTGCATTTTTTTTTTTTTTTTTTTTTTTTTGCAGGTGGCGAATATAATCTATTTGGACCAGCCTGTTGGGGGCTGGCTTCTCCTACTCAAGGAAACCACTTGATGAATTACCAAGTGACACAGGAGAAGCAAAGCGGATCCATGAGTTTATTCGAAATGTAAGCACCTTTCTTTACGCATAGACTTATGGAGACCATTTGTTATAGTTTTTTGTGATTGTTGTGCAGTGGCTAGACAAGCATCCTGAGTATTTCTCAAATCCTTTCTATGTCACCGGAAACTCTTATTCCGGTAAGGTGGTTCCGGCCATTTTTCAAGAAATCTCAAATGGTAAGTTTTTTTTTTTTTTTTTTTTTTTATCACTTCAATGCCTATGTAAGCCATATTCTTTGACCCTATGGTTTCTTGATCGGTTAGTTTACCAATTCTATCACAGGAAATTATATATGCTGCAAACCTCAGATAAACCTTCAGGTTCATTAGTATTTACTTGCTTCGTACATCATCTCCATATATACATTTTCAAGCAATAAAAATTGTAGACTTTTGTTTGTCTCTCTCAACAAAAGGGTTATGTGCTCGGAAACCCGGTAACGTACGGACTTGGATGTTGACAAAAATGCTCGCGTTCCATTTGCTCATGGAATGGCACTCATCTCAGATGAACTCTTTAAGGTACATTTGCAAATCTAGGATTCTGTTGTCTCTTGTCACCACAATGAAGTGGTGAACACTTTCAAGTGTCGTTAGCTCAACTAGAAATATACCAAAGCAAAGTCTATAGGTCTCAAGATTTGGGATGGGACCATATAAATGTTCTGGTTATAGGCTTCGACAAACCTCTAGTAATTTAAATTAAAAAATAAAGTGGGTATAATATTTATTTCGAAACTCTTACTTTTGTAGTCAATGAAGAGAAGCTGTGGAGGTAATTATTTTGATGCGGATCCTCTTAACATAGAATTCTTGAAACTCGTTGAAGAATTCAAGCAGGTAGACACACAATCTTGAGTTTTAGTTGTACGAATCTCGAATTCTAACTTGGAAGTTTTTTCGTTATCTCTACAGTGTGTTTCTAAAATATATGATGAACTTATTCTACTATCAAACTGTTACAAAACATCTCCTGATTGCCATGTAAGCTAGCTTCTTATTAGTATCTTTGGATCAATGGCTAGCCACTTTACAAGAATATTGACAAGGTTTGCATTTCGCAGTCGTCTCGATATTGGCTATCCGAATACTGGGCTAATGACGAGAGCGTACGCAGAGCACTTAAAGTGGTGAAGGTAAATATGACATGACATGCATGTTTATCATCGATCGTTACGATCAAACCTTGTGAGGATTTTTGTTTTATTTTCAGGGGACTAAAGAGAAATGGGAACGATGTAGATGGAGTTTGCGTGTTAATCAAGACATTAAAAGCACCATACCATACCATATGAACAACAGCATCAAAGGCTATCGATCTCTCATACTCAGGTACACTACACAAAAAACTAATAACTTGTTTCACAAGCTTGCCACCTTAATACTATGTAATTTTATTCTCGTGAACAGTGGTGATCACGATTTGGCAATCCCTTTCCTTGCGACTCAAGAATGGATTAGGTCTCTAAACTTTTCTGTTATTGAGAAATGGAGGCCATGGATGATACACGATCGAGTCGCTGGGTATATAATAAACTATTTTCTTTTCTACTTGGTTTTTTTTGTTCATTTTTGAATTTTGCATAAGCTGATCAACCTTTTCTTAATTGCAGATACACCCAGACTTATGCAAATAAAATGACATTTGCCACTGTAAAAGTAAAATTTCCTCTTTTTATCCACACTTTTGTTGAAACAATTACTGATTAAGATTTTCTTAATTGGTTGATTAACGAGTTTGGTTTTATATAGGGAGGAGGGCACACGTTAGAGTATAAACCAGAGGAGAGCTCAATCATATTCAAGAGGTGGATCAGTGGCCAACCTCTTTAAACACATAAAAACCTTATTCTTGGAAGTTATTTGGTTAATCCTTGAAGCCGAAAATTGTTTGTTTTTCGTTTGTATTATCACCGGTTCAATAAATAAATTATCTTTTGGCAAAATCTATTAAAAAATAATTATTAAGTTTAATGAAGAAACACAAGAGAGAAGAGTAACAATGGTCACATGGACTAATCTTGATCTATCTTCTCTTAGAAGGTAAAGTTGGTATACTCTGCTCATTCCTAAAGAAATTATCCGGATCAACCGCGGTTTTCACCCGAACCAACCGGTCGAAATTCTCGCCAAAATACTTCCTCCCGTAGATTTCTCCCTTCCGATAACCATCCGCTCCATGATCATTAACCCCAATGTCGACATCTCTATAGTTCAAATACGAGCTCCTAGGGTTTTTAGATACGAACGGTGTCATGATTTTGTACGTCGTTCTTAGATTACCAACGTAAAGCCTGTCAGCTTCCGGTCCAGCATCGGTCCATGTCACGGAATGTTGTATCTTGTATAGTTTGTGCCTATGCGGAAACGCCGTTGCGTTCGTTGCGGTCGCGTTTAGATTCCCTCCGTATGGATTCAAAACCAAACCGGTTCTGTTTAATGTCGCCAGTCTCTGAAACAGACGGTTTAGTTCTGGTTTGGTCATCTCCTTCTCCACGTAATCCGATTTCCTCTTAAGAAATTTAGCCGAATCCGGTTCTCTCTCGAGTAAAATTTCCGGTTTGACTTTGTCCACGTCAACGTGGTTCAGCCACCACAAGAGTGATTGGATCCACGTCATCTCTCTACAGTCTTCTTTCTTCAAACCCAATTCGGGAAACTCCTTCGCCAGCATCGAAACGACGTCGTCTGCATTTCCCAAATACAGAGCTCGTAATTTCGCGTTCACCGTTGTTGTGTTGTTCTTCCGCGTCGCAGAAGATAACAGCACTCTCATGAACAGACCCGGGTCGGTTCTCGGAGCGACGAACTGCCATTTATGGACCATGTCGAGGGCATTTTGGTCCGCCGATTTATCTACTCTGAAGACGGTTACGGTTTTCGGAACCTCCACGAGTTTCACTTTGAAAGCCAGAATGACGCAGAAGCTTCCGCCGCCGCCGCCTCTAATCGCCCAGAAGAGATCCTCTCCCATCGATTTTCGATCGAGAATCTGACCCTTGGCATCGACGATCGTGGCGTCGACGACGTGATCTATCGTGAGTCCGAATTTTCGTATCATGTGTCCGTATCCTCCGCCGCTTAAGTGTCCTCCGACGCCGACGGTAGAACAGAGTCCGGCGGGGAAAGCGTGTAGCTCGCTCTTCTCCCAGATCCGGTAGTAAAGCTCGCCGAGCGTCGCGCCGGTTTGTACCCAAGCGGATCCTCCGTCGTCGTTCATATCAACGGTAATGTTTCGGAAATTGGAGAGATCGAGGACGATGAACGTTACGGCGGAGACGTATGAGAGACCGTCATAGTCGTGGCCGCCGCTACGGATTTTCAGCTGTAGGTTCAGCGTTTTGGTGCAGATCACGGCGGCTTGGACGTGGGATTCGACACGTGGCACGACGATGACCGAAGGTTTCGGCGTTGAGGAGGTGTTGAAACGCGCGTTTCTGATGTAAGCGCGTAGGACGGGTGTGAAGGAGACGCTAGTGCGGGACAAAACGACGTCGGATAGTTCCTTATCGGAGATACTTGTCTTGTTAGTGAAACATCGGACAAAATCTTTGTAGACAGTCACGGAATCTGCAGAAACCAACGATGAGTACGATGCAGCAAAGAAGAGAAGGAAAATAAGATACGTTTTGTCCATTTTTTTCTTTGTTTTAGTTTTGTGTTAGAGATTTGGATAAATAGAGATTTTTTTTTTGGCTTTGTGAGGAAAGGGCGCGGTTACTTTGAATTTTCAGTCAGATATTTCCAACTTTAATAATGGTAAGTTTATGTCAATCAAAGATAAATTGACATAATGTAAGGCATCTGTCCACCCAATCATAATCATTAGATATTGTCCAAATCCTGAAAATATCAATTTGTTTGGTTATTAAAGGAAAATAGCATATATGTTAGCAGAAAATATGTAAGGGTTTCAACTTCTCTCTTGAAGTTGAATAAATTTTGAAGAGAGAAAATGGTAGAATATCAAGAAAAATATTTAATTATAGAATTGTCCAAATCCTAAAATCATAGTCCAAATCCTGAAATCATAATCCAAATATGTAAACAAAAACCAATAGCATGCATAGATGAAATAAGCAAGATACGTGTGTTAAATGAAACAATCCCTTTGTTTGAACAAAAAATAATTACAATCCTCCTTTTTTTTTGTATTACATTTGTATGCATCCTCGAACCAAAGATCTGACCACATTTCACAACGATTTATTAAACCAAATCATATAAGTTTCTTGCTTTATTTGCTGAAAATTCCAATACATGTCACAAATCACACAACACTGTGTCGTACATATTATTTACGAACCGGAATACTTTGTTCGTTCCTCCAAAAGTTTATCTCATCATATGTGGTTTTGATATCCACTAACCTCTCGAAATTGTCTTTAAAATACTTAGCCCCGTAGATTTTACCTTCTTTGTAAGTGGATTAACACTTGATCCTATGTCAAGATCACGGTAATTCAAATACGCCCCTCTCGGATTACTAGACACGTACGGAGTCATGAATTCATACATCTCTCTTGCACGTGCCAAATGATCTTTCTCCACGTGATCTCCACTTTCCGACCAGTCTATGACATACTCAATGTTGAACAAATTGCCTGCTCTATGTGGGAACGGTGTCCTCGAACTCGGATCTCACCCATTCTTCCTCCGTACGGATTCCAATTCATTTCAACTTTCTCAACCTCCACCAATTTCTTGATCATTAAACCGAGACCGGTTCTCGAAATCGAACTCTTCACGTAGTCCGATTTCCGCTTCATGAACAACTTATTCCCGACCGTCGGGTTTAGCAGTACGGAAGTCGGTGTACCGATCGGAAAACCGGCCCAAACAGAACCGAATCGATCCATCTCATTTCGGTACAATCGGTTTTCTTCAGCTTCAACTCCGGGAAATCCCGGTTCATCACGTTCAAAGTCTTATCCGACCGGCCTAAATACATCCCAATAAAGAAGCTAAAACCGTCTTCTCACCAGGCTTCGTACCGTTGACTACAGTCAACGTCACCTTCACGAACAGATTCCGATCTGTACTGTGAGCGAAACTCTGCCACTTCATTAGAAGATCGACGGCTCCTTCTCCGACGGTTTTCCCGACGCTGAAAACGTTAACTCTCTCCGGCACCGGAACAAGTCGGATTTTGTATCCCAGCACGATGCCGAAACTCGCGGCACCACCTCCTCGAACCGCCCAGAAAGGTCTTCCCCCATCGAAACCCGATCGGTGAATATATTCCCAGTTCGAATCAACGATTCCGGATCCGACGACGTTATCCACCGACAATCCGTACTTCCTCATCAGATTCCCGTACCCTCCGCCGCTGAAATGTCCACCGACGCCCAATGTCGTACACAAACCCGCCGGAAATCCGAGGACATTGCTCTTCTCCGCGATTCGGTAGTAAAGCTCTCCGATCGTAGCGCCGGTATCAGCCCAAGCCGTTCCTTCGGTGAGATTGACGTCGACGGATTTGAAATTGAACATGTCGATGATGAAGAACGGGACGGTGGAGGTGTAAGAGAGTCCTTCGAAGTCGTGGCCTCCGCTTCGGATCCTGACCTGGATCGGGAGGTCGCGGGCGCAAGCTAGCGCCGAACCAATGTGACTCCAAGGTGGGGGTGACGATGGCGAGGGGTTTTGGGGTTGTGGGTTTGTCGAAACGGAGGTTGGTATGCGGCGGCGGAGGACGGCGGTGAAAGAGGAGTTTGTTGGGATGTAAGTGACTGTGGAGATGTTATTCTGTGGGTTTGATCCTTCTCGTACGAGACACTGGAGGAGAGTCGCCGAATCTGTCACAGACTGTGAAGTTGTAACTGAAACTGAGATCAGTAGCAGATAAATTACGACTAGTGTTTCCATCTTCTTTTTTGCTGTTTATTTTTTGAAGTTTGGATATGTTTTTGTAAGTTTGTGTGTGTCTGTATTTATACAGAGGAGATTTAGTGATCCAAGCTTTTCATTGGTTCAATAGTACTTCAGTAGTATAAACTATAAACAATCCATTTTGTATTTGATTTTTATTTCCTTTGGTGGAATAATTAATCATCACATGTCTGTCGACAGGTAGACAAACGAGCAATTATTCAATGTCAAAGCTTGAGAAGAAATTGAGAAATTCTTAGTTATTAGTCCGACTATATTATCCAAACCTAAGTGAAAATAACATTTTCTAAGTTAATTTATAGGTTCGTGAGTCATGAGAAACCGTTCAAGATCACACAAAGTGGCAAACAGACAGAGATTAGTGTCGATTTTTCTTTTTTTCTACAACGATTAGTAGATGGTTTAATTGAGATTTTCCGGTACATACAAAAGAATATACAATTTGTTTACACGTTATATATTTACAGCTTAAGTGTTTTTGTTCGTATAATCGTATTAATGCAGCACACAACTACACATAGTGGACTTAATATATTTGATGCGATAGCCAATAACGTGTGATAATCTGAATACTTGACTTTTACAGTTTGTCGCATGCAGTATTCATATGAAAGATTTGGCTAGATAGATATATGACTCACTTATGCGTGCTGCAGTACGGATCGAGTATTATTTTTTCTTTATAAAACTAAGATCAGTCAAAGAAAATGTATTCGATCAAATCTGTGTATCGTGCAAGTCTTGCTTATCAATTCCCGCGTTGTCCATTAATGTATAGATATATAGAAGCGTTGAATTAATGTCTTTGGTCAAAAAATGTATACTTCTTTCGTGCATGTGACTTGAAACGCCTCATTATCCGGTAAGGTTTCAACGAAGCATGAGTTGACTCGTGAACAAAACCCGTGATTCATTGTGAAAAAACGAATATTATGCCGTCTCAGTATAGTTCTACCCTACTGCTTGCCGTATATTTAATTACAGCAGCAACCTTAAATCGAAACTCATTCTTAAATCGAATTCCGGTTTCTACCGGTTCTCTCAGTCATCATCAATGATTAGTTGATTACACTGAAGGCTGAAGGCTCCATTGAAAAGAGGCGGTTCAATTCCATTTCAATCATATTGATCCCAATAACATTTAAGATAACAATATGTGATTGTGTAGAGCAGTTTGGTGAAAGTTGATAACCTTCGTATGTCTACACATAATCATTGGAAGCATATATATTTGTATATAGGTGTTCTTCTGTCAATAAATTTATTATATATACTAGGTTTAAGCCCCGCGCTATGCGCGGGTGGTGTTTTTTTTTTAATTCTTTTTCCGTATTTGTAAAGTTTATTTTATAAATAATAATAATATGATAGTCTCTCCGACATAATCTTTTATCATTCCTCGAGTTTTTTTCATTTACCCCCTTTTATAATTTATTAGTTGCAATTCCGACATCATACAAAGATTTGGCAGTATTGAGTATAATTCGATTTTCTAGATTTGTACCGAAATAGACTTGACCCAATACCAAACCAAAATTTGTTCGGCACCTGTATGTGGGTATAGATATCACATACCCGATAGACCCGGACCTGATCAAACCCGACCTGAATACGATCCGATCATTCAAAGTCTCATACCTAATCTCAATTTATTGATGATGCAATTGTCTTTTAGGTTCCATAGTTTTCACAAAGACCAAAATTTTTGTATGGTGATAGAGTTATAAATATATTCACAAATCATTTGTCACCAAAAAATGATATACTTGTCTTTTAGTTTTCACTACCTCCAAGTAATTATTATTATATATATATTTTTTAAATGCATTGAAAAGAAGAAAATTCATGTATAAAATATTTTTTTTTGATATAGTTTGCTTCTAAACCAGTTTCATATTATACTAGGGGATTACCCACGCCTAATGCGTGGGATTGAGTAAACTTTAAAATTTTCATATTTAAAATAAATATTTATTGAATGGACATGTCATTTTAGAATAATGCGTGGAATTGTTTTGAATAATACATAGATATTTAGTTATTAATTTATGTGTATTATTATAGTAAGGTTTCCTATTTTCAAATGCGCGAAACTTGAATTAACTTTATTTATTCACATCTTAAATAAATATTATTTGATGGATATGTCATTTTCTATATTGTATGTAGATTCATACTGTACATGTTTTGTTTCTTTATCATTTCATATGAATATTTTTAACAAATAATAAGTATATTGGTTCCGTTGTTGATTAAGAATATTTTAATTTGTTTTTTTATAATAATGGATGGATATTTAGTTATTTATTTACGTGTATTATTATATCTTAATTGTTTCACATTTTCAAAATACATTTGTTATATGATTTGTATAAAAGATTATGATTTAATTAAATCTAAAAGACCTTTAGAAAAATTGCCAATAAAATTTAGTTAGGCAAACCTTTCTTAAAATTCATATTGAAAAACAAATAGCAATATCCACTACATATTACATTCAAAATACTTGTCCAAAAAAACATTGTAGGTTTTAATGCAAAACATAGTTCTGCTAATTTTTTACCAAAACATAAGTTTGTAAATATCCCCATGAACATATTTAAAATAGAAAAATTGTTTTTCCTTTTTTTTCCAAAAATACCACCATGTTCCCACCAATATTCTAAAATATTTTCCCCAAAGATGGAATTCCACATATTTTCTGCCAAAATGAAGAATTCACAAAATTTTGACCATAAATTTGTAAGTTTGAAATGTGATTTAAAAAAACTATCTAAAACAAACTATTCCACAAAATTCACGCCAAATAAAGTCCGATTAAATATTAGTGACTCTTTTGCAAGATTGATTCTAAATTATTTTCTCAAAATGTATGATTTCAAAAAAAATTCCGCAAAAGTACTTATTTAGGTTCGAAATTATGTGTTCAATATACGATATTTTTAAAAACTCAAAAAATTATTATTCTGCGAAGTTCCTGCCAAACAAAATCCTTATCAGCAAATTTTCTTTCGATACTGTATAGGTGTGAAGGATGCTGAGATGTGTACCTTGGTAGAAGTGAGTTATATAGACATACTCAAGGTGATTTTGCTTTAGGTTAAACCAACTTCGAATATTCGATGCATTTACTGCCAAAGAGATGATATAGTAAGTAATAATACTCTTCGAATTTAGTTTTAGTTCGAAGAATATTCGAATATGAGTTTTTGGCACTATAGTAATGGAGTGGTAATCTCCAAAATAATAACAGGTCTAACTTAGGGAAAAGAGTAATTGCAACGTATAGGATAGGAAAGTTTTCGAACTTGTCAATCATCTCCATTATTTTCCCAAAGTACGGGCCCATTTCTATAAACGAAAGCCAATATTCATATACAAAAGGATAAACGTTCACTGGATTAAAAGCCCATGGCGAGTACAATGGAATTTGAAGCCCTTTACAAACTCAAATTAAGCCCATTCCCTTTGAAAATCGTTCAGCGTCGTCAATCACCGGCGGTCAAGATTCCGATAAGCTTCAGCGAGTCTGAGATGGATATCAAAGAAAATTCATCATATTCAGCCATGCAACTTCTTCTGCAGAACTTGCCGAGCAATTTTGGTCGGGATCTATGAAGCTCCAGCTCTGCTTAATCTGTTCTGAACCAACCGACGAATTTCACACACACAATTTCGTAATGAGAAGGAGATACTTAATCCGCAACCGATCTTACGCCCATAAAGGAGGCATGAAGATTGACACTTTCATGAGAGGAATTGGGCAGGCGATGAACCAAGGAACCAAATCCATATATACTCTGGATTTATTTCCTCCATCTTAGATGAGATTGCACTTTCTGCAACAGAAGAAAAAAATTAAAAAACTAAAAATGAAAAATGAAAAAAAAATGATACATAAAGAAAACTGGTCAAAGCCGGATGAAACAGAAATCAGTGTTAGCCGAATATATAATACGATTCAGATGAGGAAGACATAAAAAAAGGATTCGAGCTTTGTCCGTTCTAAACATGAGCATCCTTCTGTTTGGTAACAGAGATAGAAGATAAATAACGGATCTACAGTGTCGGGTTTTTTTAATTAGTCGGGCATTGTTACGATCCGCGTCTTTTCAATATAGTTATCTAACTAATTAATTAAATAATTCAAAAATACTCTAAAAAACTGTGAGATTGACACGTCAGCAAAAATGCATGATCTTTAATATATTGTAGGATACTCTCAAATTTTTTTTTTAAATATGAATTTTCTCAGATTTCAATACATTTTTTATTAAGTAATACTAAGTAATTATAATTTTGAAGAAAAATAACTGAGATTATTGAATTGCGATTGGTTAATTTTTTTTAGAATTTGTTAATCAAAGATAATACATTTAGAGCCTAATTGTTAATATAGTTTTTTAATATATGTCAAAATTCTTAGAGAGTATATTTGTCTTATTTTTTGTAGAGTTTGTTTTTAAACATTATTCACATTGAGTCATTGCATTTTATAACATCAAATTTCAATATTTTGAAAATAAGCTACTAAATTACATAGAAACCTTTTGTTTTGGTTTAAATGTTAAGTTTTAAACCACATTTTTGATTCTGGACAAAAGTTATAAAGAATACAGGAAAACTGAGATTACAAACAAAGCAAATTACAACTGGAAATAGAGACAGAAAAAAGTCAACATGATAGACACAATTCATAGTTAACACAAAGATTTTTGAAGAAAAACACCTATTCCAAACCTTTAAACTCAAAATTTGTGCTTTTTGCCGAAGATTTTAAAATCTTAAATATGTCATTAAATCTCAGAGTTAGTAATGTCTACAGTTTCTGGAAAGAGTAACACAAAAACAATATCATTTCAAGACACTACTATACATTGGCAGCAAGCCTCTTTGCACCTAGATAATTCTCCTGTTCGCAGGAGAGTTTACAATTACATAAGAAACTTAACTCTTGCATGAGAAACCGAATGTTTGAAAATGTGATTTTAAAGACCTATTAACCACACCGAATGTTTCAAACTTAGCTCTTGCAATTATATGGAGACCCATTACCCACACCCTAATTTTAGAAGAAACATAACCAAATTGTCAATCCATTGGAGATTGATGAGTTTTACCTGATCAACAGTCTCGTGAAATTTTATTAAAAGTAATTTTTCAAAAAAATAATCTTTTATATATCATGATTTCTGAGAATAAATTAAGAAGGACGTGTCTTGCTTGATTAGACCTTTTCGGATTACAGAACCACTTTGATTAATAATGTACGGTGTTAACATTATGCCAAATCTTAAATTTTATTGATGTAATTTAACTATAAGTACTTTTATATATTTTTTCAAATATTATTATTATTATTATTATACTAATGAAATTGTTTGTATAGTGATTTTAATTATGAAACTACAAAAAATAATGATTTGAATATGTTAATATATTGCAACTTTTATAGAATATGAATTTAAAATTACAATAAAATGATTAATGCTTTATTTTAATTTGTTTGTTTGTTTCAGATTTGAGAACTATAATAAAATAATTTTATGCTTTTTTATTTTTCTACAATCTTGTTCTTGACATGTGTTTTAAACTTTGTAAGCTTTGTAGCATTTTTTCTTATTTTATGACTTCAGAAGTTTGAACTAAAGATGAATAACTGTCATAAAATACTTCAATAACTAAACAACGGTCAAGGAACCCCCGCGCTCTCCCCCGCACATTCCACCTCTCCGGCGTCTCAGCCCAACGTCGACCTTATCCCAACTTCCTCTCCCTTTATTTCCTCCTTTTAAGCCCTTCTCCTTCCCAAGCCGACTCCTCCGATCATCCTTTCCAGAAAGAAGAGAACCCCATATTAGTTCAACTTAATTAACAGTTTATGATCTCTTATCTTGCCATATGAGAAAAACAAATCTACACATGCAAATACATCTTATTCACTACCAAATATATACATATATGTATACTATGTACTCGGTTCATGCATTGCTAAGGCATGTGATGGATTGGAGTTTAAACTTGCAGAAATTAGTTCAAAATCAATACAATCGAGTCTAACATTTGCTAGTACCATAATTTATTTCAGCAAGATATACTCACGCAATAACCTTGATAAACCCGAAATGGTTCCTAACTAATTGTTTGATATACCACTATGAGGCCTAGCACACAAAAACAAAAACGTTTCACCACTACATGGGAGTGATTTTCTTATGGCATACATAGTTCGTAATGGTACATAGCAGTCGTTTCTAGATTTAAGAGGAATAATCAGAGGGACCCCGACAAAACAATTTTCATCACCAAAAGGAAGACAACTTACTAATCCAGGGAGAAATTAAAGTAGCCAGAGTGTTCTATATATAGGGGAGTTTAAAAGAAGAACCTCTCTCTTTACAGAAGCATAATAAAATGTTGGAAAGACTGAAAATGCAGGGAAAAGCATCTAGAGAGAATAAGGATACCATTATTGTATATCCTCTGCATTTTCCAAGATGGACAGCGAAATGGAGAAATCTCACCGTGTTGTGCATCTCTGCAGGCCGAGGAAGTCGGTTGATATAAGGGACCCATGGAGAGTTCTGATTCAGAAACAATCAGAGAGTCAAGTTGTAACCAAAACAGTCGCATCAGAGGGAGACTTATTTTAAGATGACATTAAAACTAAAGATGTTGACGTGAGCTTACTTGAACCTTTTTCATCTCGATCATAAGAAGAGCAGCAAGCTTTCCAATGTTTCCAACTTCATCGGAAAAGCTTTCAAAGCACATACTGTGTAGGAATGATAAAAACTGCGTTACAGGTTCTATCTTACCTGACGAAGAGTCTCACAGAAGCCCATGAATGTTATGTGGTCACCATCATTGTCGGTTTTCAGAAAGGCAAAAGCATCTTCAGCTGTTAGTGAAGCTCGCCTCAGTAAATACTGCAAAAGCAAAATGCTCAAATGTTAGAGAAGATGTAACATCACTTTAAACAGTGAAATGCCCCCAAGATATTGAGGAGCGTCTTACCCTGAACATGCCAAACACTGCCTCACTCCAACTTGTTTTCAGAAGCTTTCTATACCGGTTTGGATTAAGAAGCCATATGAAATCAACAGCGCATATGTTACCACGATGATTCCGGTGGCTCACCCACTTTAAAAAAAAAGACAAAAGATAAAAACAGCAATTTTCAGAATCACAAAAAGCTACAGTATACCCAAAAGTATTCTCCATATGAAGAAATACAGTGACCTTGTGAGCATCTGGATCTGTGTACGGATGAGCAGTGTCGTACGACGACACAAACTCCTGTGACCACAGAAACTTGTAGACATGTCCTCTCTTTCTCCCGTTCCAATCTCTGCCACAACAGCACAAACAGAGGACTTTTGAGTAAATCTCATCAGATGTAACTCATGAAAAAGGTAGTTGTTAGTTACCCGCAAAGTATAATAGGCATGGGACTGAGATTGACTTCTTTCTGATACGATTCTACATACTGAAGAATCTTATATACCTGTGAAAAACAAAATCTTGTTTAGAGAAAGATGCAAAATCATTCATCACAATGGCACTGGAGTTGGTATAAAAGATTGAATTCTTTACCTGCTGCAATCGTACTATGGACAGTGTTGAGTCATGAGGGAAGAGCAAATGAGTGTTGACGATCAAGACTTGTTGATGAGCATCGTACTGAGAGTAAGGAGGAACTAATTCTACGTGAAGCAACTGCGCGACTCTGTCACCACAATCGTTGAAAAGCAAATCTCTCAAGTTCAAAACTCTGAAATAGTCCTTCTGAACAGCCGTAAGACCTATTTTACCAATGAAAATGTCATTTTTCTCATCATCTGAAAACATCAAGCCAAGAAGATTCACAAAGATGAAGCTTTTACCATCGCCAGATTGTTGGTACGGCCAAGCTTGTAACTGAGATAACCAATTCGACTTTGTCAAATCTATAAAAAAATGGAAGAGGAAATTCGTCGAACAACCTGCAAACATATGATTGAAGACCTCTCGTACAATAACCAATCGAGGATTCTGTGATTCCTTCCAAGCCAATACGCTCGATTATCCCTCGAAAACTTTGATCCTGCATTCATCCTTATAACCAAAAACCCAGAGAAACAGCAAAATGAGATAAGCGTTGATGAGAATTGAGAAGAAGAACTTTTTGAGAGAGGCGTTTGTAGATCAAGGAATCTAGGGTATTATTAAACACAAGACATTGATCTGTGCTATCAAAGCCAGTAAATCCAAGGGGAATTGAAGAGGCGTTTGAAGAGGCGTTGAAATATTTCTACCGTTTGAGGAAAAAAATCAGAGAGAGGAAAATCAGATAAGGCGCCACGTGTCCATCTCTCCCATGATGACGTGTCAGTCAGCTGGAGAGAGATGGGCAACTTTTATAGTATAGGATTCTGTAATTGTGAAAATTAGAAAAACATTGTTTCCTGTTAGTAGCGAATACATTGGCTTTTAATAGCTTGGCAAGATTCCGAAAAACAATATCAGATGCTAAGCTAAGCTTTTTTATTGCGTTATCATCTCAGATGGTTTTCTTCTTCTTCATGATCCCAGGCTCTTGCTTAAGACTATTGTTAATGAAAATAGACTACAGAAAACTAAGAAGAATAGTAAGATGGTACATTGAAATGTGGAAGATAAAAGAGTTACATACATTATTACATGTTCATCGACTAAAGTTATTACATACATTGTAAGTGGGATCACGGTAATAAACAATGATGGGTACCAAATATGGAAGAAAAAATGAAAAAATAGGAAAAGTGTAAATAAATGAAGAGAATTATTTCTTGTTCGTAGATTGGCAAGATTCCAAAAACAAAACTTTCACCAAAAAGGAAAGAAAAGAGCAGAGAAAAAAAGCTTGGTAGACACGCCTGTTGTTCTCTCTTTCTCTTTGAAAAAAAAAATGATTGGTAGAGACTTCAAATACATCAACTTGATTTTTGGTTTTCTTTTGGTTGGTATCTTTCAATAATGTCTCGGCTTCTCTCCAAACTCTCTCCCCTTGTAAGCTTAAGCTCTTTCTTGCTTTTGTTCTGTCTTTAGATGGTTTAATTTCACTTTTGTTTTTCTATATATCTCATTCAGCTAAGAAAATTGATTTCCTCACTTTTGTTTTGCTTACTTACTACTTGGCAGATTCAAAAGAGCAGGAGCGTTCGTTTGTTTTCATCGTCCAGGACCGGCCCGTCTATTTCGATCTGCAGCCTTGTGGAATCCTCGCCGGACGGCGGCAGGAACAACGGAGAAGTCATGTTGTACGACGTCGCCAAACTCGAGTTAGTTACAGCGGAAAAAAAATATCCCTACGAGTTAGAATCGGCACAATTGGTCGGAGCTTCCCATGGATGGGGTTTTTTCTCCAACAGAGACGATCGCTCGGTAATTGTCAGCGACTTTCTCAACCCATATTCTTCCAAGACAGCACCAAAGATGATTCATCTGCCTCCGTTCACTACAATGCCCACTTGCCAAACCGAAGTCATGTGTAACGTGGCCATGTCCACTTCCCCCAAGCCGTACGACAAAGACTAGTGCGTTGGCGTCAAGTTCATGGGTAAACAGCTGAGTCTCTGCATGCCCAATAGTGACATGCGTTGGACTAACATCACAACACCGTTCGAGTCATGGGACACCTCAAAGCTAATGTATTCCAAGAGAGACGAGAGGTTCTACATGCTTGCTCCAGGAGGCAAGTACTTATGCTCATGGGATCTAAACTTCAAGAAAGATAAAAAGCCTAAGTTCCACGAGCTGTTGCTGCACGATGACATTCCCGGAAAGATGACAAGTTCCATATGGAAGGATATGGATTCCTGGTGCAGGCAGGATCACTGGGTGGAGTCACCTTCCGGGGAATGTTTCCTTGTCAGTTGTCAAATGCTACTCCGAATACACCACTGAAGGCGTCAAGCCACCGACGGTGATGGTGTTTAGAGAGGAGGAGACGATATGTGGGAAGAAAAACATGCGTCACACGAAGGACATTGGAGATCTATGCATTTTCATTTCAAAGGGAGAGGATTTCTGCGTTGAGGCCAGCTCTTGCAACCTCGAGCCTAACTCCGTCTTTGTCCATGGCCGTTTGTTTGGTACGTTTAATCTCACTGAGAGATCATTCGCTCGCTATGAGTATCCAGAAGGTACACCAGACATGATTCCACACTCACCCTACTGGCTTCCTCCTTATTCTAGCTAGCTTTTGCCCTTCTTGCTTCATTCGCGTTATTTGTGTGTTTGGTTTTGTCCTCTTTACCGGCTTGGATTACTAATTAATCACATTACGATATCATTTTTAGAAGAAATATTATTATTACCTTAGACCACATGTATTACTTTTATTTACCATCGCGTTAGGTTTTCTTTGAAATCGTTTCTAGTTCTAGAGTGGATCTTTTACAGCTCTATAGTGGTGTGTACACAGTTTCAAACAAAAAAAAAAAACAAAAAGGAAAAATATTTCGCTTATACCCACGTTTGAAATATCAAATAAACAAACAAAATTTCTGTTATCCATGTATCCAAAACCATTAGAAGATGGTGTTTTATTTATATGTATCAAAAAGTTATAATTATGCTTATATGTATCAAAGTTTTATTAAATATATTTATATAAGCTAATAATATATTCCCTTTATCCCATATTATAAGCAGTTGGGCAAAATATATCTGGAAAAGTGGATGTATTTGGATCCATATAAAGTGGATGTGTTTGGATTTATCTGGATCCATAAAAAATGTATATATATATCCCATCCAGATATATCCATTTTTTTTCAGATAATCAAGTATTACAATATGCAATCTATTTTTCTGATTGTATGGTTCAGCAAATGATTATTTACGTCAAGTATTATTAAAAATTGAAATTTATGAATATATTAAAGTTATCTAACTAACAATTAAGTTACTTTGTAACATAAAAACTTTTGAAATAAATTAATATGTTTAGATGCGATGAAATAATTATTTACTTGTTACAAGAACATATAACTACTACCTATCACAATGTATTTTTTGATAAGATTTTATAACGTTTCTTTATTTTTTTGTTTTCTTCAAATAAAGTAATTCTTTTTTAACCATTGTAATTATTTTTCTTGTTTTAGTTGCAGAAACAATGGAGGAGAGAGATAAACAAGGAGAAACTGCAGTGTTTTTAAACCCGGACCGGACCGGGGGTCCGACCGGGTTCGACCACGAACCGGCACCTAATCCGGGTTGGGTTGATATGGAAAACCGGAGATAGTTGAACCGTAAATCAACCCGCTTTAGACCGGCTAAAAACCGGAACCCGACAACCACAGAACCGGATTGACTCCGGTTTAGGGTTTAGTCACTAAATTAGTAAATTGATGTTTACGCAATGTTAGGTTTTTTTGTTTCTCTTCTCATTTTGAAGTCTCTTTTCTGCAACTCACAGCCCCTGGATAAGTCAAGCCTCAATGCTTCTGAATTTAACTTCTATAGTTCTCTCTTATGTTATACTATAATTCTGTTTCATCATGATAATTGCTAATGAAAAGTGGAAGCACATACGACCGTGAACTTATTTGCAGAGCATAATAATATATGAGCATAATAATGAAAAGTGGAAGGCTGGAAGCACATACGATCGTGAACTTATCTTTGGTTTTGATACTCTTTGCAATGATCCAATCTCTTTTAGTTTTAAGGGATGAAGTATTCTTTGGTTTTCAATTCATACTCTGTTTTGAGCCTTTTGTTTGGCTTTGTTTTTTTTGCCTTTAGTTTTGGTGTTTGACTGTTTTCTGAACTTTTCTGGTCATAGAGTCAGAGTCTTCTTTTGGTAACAAGTCTGTGAACTTTGTTTTGAAAGGAATTCGTTGTTTTGTTGGCTTGTTTGTGTCTTTATCCTTATGTGTTGTTCATAACTGCTTTGTTTTCCTTACTCTATGTTGTCTTGATATTCTTATATAAATTTATATATATATATATGATATTATTATGCTTAAATTATTATCGAACCAGGTCGAACCGGGTCGAACCGGGTTGAACCATGACCCAAAAAGTTTACGGTTAGATCACCGATCCGGTTTTAAAAACATTGGGAGAAAGAAAAAGAAAAATGCATCAAATTATTTTGGAGGGGCCCACTCACAGAGGTTTTTTTTAGTAATTATATCATGTAAATTGTATATGTATTTTTATACCGACCATTTTTTTAGCTAAATAGGGTGAGTTTTATGTCCATGCAGCTAATTAACCCTTGTATTTATAACCTTCGTGTTTCTGAAAGAATGTTTTAACGCTTGAAAGCTCTACCCGACTAAAAGTAATCCATATTGTATCCTGAAATGAAACTCATATATATAGTCCTTGTAAGAATCAACTATTCAATCGGAATTACATCAAGCTCTCAGACAATTCGACTATACAACCTTATCGATCACTCAGTTGGACTTGGAGAAGAGAAGCCATTTTGAGACCAAAAGGAAAAAAAAAAAAAACAAATTTTCATTTCCTACTATGGAAATTAAATTTGAGATATCAATGTTTCAAAATCTACTATGGAGAGATATAGGTTCCGCTGATTCTGAAGGAATAGAAAGTTACATGAGCTCCCAGATTTTTAGGTTTCTCGAAACGACGACGAAGTCACACACACACACACTTACTTATATAAATATTACACACAGTTTTTAAGAGTATTTAATTAGTCAACGTCGTTGTTTTTTTTTGTAGTGATATCTGTCAATTGTTGCAAGGGCAAAATCGTCTTTTAGCTCAATTCGATTTTGAGGCGGCAACAGTTGCGAGGGCAAAATCGTCTTTTAAATTTCGAGGGGCAAAGTCGTCAAACTCTCTCTCTCTGTTTGTTAAAGAGCTGCTAACAAACTCTCTCGGTCTCGCTCTCACTCACTCTCTCTCTCTCTCACTCGCTCTCTCTCTCTTTCTCTCTCTCTCTCTCTTTCTCTCTCTCTCTCTCCCTCTCTCACTTGCTCTTCTCTTCGAAATTCCTCTCTATTTTCCCGGAAAATTTTGTGAATCCAGTAAAATTGTGAAGGCGCGCGAAATCGACTTTAGCGATTAACGGAAGTTTCTTGGATCTCAAGTAAGTGAAAATGCCTCTGCTATTACCGGTTGTTTCTAGTAAATCTGGCTAGGTTATCGACTAAGTAATTCTCTGATTCGTGGATTTTCTCGTGCTTCTCCTTGTGGAATTCTGGGGAAAACTTGATTAAGTGGTTATCGTAGGGTCGATTATTAAACTGTAGGGTAATTTCTCACAAGCGAAATCGACTTTAGCGATTAACGGAAGTTTCTTGGATCTCAAGTAAGTGAAAATGCCTTTGCTTGTTTCTAGTAAATCTCGCTAGGTTATCGACTAAGTAATTCTCTAATTCGTGGATTTTCTCGTGCTTCTCCTTGTGGAATTCTGGGGAAAACTTGATTAAGTTGTTATCGTAGGGTCGATTATTAATCTTTAGGGTAATTTCTCACAAGTACTCTCCAAGATTTTCTGTTTCGTTTCCCTGCTTCTCCTCCGCTTGTGAAAGTCTCGAAAACTTGCTCTTTCATGTAGATCGCTAGAGTTATTTTCTCGTTTCTCTGTTTGCTAAAATCTTTGTTTGTTCTGTTTTAGGTAGGAAACGAATATGTGGAACGGCGATGGCTTTAGCCTCTTTAGTGGCCCTCCAGCGACGGTAGCCCAAGCAGGGGTCATTGGCCGGCTGCGCCGGCAGGTCCAGGTCAACATCCGAGGAACAATTACCTTTGCTAGTGATGAGACGGCACAAGAGTTCATCCGAAGAGTACCAACCAGCCTTATGGCGAGTGGAATCAACATTCGCGTAGACGAAGCCAATGCGGTCCCAGAGGTCCCAATCGCTGCACAGCCAGAGAATGTGGTAGCTGCGCAGGTTCCAGTACAAGAAGTTGCACAGCCGGTGGAGGATCAAGCCAATGTAGTAGGTCCAGTACAAGAAGTTGCACAGCCGGTGGAGGATCAAGCCAACGAGGCTCAAGTACAAGAAGCTGCACAGCCGGAGAATGTGGTAGTTGATGTGATCCAACTGAGAGCATATGCGGTAAAGGTGAGGAGAAGAAGCCAACAACGCAAACGTAGAGCTCCGATCATCGCTCCGATCGCTCACAGACCTCCGTCTCCGATCTACGAAGAAGAAGAAAAGCCGATCTTCTACAATTCTTTGAAAAAGATGCCGAAGCTCCCCCACAAGCTTATAGAGTGCAAGGATCTGGTTGAGATCTCGCAGTTTCTCAATACTCACTTCTATGATAAGAAGCCCCCCTACCTCTGTCCGTCTCACTCCCCTGCTTCACTCCAATGGTCGCTGCAAACAACCAGAAATGAGAGCTTGCTTCTTGGGGTAAGAGGTCAGAAGCGTAACGACCTTGTTGGTTTTGTTTCTGCGGTTCCTTCAACGATGTGGAAGGCTGGTGAAATTGTGGATGTAGCCATCATCGGTCTTCTCTGTGCAAAGAAGCAGTTGAGAAAAACCTCTGCCAACATTGCTCGTAACCTGATCCAGGAGATGAAGAGAAGACTCAAAGCCAAACGAATCTCTTTTGCCATCTTCAGCGCAAAACATTCCTCTCCCGCTTCCTTCTCTAGGTCCCTTAACACATACAATAACTTCTCTATGGTGATAGATGAGAATTTTGTAGGCGAAACATCCATTCCAGGCTTTAGGAAGATGGAACAAGGTGATGTCCACGAAGTTACACAGCTACTGCAAGGTTATTTCTCCACGTTCCAACTTGCGCCATACTTGATGGAAGATGATGTTGCCCACTGGCTATTACCGAGAGAAGGAGAAGATATGGTGCACACCTTTGTCGTGAAAGACATTGAAACCGGTCACATCACTGACGTTTTCAGCGTTTACATCGTGTACTATACCTCCTCCCTCCAAAAACCGGAAGAAGAACACTACCTGAAGGTGGCAAATTCGTATTACAACGTGTTGACGAAGACGGAACCTCAAACTCTAGTCAGAGATTTCTTAGTAAGCTGCAAGAAACTTCAGTTTGATTGGTTTGTGGCTTTCGATACTTGATATCTTGCGTATTTGACGCATTCTAACACTTGTTTTCACGAGTTTTATCGAGTCTTTCTAGTCTTTATCGAGTCTTTTCAGGTCTAAAGACGTTCCAGGGAGAGCTTTGGTCACATGGACCAACAGGAGGAGAAAGCAGGCAAAACGGAGCCCAAAGGAGCTCGATCGAGTCGCCACGGATCGATCGACTCACACGATCACCACTCGATCGATCCCATGCAAAGGAGAGCTCGATCGATCCCATGCAGAGTGACGAGCTCGATCGATCCCGTCAGTCTACACTCGATCGATCCCATGCAGAGAAGCTCGATCGATCCCGTTCTGTCTCAGCCGTTCGATCACCCGGTCAGATGATATCACAGCCGTTCGATCTACTTGGTGCAAACCGACTTGATCGAACCACAGCGAACCGGATTGAACCGAAGTCGACCCCGGAGCTATTTAGACCTATCTTTAGCCATTGTTTAGGCTACGCCGTTTTTCAGAGTTTTACACTGTTGTTCATTGTTTCCGAGGGAGAAGAGATCAAACCTCTGTTTTCACAGTTTGGAGAAGATTTCTGAACCCTTTTTTTGCTATTTTCTTATTTGATTCAATGACATTCATTCAGTATTGTTTGCTGTTTCACATGTCTGAGTAGTCACCCTGCTAGATCTAGGTTTTTCAAAGGGATTCATGTGTTAATTGACTGAATACAGATAGGGCTTTAATACTGTCTTCGCCATTGTTGCACTTACTGCTTAGATCGATCTGATCACTCGATCTCTGATCTCAGATTACCTGTTCATCAAAAGTGCAATAGGTTGTTAGAACGAACTGTGGTGAGCGAATCGTCCTTAGCCTGCGAAAGTTGATGCTAAGGCGATTCGTGAACTTATCGAACCTGAGTTTATTGCTTGTCATCAATTGCTAGATTCAAACGACAGTTTAGACATCTAGGTTGTTAGATAAAGTTATCATTATCGCGAAAGTGAATTGACATATTTTTGTTTGAGTTCGAGACCTGTTCTCATCTGTGCCCTGAATAGTTGTTTGGTTGTTAACTGTGAATCTCTGCGAATTGCCTTGGTCTAGTCCCTGTTTATTGAATTACATCATCGTTTACATTCGTTACCTGTTACTAAAACCAATCATCTTTGTCTTAGCTCTGTTTTGAATCTCCTAGTTTCACAGTGTAACGCTGGTCCTCTGGATTTCGAATCCTTTATATTACAATCTTCATCACTGATAATTTGCAGTAGAGAAAATGACCTATTTCTAGTTTATCAAATTTGGCGCCGTTGCGACGGGGACCAATTCGTTACCTTTGATTCTTGATTTAAAATTTAGTCTAAGATTTACTAACTTGTTCTCTCTTGTTTTTCTTGTGTGTGTTTCAGGTGCATGATCACTAGATCTCGACGGAGCAACCGCAACGAAGAGCTTTTGATCCTGTCCAACGCAGAACTTGCAAGAGCAGAACGAGCAAACAGACAACGAAGGCCGAATCCAGCCGACATGGGCGATAACGGCAACCCGAACATGGCTGCTCAGTTGCAGCAGCTTCAGCAGCAGATCGAGCAGATGCGGAAGGCTCAACAAGATCGAGAACCGCAACCTCGTCCTGCTATTGGAGACAAGGACAATCCGCACACCTTTATCAAAACCGGTCTGCGATTGTCCCTCCAAACGTCAGAGGCAAGACTTCGAGATCAAGCCCGGCATGATCGCTCTAGTCAAGGATCACATCTTCCATGGACTTCCTGCTGATTCCTGCGGACCATATCCAGAACTTTGAGGAGATATGCAGCACGACTGGTTCGAATGGAGTACCGGCTGACTTTCTGAAGTGCAAGCTATTCCCGTTCTCACTTGCCAACAAAGCATCTCGCTGGCTGAAGTCATTACCACCTGGTTCTTTGACTTCATGGGACCAAGTTAGAGCAGCTTTCCTGGACCACTTCTACACGAAGTCCAAGAATGCAGCTCTAAGGACGAAGATCGCATCTTTCCAGCAGTATGATGGAGAAGCTTTCTGCGAAGCATGGGAGAGATACAAGGAGTGCCGAAGAGAGTGCCCTCATCACGGATACTCTGACGAGCAGATCCTGAGCATCTTCTATACGATGGAGTCAACTGGGACTACAGGAACGCTTTGAACGCAGCCAGCAATGGCGATTTCATGACGAAGTCCAAGGAAGGTGCATTCGAGCTGATCGAGAATCTTGCAGCGAGCTCGAGCAACAAGAACGCTGAGTACGACAGAACAGTGAGCACTGTATCTGTCAAAGGAAGCAGTGCTGACGCGAAGAAGATTGAGGAGCTCACTGCTAAGGTGAATCTATTGATGAAGGCGCAGCAGAAGTCTGTTCATTTTGTTGACGAGAACGATGATGCACCTATCTCTCAAGAGTTTGGAGGAGAGAGGACGACGATGATCAGATGGAGGTCAACTATGTGAATGGGCAACCTTTTGTGCCGAACCGTGGTTTCAACTCGAACTACAGAAACCATCCGAACATGTCCTACAGGAGCACCAACGTCGAGAACCCTCAGGATCAGGTCTATCCGCCTCGATCGAACCAGAACCAGCAGAGTTATCAGAAGAGCTATCCTAACAGCTTCCAGGAGAAGACCTTTGCCCCAAACCAGAATCGTTCTCAGGGAGGTAACCAACAGAAGGCGCAGTTCAGCAATCAGCAACAACCTTCAGGTTCATCGAACAACTCGAACGATGAGCTTAAGGGTATGATGCAGCAGATGTTGATGAACCAGCAGAAGTCCACTGCGGAGACACACTTGAAGATAGACACCATGTACAACGATCTGAATGGGAAGTACGAAGCTGTGTGGACTCACGTGAAGAAGCTGGATGTCCAAGTAGCTCAAACCGCTGAAGCTGTGAAGAGACCTCATGGAACCCTTCCTGGGAAAGGAGAGCAAACCCCAGGAATGAGTATGTTGCACAAGTTGAGCTGAGAAGTGGAAGGAAGCTACAACCTGCTGTGATTCCTCTGAAAAGGGCAGGCAAGGAGAAAGCCGACGAGAATCTGGAGGAAGAAGCCGAAGTCGATCGAGCTGCATCCAGCGGACTCGATCGAGCTGGTGAAGACGCTTCGTCGTCTCAGGAGCTGATTTACCTACTCCTGCAGCTGCAGAGACTGCTCCAGCCCGAGCTTACGCACCTAAGGTGCCTTACCCTGTTCCACGGAAGAAGTCCAGAAAAGACTTGGAGGATGCTAAGTGTAAGGAGATGCTGAAGGACTTGACTGTGAAGCTGCCTCTGTCTGATGCTGTTCAGATGATTCCTGCTCTGAAGAAGTACATGAAGGAGCTGATATCTGGGAAGTAGCTGAGGATGAGAACGTCATGCTAGTATCGGAGGAGTGCAGCGCTGTGCTGCAGAACAAGGTGATCAAGAAGAGGAGCGATCCAGGGAGATTTGTCTTGTCAGTGCAGATTGGCCATATGACCTTCGCATGCTCTCTCTCTTGGCTCGAGCGTGAACCTGATGCCGTATTCTGTGGCCAAGCGACTGGGATACACAAGTTCAAACCCACGAAAGTCTCCTTGGTTTTCGCTGACAGATCGACCAAGTTCCCAGTCGGTATACTTGAGGATCTACATGTGCAGATAGGGAACACACTCATTCCAGCAGACTTTGTAGTCCTCGAGCTCGACGAAGAGCCTAAGGATCCGCTCATCCTAGGGCGAAACTTCCTATGCACAGCTGGTGCAATCATTGACGTGAAGGGAGGAATCATTGATCTCCATCTGGGAGATATCGTCATGAGGTTCGAGATGAACAAACTCCTCAAGAAGCCAATGTTAGATGGGCAAACTTATGTGATTGAAGATGGCTCAAACTTGGTGGACGAAGTGAGTGAGGAGATGCTTCTTGACGACCCTCTGGAGGTAGCTTTGACTAAAGCTGAAGGCGAGTATGATTTCCTGAATGAGGAAGCCGATGGCTTCGGGAAGATGATGGATGCGAGCGGCAAGATGGAGAGACTGGTGGCGTTCATGAGCTTGGAGGAAAAGGAAGATCGATCGAAGCAGTGCCAGATCGATCGAATGACCTCAGGAGAGTCCAGTCAACAGCCCTTGGAGCGAGTCGAGTGCGCCTAAGCTCGAGCTGAAAACACTCCCTGCGGGGCTCAGGTATGCATTTCTGGGACCTAACTCTACATACCCTGTGATAGTGAATGCTGAGCTGAACAATGTTGAACTTGCTTTGCTTCTCTGTGAGCTTAGGAAGTATAGAAAAGCTATAGGGTATTCGCTAGATGACATCCCTGGAATTTCTCCTGATCTTTGCATGCATAGAATACATCTAGAAGATGAATCGATGACTTCTGTAGAACATCAGAGGAGGTTAAACCCGAATCTAAAAGATGTTGTCAAGAAAGAGATAATGAAACTTCTAGATGCTGGTGTAATTTATGCTATATCTGATAGTAAGTGGGTCAGTCCTGTGCATGTAGTTCCTAAGAAAGGTGGTATAACTGTTGTTAAGAATGATAGGAACGAGCTGATACCCACTAGAACTGTCACTGGTCATCGCATGTGCATTGATTACCGCAAACTGAATGCTGCAACTCGCAAAGATCATTTTCCTCTCCCATTTATTGATCAAATGCTTGAGAGATTGGCTAACCATCCATACTACTGCTTTTTAGATGGTTACTCAGGTTTCTTTCAGATCCCCATCCACCCAGACGACCAGGAGAAGACGACATTCACATGTCCATATGGCACTTATGCATATCGCAGAATGCCGTTTGGACTGTGCAATGCACCGGCGACGTTCCAGCGCTGCATGATGTCTATTTTCACTGACCTTATTGAGGACATAATGGAAGTTTTCATGGACGACTTTTCGTCTATGGAAGCTCCTTTGCTGTCTGTTTGTCTAATCTGTGCAGGGTATTGCAGCGGTGTGAGGAGAGACATCTTGTGCTGAACTGGGAGAAATGCCACTTCATGGTGAGAGATGGGATCGTGCTGGGACATAGGATTTCAGAGAAGGGAATCGAGGTCGACGAGCGAAGATCGAGGTGATGATGAGTCTACAGCCGCCTAATTCTGTCAAGGGAATCCGCAGCTTTCTGGGGCATGCAGGGTTCTACAGGCGATTCATCAAGGACTTCTCCAAGATCACCAGACCTTTGACGATGCTGTTGTGTAAGGAGGTCAAGTTCGACTTTGACAGTACATGTTGGAGGCCTTTCACACGATCAAGGGAGCTCTGGTGAGTGCTCCAATTGTCCAACCTCCTGACTGGAGCCTTCCGTTCGAGGTGATGACAGATGCTAGTGACTATGCTGTCGGAGCGGTTCTGGGCCAGAGAAAGGAGAAGAAGCTGCACGTGATCTACTACGCCAGTCGCACACTTGATGAAGCTCAGTGCAAGTACGCTACGACTGAGAAGGAACTATTGGCGGTGGTGTTTGCATTTGAGAAGTTTCGGTCCTATCTTGTTGGATCGAAGGTGATTGTCCATACTGATCACGCTGCCTTGAAGTACTTGCTGACGAAGAAGGATGCGAAGCCGAGACTCTTGAGATGGATTCTTTTGCTTCAGGAGTTCGATCTGGAGATCAAGGATAAGAAAGGGATTGACAATGGTGTAGCTGATCACCTGTCAAGGATGAAGATCGATGATGACGTCCCTCTAGACGACAGTTACCTGATGAGCACGTCTACGCTGTTGAGGTGATCGACTACGGCGAGCCCCTGCTCGCAGATGATGGAGTTCGATCGAGTGCACAGAAGGAGATCGATCGAATGGTGATGACGGAGATCGTGCTTTGAGCTGTAACGCCGTTACCGTTCCAGTTTCCCATGGTTTGGAGAGATAGCGAATTACCTCGCTGCTGAGCATGAACCTACTGGTTTTGTAGGGAACAAGAAGAAGAAGTTCTTGAGAGACATCCGGCGCTATTTCTGGGATGAGCCATACCTGTACAAGCACTGCACCGATGGAGTCTACAGGAGATGTGTAGCTGATGAGGAGATACCTGGGATCTTGTTCCACTGTCATAGCTCGTCTTATGCTGGACACTTCGCCACGTACAAGACTGTATCCAAGGCGCTGCAAGCTGGCTACTGGTGGCCCACCATGTTCCGAGATGCTCACAGATTCGTGTCTAAGTGTGATGTATGCCAGAGACAGGGGAACATCAGTAAGAGAAACGAGATGCCACAGAACTTCATTCTGGAAGTAGAGGTTTTCGACGTGTGGGGAGTTGACTTCATGGGACCCTTCCCATCTTCCTATGGAAACCTGTACATTTTGGTGGCTGTCGACTATGTATCTAAGTGGGTAGAGGCTTTGGCCAGTCCCACTAATGATGCAAAGGTCGTGATGAAGATGTTCAAGTCGGTGATCTTCCCTCGATTTGGTGTGCCGAGAGTTGTTATCAGTGATGGAGGTTCCCATTTCATCAATAGGACCTTCGATAATATGTTGAAGAGGCACGGGGTGAAGCACAAGGTGGCGACTCCTTATCATCCCCAGACGAGTGGCCAAGTCGAGCTATCTAACAGAGAGATCAAGAACATCCTTCAGAAGACTGCAGGCACGACTGGGAAGGACTGGGCTGCAAAGTTGGATGATGCACTCTGGGCCTATCGAACTGCCTACAAGACTCCTCTTGGTACGACACCTTTCAACTTGGTCTATGGCAAGGCTTGTCACCTGCCTGTGGAGTTAGAGTACAAGGCTGCGTGGGCAGTGAAGCAGATGAACTATGACATGAAGTCTGCGGCAGAGAGGAGGAACATGCAGTTGGTCGAGCTTGACGAGATTAGGCACCTGGCCTATGACAGTTCGAAGATCTACAAGGAGCGGACTAAAGCTTACCATGACAAGAAGATCCTGAAAAGGAACTTTTCCCAAGGAGATCAAGTCCTGCTGTTTAACTCCAGGCTGAAGTTGTTTCCTGGAAAGCTGAAATCAAGGTGGTCTGGGCCCTTCGTTATCAAGGAAGTCAGACCATATGGAGCTTTTGAGCTATGGGACAAGTCTGGTGGACACTTCGTGGTGAACGGTCAACGCCTCAAGCCATACCTTGCTGATACCGACATCACAGAGAGGGAATCATTCCTCTCAGTGATCCATCTCCTGCCTGAGAGGCATTCAAGTCAAGCTAGTGACTTAAACCAAGCGCTTGGTGGGAGGCAACCCACTGGTAAGTGTACATACTCCTTTTCAATTTGATTTCCTGCTAATTTTGTTTTCTTTGTTTGAAAAAAAAAAAAAAAAAAAAAAAAACAAATCAGGCCGAACTCCTTTTCTCCATCATCCTCTATTTCACTCTTCTCAACTTCTCACCACCTCATTGATTCATCATCACTCCATCACCCTTATCTCTCCAACGAATTCGACCGAGTTCACACTACTACCCACTAGATCGAATTACCTCTTGTACTGCAATATCTTTTTACCACGACATGAGAAGGTAAATTCGCTCTCATCTGTATTCGGTCGTTTGTGTGTTCCCGCAAGCGTTCTCAATGAGCTCGGTCGAGTGAGAGTTCGTTCTTGAGCTTAAACTTATTTGCTGAGTCGGCTTTTTGATAATGTGTCCATGTGTTCTATTGAGTTTGAAATTGAGATTGATAATGTATAAGCGAAATGATTGAGGATGTTAGTGTTGTTAGATGGGTCTCGCTTGTAACCGTGTCGACCGTGTGGTTTTGGTATAGATCGAGTGGTCGATGTTGATGCTTAACTGAAGTCGATCGAATTGTTTACCATGCGGTCGAAGTAAAACCTCTCTTACTCTCGCTACTTGTATGAATTTCAGGAACAGAGGATATGCCGGATCCTCACGCCGGCGAGAGGAGATAGCGCGGGGGCAGAGACCCGCCGTGGAGACCGATGACGACTTTGTGGAGGACTCGACGATGCGGGATGCACCTTTTCCTGAGACACCGGGAGACGACGAGACCGAGGACGCTATCACGGCAGACGAGATGCAGCGCTTCCGCACCCTCCTCGACAGAGGCACGATGCAGACGCTTCGCATCGACGAGGACATCGACGAGATGTTCCAAAACTTATCGGAAGGCGACTTGCCTTTCCTTGCCACTCTCGAGCACGAGACCTGTGACCCCGGCAAGACCACACCCGACGGCAGTGACGGGTACATCATGTTCTGGGCCACCGGACGGCGACACTATCTCTCATACAGAGACATCGACCGAGCACTTTTCCTGCCGCCAGGCAACCGTCTAGGCCTCGACGTCGACCGCGACGAGATGTCCTCACTTTGGGGGACGATCGCGTTTGGATTACTTCTCCTCAAGCGCGAAGTCCGCTCAGATCAGGAGCCCGCCGGTCCGCTACTTCCACAAGGCGATCGCCAACACGCTCTTTTCCCGACAGGCCACCGGGAACGTCACAGAGACAGAGATGGCCATGATCGACGTGGCACTCACAGGCATCACGTTGAGACTGATCAACGGGACCGAGCTCCGAGGCAGCAGGTCCTACGGAGGCATCACGGTCGCCCTTGCTACCCAGCTCCGCTCTTACAGGGACTGGGCTTCGAGGAACAGGACCATCCGGCACAAGTGCACACTGCGGATGGGTGGCTTGGTCACACCTCTTCTACGCGCCGTCGGCTTCACACCTGACAGAGAGGACGAGGTCGCGCACCCGAGTGGCTCGATCTCGAGTACCTGAGGAACAGCGTCTTCTTGCAGAAGACGTCAGACGCCAGCCGACTCCTGTACCAGTTCACTCACGTTCAGCTCGGTGCTCCCGCATGTTGCTCCCCAGCCCCAGCTGGACGACGATCAGAGGTGGGACCAACTCGAGTTCAACCCACCTCAGTCTGCTCTCTTCACCGGAGATCGCTCGACCGCCAGAGACTACGCCACACCTCAGGCGACCACACACCGCGGCGACCCGTCACACGAGCTCGACTCCATGCAGACAGACGAGCTAGACAGACCGCCGGACTGAAGGCGGCTCACCAGCACATCGGCATTCTTCAGCGGTGGAACAAGGCGCAGGACAAGATCACCAACAAGCTGAAGAGCAAGGTGAAGAAGATGGCTGATCAGATCCGTGCCTTGCAGGACAAGATGAGCTTGTACTGCCTCAGCTTCAGGAGGTGTCCACAGGACCGCAGTCGGTCCACGCCAGGCGATCCCCTCTGAGGACGACGACGAGCCCGACCACGACACCACCGGCGGACGACCACTGCCTCCTGAGCCACCACGACACTCTTCCTTCGAGCCGCGACAGCAGCGGAAGAGGCGCTTTGGAGAGCCGCATACAGCGAGACCATCAGGCGCAGCAGCTCCGGCAGACTTGCCATTCAGGCGATGCAGCTCCACTTCGAGGCCGACAGCGCCGACAGATCACACACCGCCGATGAGAGCTCCGCCGGACCAGTACGTGCCTTACACCACGGAGCGAGCTGCGCCCACCACCGTCCCCTTACACGCAGGAGAGCATGCAGGAGGATCTCGACGACTTCATCTACGGACGCCGCTGATGCTCTCTCCTGACCCACTCGACCGACCACCACCACTGTATCATTCCATTTTCCCTTTTCTTTTTCTTTTATTGAGTCTGTTTAACTCTCTCCTTGGTTTCTTTTCACACCGGGTCGGTGTGAAGTAAGTCCGGGGGAGGGTCTTTGTGTTTACTAACGTCTTTTTCTTTCTTTTGTTTCACCTTGAGTCATTTTGATGTTTTCTTTGAGTCAGGTTTTATTGAGTCAAAAACTTGTTGGGAATAAACTTATCTGATGAAACCATTTGTGCTCTTGAATTCTTTCTATCTAGTGACCAATTTTGCAGGGTTTGTTATGTGTAAAAAGCTGGATTACCCTTTTGGTCAGACTTCCCCCAGGAATTTTCGTTTTGCAGAGATTTTGGTGAAACATTTGGTTGACTCTAATGCTATTGGACCACTAATCTGACATCAATTACCTCTCATTCGGAATGTCATAGCAGGGAAACGGACCATACACTCAGGACTTCTTATTCATTTTACCACTCTCTGTTGATCCTGAGTGGCCAGCCCATCTTTGGTTGGTACCCCACCTTGAGCCTTACCTTCTTTCTGACTTCATGCACTCTGTTCTTTTTGTCATATATGCAGATATGTGCAAAAACGTCGGAGAGAAAGGTTCGACACAGCTTCCCAACCACATTCAAGACGAGTGTTCATCTACAACACTGAGAATGGGAAGTGATGGTGGAGTGTGGAGCCTGAATCGATCGAACTGATGGTCGTTCCTTGGAGAAGCACGAATACACGGTAACATTTACGAGCCATTGACACTAGTTCCCCTCAAAAAAAAAAAAAAAAAAATCAGAAAAACTTGAGGAAAGGAACTAGTGGTTCAATAAAATGTCAAGCTCGACCGAATACCTCCAAGGAACACCACCGATCAAGGCGAATTGGGAGTTAGAGCTGTTCTGGATAAAATCCAACATACAAGGAGTTGAAGAGTGAAGTGGTTGGGAAATGTGGCTATCAACAGAACCATTCTCTCTTGCTGTTTTGCGCGATATCATGCATCCTCCGGCGTATCTGGTAACCCTTAAACACTTTAACCTCACCAAACACAGGCCTTTTGATACCCAACACCGTCGACCCTGTATGATGTTCTTGATGAGAGGTCCACGCCAAAACTTAATGAATGTAGAGAGTTAACCTATGTGTAGCTTGAGTTTCTGCAGGATGGAGGTTCATCACGGGATCAGGAATGCGAGACTTCAAGGGGACTACAGTGATTATGCACTGACCGAACCTTGTCCTTTGAGGTCTACTGATGATCCTTCGGGGTATGGTTGCTGATGATTTGTGAGTTCCCGCGTTTTCAAACTTCTTCCCTATTCTTGGAATTTATGTTTGCTTGAGGGCAAGCAAAAGACCAAGTCCGGGGGAGTTGATATCTTGCGTATTTGACGCATTCTAACACTTGTTTTCACGAGTTTTATCGAGTCTTTCTAGTCTTTATCGAGTCTTTTCAGGTCTAAAGACGTTCCAGGGAGAGCTTTGGTCACATGGACCAACAGGAGGAGAAAGCAGGCAAAACGGAGCAAAGGAGCTCGATCGAGTCGCCACAGATCGATCGACCACACGATCACCACTCGATCGATCCCATGCAGAGAGTCGATCGATCCCATGCAGACGACGAGCTCGATCGATCCCATCGTCACACTCGATCGATCCCATGCAGAGAAGCTCGATCGATCCCGTTCTGTCTCAGCCGTTCGATCAATCCCGGTCAGATGATATCACAGCCGTTCGATCTACTTGGTGCAAACCGACTTGATCGAACCACAGCGAACCGGATTGAACCGAAGTCGACCCCGGAGCTATTTAGACCTATCTTTAGCCATTGTTTAGGCTACGCCGTTTTTCAGAGTTTTACACTGTTGTTCATTGTTTCCGAGGGAGAAGAGATCAAACCTCTGTTTTTCACAGTTTGGAGAAGATTTCTGAACCCTTGTTTTTGCTATTTTCTATTTGATTCAATGACATTCATTCAGTATTGTTTGCTGTTTCACCATGTCTGAGTAGTCACCCTGCTAGATCTAGGCTTTTCAAAGGGATTCATGTGTTAATTGACTGAATACAGATAGGGCTTTAATACTGTCTTCGCCATTGTTGCACTTACTGCTTAGATCGATCTGATCATCGATCTCTGATCTCAGATTACCTGTTCATCAAAAGTGCAATAGGTTGTTAGAACGAACTGTGGTGAGCGAATCGTCCTTAGCCTGCGAAAGTTGATGCTGAGGCGATTCGTGAACTTATCGAACCTGAGTTTATTGCTTGTCATCAACTGCTAGATTCAAACGACAGTTTAGACATCTAGGTTGTTAGATAAAGTTATCATTATCGCGAAAGTGAATTGACATATTTTCATGTTTGAGTTCGAGACCTGTTCTCATCTGTGCCCTGAATAGTTGTTCGGTCGTTAACTGTGAATCTCTGCGAATTGCCTTGGTCTAGTCCCTGTTTAATTGAATTACATCATCGTTTACATTCGTTACCTGTTACTAAAACCAATCATCTTTGTCTTAGCTCTGTTTTAAATCTCCTAGTTTCACAGTGTAACGCTGGTCCTCTGGATTTCGAATCCTTTATATTACAATCTTCATCACTGATAATTTGCAGTAGAGAAAATGACCTATTTCTGGTTAATCAATACTCTGGGTAACTCTGCTTTCCTCAATGGCCCTCGCTTGAAATTCATTGATGGAAATGATTTTCGTCCCCACTATCTCTATCCTCTGCTAGTTGATCTGAATGAATTGAAGCCGGAAGAAACCACCTTCTCGTTGATCTTACCTTGAACTTGTAAGGTAAGCTACGATCTCAAGCTTGGGTATCTTTTTTGACTAGTCGTTGCAAAGGTTAAATAGCTCTAAACAATATATTTTTGCTTTGTTACACTTTCTCTACACCATTAAAGATCTCTAGAGACCTTATTAAAACAAAATAGTTACAGCGTCTTCAAGTGTTCTCGACCTTGTTAACATGAACACGATCATTTCCTTCACATATGAGTAACATGCATAACAGCTAAAACTACAAAACTACACTGGACTCCGTGCCATGCAATTTTTGCGCTATAAAATATAAATTTTAGTTTTTAAGCTAATTAAATTGATACTTTTGTCAACTCCTTGAGAAAGGGTTTTTGTATTTTCGTAATTGTGTCATATATACGCCGCCATCTCTTCGTGGTTCGAACAATACTATCTAGTTCGTAATCACTTAGCTACTTTCTACAATCATACATATACAATATATGTGTATATACGGCTTGAATAATTGGATCATGCTGCATGCATACAATTAGTGACCGTTGACCGTTCTCGAGCATGCGGTTCTTACTTAAATGATTTGTTTTTGTCATGCTCAAAGGATTTCATGATGAACTAGGACTTAAACGTAAATCGTAAATGTAAACAACTTAAACAAAAAACAATAATTTGGATATTTAATAATTTAATATCAAGTCTAATGTTTTATGCACTACACAAGTTACAGTTGCTCGGAATTAATTACATCTTACAACTCTGAGACACACCTCAAATTGTCATAGACCACCAATTCCTAATCTAAGTTACGCAAATCCAAAACACACACAGGATAATTACAAGCTAAATATCACACAGGAAATCACAATTGGAATAAACTCATGAGATCTTCTTATTGTATGGAATTACAAATTTGTCGTAAGCGATTGCAAAAAAGGTAAAAAAACGAGTTACCAAATGTTATATTAGACCAGACGCATCTAACTTTATGGATTCTTAACAAAGCACTTAAAGTGAACAAACTTCCCACCACAAAATGAGATCTAAAGAATAATTAGGTGAATAAAAAAACTTATATGAAGGAGAGTTTCTGAATCAAACCGTAACAGCTAAACATGTCTTCATGTAAACGCCCCCATCATTATATACAACATCACACCATCGCATATTGCCCCAAATCTCTCCTTCTTGCCGTCTTTCTAAAGCCATCTCCGCACACCAAATATCTTTTTTTTTTCTGAAAGAAGATTGCCAATTTCCCTCCGTAGCTAACCGTCTTGGAATAGGATAAACCGGTCATCTTAGACAACAAATCTTCCAAACCACTCACCACACTCCAACACCTCTGCTTTGGATCATACGCTCTCAACTTATTCGTGTAATAATCATGATAGTACAAGACATCCTCAACAGCACACGCATTACACCAGCTCTTAGAATTCAACATCTCGTCCGGTTCCATTTACTTTCCTTTGGCCCATAAACAAAGCTATTCACAAAGCCTCTCATGTAAATCTATATGATAAGACAATTTTATCCTGATTTAATTTTTAAATTATAATTTTTATAATGAAACAAAATAAAAATTCGAAATAGTAATTGTTATTAATGGTAATCTTATTTTTGTTATAGATAATCTGATTATATAAAGCTGGATGCGCCCGACTTGGTCGCGACAATTAGAATTTTTATAATTCATTAGATTGTGACATGTGTCATTATTAGTTTTGAAGGTATTAAGATTGTGACATGTATCATTAATGAAAATAATAAAATCTACTAATTTAAAAAATGACAATAAAAATAAAAAGGTTGATACTTATGGGAAAAAAAATAATCCTTCTAAAAAATGACAAATAAAAGGTTAATCCTTATGGGAAAGGAAAAACAAAGTAAAAAGAAAGAAGATAAAATATCGGTCAAGGGAGTTTCAAGTTAAAAGTCGTGGAGCAGCTGGTTTTGTCGTTTTGCGGCTCAGAACTTGAGAGAAAAAGAAGAGAGGCGATTGTGGTGATTTTATCATGAGAGATTTGAAAATCTATTATACGCCCACAAAATCTATAAATTCTAGCTAAAATTTATCCATTGTAGAAAACATTGCTTACGGAAATACCGGACGCCGTAAATTTTGGTAATCAGTCAACATTTTATTTTCTTAAACGGATGTAAACAATTTTCTTAGTACGGACCGACGATGCACTTGACCTTAGTCCTAATGGACTTACGCGGCGAATAGAAAGAAATCCACAAAACTATGTTCTTTGTGTTATAATTGATGCAGTCTGTGCTGGTATAGACTCGACCCGATATTGGCCAGATAATCATATAATTAGTTTTTATTTTATTTTTTTGCCAACAATCATAAGTTTAGTTGTAAAAGTATAAACGATTTTGTAAAAAAATGCTCTAGTGATCACGATACCATGACGCATGTATGGCATCATCATGTTTAATTACGTACGTTTATTTTTGTTTGACAACAATTACGTGCGTTAAGATGATGTTTATTTACGTGCGTTAAGATAATGTTCAATTACGTGCGTTAAGATAAGTTTTATTTTTGAAAGTGTTTCGCTATCACAGAAAAGAGAAAACGATGACTAGACGCACTGATCCTTTTTTCATGTGTAGAGTTATTTTAATAGAAAGAAATGGTAACTTGCGACATATTTGCACTTCTCCTCATAAGTCCTAAATGCTTTCGTCAAACATATTTTGCTTTCGTACGGCAAAACAATCATTTCTCAGAAACAAAATACGTTTGATCATTTTTTTTTTTTTTTGAAACTGAATTTGTAATCTCTATGTAAAAGACACCTTCTTCTTTTGTTTTTTTAATCTCTTAAGATTTTTCTTTATCTGAGTGTGAGATTTCTAAACATTTGTTGCATTTTTGTAATGGACTTTAGAATTTTGCTTCTATCGAATTTATAGACTAAAACCTTAACCATCCGAATAACATGTATAAGAATGAATGTGGAATATCAATTTTAGTTATCAGTATAATAATTAAAAAGAATCCACTTATAATTTATTTTATTTATTTAGGGCTCCAATGATGTACTAATACTTAGGTGGTCAACCATATGAAAGTCAAACTAGCCGCTCAAGTGTATCCTTCATGTTATATTTCAGTCAATAATTCTCATTTATAAACACGTATTCAACCTCTCTACCTTTTATTTTTTTAACAAAGCCTACGCAATATGTCTTTTGTTTTTTTTGTTTTTCTTTGAAAAAGGGCTATGTCTTTTGGTATTTGTATGATAGTTTACGAACATTGATGCAATCTTTTTTTAAAAAAGTATTGATTTAACTAATTGATTTATGCTTTCACAAGTATTATCAACAACTGGCTCTGGACCAAAAGAGATTACGGATCTTTAAGTTTGAACATTCGCATTTTTTTTTTTTAAATCTGGTCTTGTGAAAAAAATTTAACTAGTGCATTCTAATCTTTAAATTCGTTGGTGGCTGATTAAAAAGAATTAATAGTAATACATTTTAATTGATGAATCCGTTAATGAGATTTGTTATCGCACGTTGACATGTTGCGGTTGGATACACTCTTTTGGATGTGAAGTATTAAAATATTAATTCTAGAACATATTGCGATCATCACACAAAATCAAAATCTTTGGGACAACTTGAACCCACAATTTGACTTTTCTTGGTCAAACATTTTGGCGTCATGTAAAAAATGATATTCTCTATCTTTATAAATACCTTGAAAAGCCTTAACCACATACAAAAACACGATAACTGGATTTATTTTTTATTTCATTGTTCAATCTCAAAAATGAAACATTCAAGAACCACATTGCTTGCTTTTATCTTCCTCGTTGTCATCATATGGGAATCAAACTCATCATTAGCGAATGCAGAGACTTTCACACAATGCCTGACCTCAAACTCCGACCCCAAACATCCCATCTCCTCCGCCGTGTTCTTCTCCGGAAACCCCTCCTACTCCTCCGTGCTAGAAGCCAACATCCGTAACCTCCGCTTCAACACCACCGCAACTCCAAAACCTTTCCTCATAATCGCGGCCACACATGAATCACACGTTCAAGCCGCGGTTACTTGCGGCCGACGTCACAACCTCCAGATGAAAATCAGAAGCGGTGGCCACGACTACGACGGCTTGTCATACGTTACGTACTCTGGGAAGCCGTTTTTCGTGCTCGACATGTTTAATCTACGATCGGTTGACGTTGACCTGAAGAGTAAAACCGCGTGGGTCCAAAGCGGTGCCATTCTCGGAGAAGTTTATTACTATATATGGGAGAAGAGCAAAACCCTAGCTTATCCCGCCGGGATTTGTCCTACGGTTGGTGTCGGCGGCCATATTAGCGGCGGAGGTTATGGTAACATGATGAGAAAATACGGTCTCACCGTCGATAATACTGTCGATGCAAGAATGGTCGACGTCAATGGTATGTAATACTCAATATCTCTAGCTTCCTAACTAATTTTTTTTAATACTTTTAATCAAGGTTTTGAAATGAACAAAGTACTAATCATATTGACCAATTCAATTTATATGTTAATTTATACTCCTTAAGATAACCATGCAGAAGTTTATAACCGATTAAATTGAAGAATAAACGTTAAATATGTTGGAGGGCAAGATTAATTTTAAATTTTTAACTAATTTTTTTTGAACTTTGGTATCGTATAAAAAAAACAGTTATAATTTTATTAATCTAAAATATATTCTATTATCTATAACGTTGCTATTAAAAAAATTCAGGGAACATTTTGGATAGAAAATCGATGGGAGAGGATCTCTTCTGGGCAATCAACGGAGGAGGAGGAGGAAGCTACGGCGTCGTTTTGGCTTACAAAATAAACCTCGTCGACGTCCCTCAAAACGTGACCGTTTTCAGAGTCTCCCGAACATTGGAGCAGAACGCGACGGAGATCGTTCACCGGTGGCAACAAGTCGCGCCGTTTCTTCCCGACGAACTCTTCATAAGAGCAATCGTCGACGTCGTAAACGGCACCGTTTCGTCTACAAAAACCGTCAGGGCAAGTTTCGTAGCCATGTTTCTCGGTGACACGTCGACGCTTCTGTCCATATTAAACCGGAGATTCCCAGAACTGGGTCTGGTCCGGTCTGACTGTACCGAGACGAGCTGGATCCAGTCGGTGCTTTTCTGGACGAATATCAGAGTGGGAACGCCGGAGAACGTTCTCCTCCAGAGGAACCAAACCGTGAATTATCTCAAGAGGAAATCGGATTACGTCCGCGAACCGATTTCGAAAACCGGTTTAGAGTCGATTTGGAAGAAGATGATCGAGCTTGAAATTCCTACAATGGCTTTCAATCCATACGGCGGGAAGATGGCGAAGATCCCGTCGACGGCGACTCCGTTCCCATACAGAGCAGGGAATCTCTGGAAGATTCAGTACGGCGCGAATTGGAGAGAGGACAGATTAACGAACCGGTACATGGAACTGACGAGGAAGTTGTACCAATTCATGACACCTTTCGTTTCCAAGAATCCGAGACAGTCGTTCTTCAACTATCGGGATGTTGATTTGGGAATCAACTCGCACAGAGGAAGAAACAGGAGCTATGAAGAAGGTAAGCGTTACGGGGAGAAGTATTTCGCCGGGAATTTCGAGAGGTTGGTGAAGATCAAGACGAGAGTTGATGGTGGTAACTTCTTCAGGAACGAACAGAGTATTCCTGTGTTACCATAGTGCATATATATACATGATGATGATATTGGTTTAGTGAAATTGCTGTTGTACAATGATTATTCTGTAATTGATAAATCAAGTTTGATGATACTTTGATTTCATATGTTGATTAAATAAATTTCTGAAATAATGTTTGTCCCTCTGACAAAAGTAATCATTCAAGGAAACAGAACACACAAACGGAATAAAATACTTAATTTGTAAGAAAAAAAAGAAACAAATATTTAATTTGCTAGTGACGCTAAATATAATTATATTTTCACAACTCTATTTTTTAAATAAATACATGTCTTTTTCCTGTTTTGGAAAGAAGGATTTTTTAGAATATTGTTCTATGTAAATAATTAAAATTCAAAAATAGATCGGATCGATAAGTTAAGTTTATATATAATTTAGGATTTAAAAAGGTAGGGAAATAAATCGCCATAATAAGCATCAAAATCTCTAGATGGAGTAACTGACTATTGACTAATTTACAAAGATACCAATCTACTAATTGACTCATTTACAAAGATATCTACCAAAAAGATTTACATTTCCAAGAATAGCTATTTGTCTATTCATATCAGATTATCAAATATATAAAGAATGCTCACCCCTACACGAATCTTACAAACCACATCATTAGAAAAGAGACACAGAACAATGAGATCTCTAACTTTCCAAACCCTAATCATCACCATTTTTCTCTTCACAATCCCAACATCATTCGCATCACCACAAACGCTTGAAAACGTTTTCGAGCAATGCATCACCGATTTTAAACCTTCAAATCCAATATCTCCAATCCAAAACTTCACATACACTCAACAGAACCCTAACTTCCTCACAATCCTCAACAACTACGTTCGTAACCTCCGTTACTTCAACAACACGACACGTAAACCCATCGCAATCGTAGCCGCCGCAGACGTCACTCACATTCAGGCCACGATCACCTGCGCCAAGAAACTCGGCCTCCAGCTCCGGATCCGCAGCGGTGGCCACGACTACGATGGATTGTCGTATTTGTCGACAGTCGATTTCGTCGTCCTAGACATGTTCAATCTCCGATCTATCGAGTTCGATGCAAAGCTCGACACCGCGTGGGTCCAATCAGGTGCTACGCTTGGAGAGATCTACTACGGGGTCGCCAACAAAAGCAATGATCTCCGTGGATTTCCAGCCGGAATCTGCCCGGGTCTCGGCGCCGGCGGGCATTTTAGCGGTGGTGGTTACGGAAACATGATGAGGAAATACGGTTTATCGATCGATAACATTATAGATGCTAAGATCGTCGATGCTAAGGGAAGAGTCTTGGACCGGAGCTCAATGGGAGAAGATCTCTTCTGGGCCTTACGTGGCGGAGGAGCCGCTAGTTTCTGTGTTGTCTTAGCCTGGAAGATTAAGCTTGTTCCGGTGCCGGAGAAAGTCACAGTTTTTAACGTCGAAACCCTCGGAAACAGAGGAGGCGTGAGCACCACGGAACTTGTAGCGAAATGGCAAGAGATCGCAGACAAGATCGACAACGATCTTTACATAAGGTTAACTTTAAGCACAAGCAACAAAACCGTGAAGGCTTCTTTCATGGGAATGTACCTCGGAAACTCATCGAAGCTTCTAGAAATCATGAACGCGAAGTTCCCTGCGCTTGCTCTGAAGCAAACCGAGTGTATAGAAATGAAATGGATCGAGTCGGTTCTGTTCTGGCTCAATATCCCACCCGGTACAGCACCAACATCGGTTATGCTAAACCGGATCCCGCAAAAGCAAATCTACCTCAAGAGAAAATCCGATTACGTGCAAGAACCGATTTCAAGATCCGGTTTAGATGCGATATTCAAGGTGATGTTGGAGAACGAGAACGTGACAATGGCATTTAACCCGTACGGAGGGAGGATGAGTGAGATTCCAGCGACAGCGACAGCGTTCCCGCACCGAGCTGGAAACATGTTCAAGATTCAGTACTCAGCGAACTGGTTCGTGCCAGGGGAAGCAGTGGCTAACGATTACTTGAGCCAGACGGAAAGAGTGTTCGAGGCAATGAGCCCTTACGTGTCAAAGAATCCAAGAGAAGCGTTTTTGAACTATAGAGACGTTGACATTGGCACAAGCTTGAACTCGACGTACGAGGAAGGTAAAGTGTACGGAGTGAAGTATTTTAAGAATAACTTCGAGAGATTGGTTCAGGTTAAGAGTAGAGTTGATCGAGACAACTTTTTCCGGTACGAGCAGAGCATTCCAGTGCTCTCCAGCCGCTAGAGACTAGAGACAAGAGACACATGTAATCTTGCTTCAATTGATAATTTATACCAAAAATTTATAATTTAAAATTAAAACTGAAAGAAATAATATAATCAAATTGATGTAGAAGGCTAAGGGTTTTGAGCTATTTGCTTTTATCGAAATCAGACTTAAAACCTTTGTCTTAGATTAGAAGATGAGGTACTCGATTGTTAAATTTCCTGTACATGTACTTTCGAAAAATATATGTATGGATAAGAACTATAAACCAGTTTTTAAACTGTTTCCATAATTGTATAGTCTCAGTCAATCGCTATGTATAAAAAAACTGATATGTCAACTTATGAATACAGAGATAACACACTCACATCACAGACAGTCATACATGAAAGATGTATACAATTATTGACCAACATATTCAACGCTTCTCCCTAGCTATATTAACGGGATAATTAACACGGGATCTGATAAATAAGACTTGCACGATACACTGATCTGATCAAATACATATCCTTTAAGATATTTCAGTTTACCATAAAGAAATAAGCGATCCGTATTGCAACACGCATAAACTACGAATATATATATCTTGAGAAGTATCTTCATATGAAGATGACTGCGAACAACAAAGTTTAAAAGTCATATATATTTAGATAACTACGCGTTATCGCCTTATCGGCTATCGCGTACCATTGTGCTCATAAATACAATAATGTAGAAGTCAAAGTCCAATATATTTAGTCCACTGCAACATTTAATCGGAAAAAAAAACAAAAAAAATACTTTAGCCGGCAAAACAAGATGAAATAAACGAAAATATTTAGCTTGGATAAGTATCCTGAATTTTTGGATAATAGAATGATAATCATGATTTGTTTTGGCTGCAGTTTTCTTTCAAAATTCCTTGACAGCCTTTGACATTATAAAAGAGTAAAAGACTAATTAAACTTATTTTAAAATTGCAAAACCAACTAAACTGGATTAGTTAATTAAGCACGTACGGACTGTAGTGAACACTAATAAATCTCTATATAAATATTCACACATGAGCTTTCAAAAATATAATGCAAACTCCAAAGCAAATGGAGAAATTACTCGTAATCACTCTGCTACTGATCTCATCAACATCAATAGCAACCTCACAATCCGTGACTGACCCGGTGGCTTTTCTCCGATGTCTTGATCGACAACCAACGGACCCAACAAGTCCTAACTCCGCCGTCGCATACATTCCAATGAACTCCTCTTTCACCGCCGTCCTCCGCCGCCGCATACCAACCTCCGTTTCGACAAACCCACAACACCCAAAACCCCTCGCCATCGTCACCCCACGTGGAGTCACATTGGTTCGGCGCTAGGATTGCGCCCGCGACCTCCCGATCCAGGTCAGGATCCGAAGCGGAGGCCACGACTTCGAAGGACTCTCTTACACCTCCACCGTCCCGTTCTTCATCATCGACATGTTCAATTTCAAATCCGTCGACGTCAATCTCACCGAAGGAACGGCTTGGGCTGATACCGGCACTACGATCGGAGAACTTTACTACCGAATCGCGGAGAAGAGCAATGTCCTCGGATTTCCGGCGGGTTTGTGTACGACATTGGGCGTCGGTGGACATTTCAGCGGCGGAGGGTACGGGAATCTGATGAGGAAGTACGGATTGTCGGTGGATAACGTCGTCGGATCCGGAATCGTTGATTCGAACGGGAATATATACACCGATCGGGTTTCGATGGGGGAAGACCGTTTCTGGGCGGTTCGAGGAGGTGGTGCCGCGAGTTTCGGCATCGTGCTGGGATACAAAATCCGACTTGTTCCGGTGCCGGAGAGAGTTACGTTTTCAGCGTCGGGAAAACCGTCGGAGAAGGAGCCGTCGATCTTCTAATGAAGTGGCAGAGTTTCGCTCACAGTACAGATCGGAATCTGTTCGTGAAGGTGACGTTGACTGTAGGTCAACGGTACGAAGCCTGGTGAGAAGACGGTTTTAGCTTCTTTCATTGGGATGTATTTAGGCCGGTCGGATAAGACTATTGAACGTGATGAACCGGGATTTCCCGGAGTTGAAGCTGAAGAAAACCGATTGTACCGAAATGAGATGGATCGATTCGGTGTTGTTTTCCGATCGGTACACCGACTTCCGTACTGCTAAACCCGACGGTCGGGAATAAGTTGTTCATGAAGCGGAAATCGGACTACGTGAAGAGTTCGATTTCGAGAACCGGTCTCGGTTTAATGATCAAGAAATTGGTGGAGGTTGAGAAAGTTGAAATGAATTGGAATCCGTACGGAGGAAGAATGGGTGAGATCACGAGTTCGAGGACACCGTTCCCACATAGAGCAGGCAATTTGTTCAACATTGAGTATGTCATAGACTGGTCGGAAAGTGGAGATCAAGTGGAGAAAGATCATTTGGCACGTGCAAGAGAGATGTATGAATTCATGACTCCGTACGTGTCTAGTAATCCGAGAGGGGCGTATTTGAATTACCGTGATCTTGACATAGGATCAAGTGTTAATCCACTTACAAAGAAGGTAAAATCTACGGGGCTAAGTATTTTAAAGACAATTTCGAGAGGTTAGTGGATATCAAAACCAATATGATGAGATAAACTTTTGGAGGAACGAACAAAGTATCCCGGTTCGAAGATAATAAAAAAGTGTTGTGGTTTGTGACATGTGTTTTCTGAGAAAAGGTTAATAAAGAAAGGAAACTGAAAAAATGTATAAGATCTTTGGTTCGATATATTGTTATGAAATAAATGTATGTTCCAATATTAAGTTGATGAAACAAATTAACGTACATGGCTAATTGTGCTTCTATACATTTATAAATAGGAAAATCGCATAAAAAACCGTCAAAATAGCATTCACTTACACTTTATACCTCAAGAGTTTTTAACCATTAGTTTAAACCTTCAATCTGAAACTTTTAACATATATAACCTTCAATTTAACACTTATGTTTGCACCGATATTTTTTTCAACGATAACAAAATAGTATTCTTCAACAACAATATATTGGTTCTCTAATCAAATCTACTTAGATTTTATGCAATTTGAACCACCAAACGAAGAGGATTGTCTCTGTTAGCAACCCAAACGTAGGTTTTCTCGGATATTGTCTTGTACCAAATCCCAAGATACCAACGATCATTACCTTGAGAGCTTGTTGTGGTTTTGAAGAAACCTAGCTCGAAGACTTCACCGGGAGAGACAATGGTTCGGTTGGCTGAGATCGTAAGAGTTTCTGTGGGGGATAAAGTATTGATGGAGAAGACATGACCAAGCTGAAGTAAGAGAATGTAAATGAAGAAGAAAGTGTAAGAGTGGTGATACTTGGGTAATACGCCACTCATCTCTCTTCAACGCTTAATTTCATATGCTCTGTCTTCTTCCTTTTTGTCCTTTATTTATAGATTTTTTTACATTTTGGTTATCAGATTGTTAAACAAATGATTAAGCATAGTTTTGTTTTGAAATTGCATATCTTATGTCTTAATCCTAGATTAGTTATTTCCAGCAGACAAGAAAAATGTAATTTCCACATTCTTTGACTTTTCAGCGCTTCAGTAACTCATTTGAACAAACTCTTGTCTATCATTGGTCAATAACTTTGCCACGTGCAATTAATTTCTCATGCAGCAACATAGCATATGTTGGTCAACAAGATAGTTATTTAATATTCATCCATGATCCTCGTCCCCAAGAAAGCCATGCTAGGGTCTGGCAATTCGTAATTGCATTTTCCGATTCGCTCGAGGTACTCTTGAATATCATGGCAACGCAAAATGTATTATTACATTTTTGTGGACCTTGTGTGTTATAAAGTTATATTAAGTTGGTATAGTCATGTATTGGATTTTTCTTTATATATACAGTCATGTTAGTGGATTTTTTTTATTATTTTTTTTTTATAAAGAAGTGGATTTTCCCTTATATATACAATCTCTAGTATCCGAAGTTTCTCCCCGAAAGCAATTATAGGCGTCAAATTGTGACCTAGATTCCGAACTAACCAGATTATGGGAGCAAGATTGCATCAGAGATTGACTATGTTTTTTTTTATTTTGGAAGATGGGGTTTTAGTTGTTGTGGTTAGATATGTGTTTGAAATTAAATTCGCCATTGAAGCAACGGTAAAATAAAAACCGCAGAGATCTTCGTCTTATGGAGTCAGGAGCGTAAAAGTAAAAAATTTGAAATTTGAATGATTGGACTTTATTGGGTTTTACTACATCGAAAACCATCTAAACCTGCCAAATTGACAAAACCGGGAGTCGTACACTAACCGAGAATCATGGAGAATGTCGACCGTCCGATGGGGTTCGTGGAACAGATCAACGACGGAAATTTAAAACCGCTTTGGTTTTGGTTGGGCCAGGCCCATGATAATTAATTCGGTTTGAAAATACGTTCGTTAAACGGAGCTGGCGTCTTATCATCTTATTCGATGTAACTTATAACTCTTCGCAGTTGAACAAAAAAAAAAACTCTCCGCAAAACTGTATTTTCCCCCAAATTGTCAGTATCGGAGGAAGAAGATGGGGCTCATCGCAAAACTTTCCCCAAATCGTCTCTCTCTTTCTTTCGATGAATACTCTGAGGTAATTACTCTCGATCAACTCTTTGACCATTCGTAAACGGAAAAGTCCGTTTCTTTTCTCTAGATTGTTCAATTTTCTTAGGATTTGATCTTATTTAGGGTTTTCGTTTCTGAATTTGATTCTCCGTGAAACTGATGCGATCGATTGCGTTTTCCCTCTTCCTCTTCGCGATTTTGTTTCAGGGTTTTCAAGTCTCCTAATTCTTCTTATAGAATCGTATGCGGGTGATCTTGGACTGAATCAACCCGGAGGCTTGAGTCCGTGTGAAACCCCATCATCGAACCGAGGTATTTCTCTTTCTAAATTAGGGTTTCCTGATATGTTGGTTTTTTTTGTAATCATCTGCATAATTGGGTTTTCTATTTTTTGGCTACAAACGCATATGATCTGTTCTCGTCCATGAGATTCGTGTTTATGCAATTGAAATCGACGGTGTCTTAGGATTTTTGAAAATAGGATGTGTTTTACAGAAAGTCAACAATTTACACATGGGCTTTACTCGTATAACAAATAGATATTGATTATGATTAAGAAAGGAACCTTCTTTGGCATCAAGTCATACTTTCTCTGCCTGATCAATATTATGCTTGCGACTCTTTACAGTTTCTTTGTTCTGCATTGTTGCAGGTAATCCTATTCAGAGATGAGCTAATAAAGAAGTAGCAGCAGCAAACAGATAAGCTCTTTTCCTTTCTCTTTTGCTGGTTTAGAGAAAGACTATGGGATTGTTGCGTGGAATGGAAAAAACGCTTATAAAAGGCTTATTTAAAAAGAGTTCAAGACAAAGTGAACAACCGAAAGAGTCAAACCCAAAAAAGATATCAGGCAGACACTAATCTAATAGTGTCCTGTCATATTCTTATTTTGGTAACATTGTCCCGTTGCCTCAAGATTGTGATGGGAAATGGCTGGTAGTGCATGTCTAAGGAAGGATGGGAAATAAGACACGGCTTAAAAGTCTAGTGAAAGACTATGGGATTGTTGCGTGGAATGGAAAAAACGACCACGGCTTATAAAAGGCTTATGAAAAAGGGTTTAAGAAAAACACTAGAACAACTGAAAGACCCAAAAAGATATCAGGCAGACACTAATCTAACAGTTGCCTCAAGGTTGTGATGTATGGGCTGGTAGTGCATGTCTAAGGATGGATATAAGGGGATGGGAAATAAGACACGGCTTAAAAGTCTTTATGGGTTTGTTGCCTGGATTGGAAGAAACGACCACGGCTTATGAAAAAGTCTAAGAACAACTGAAAGAGCCACACTTTAATTTTGTACCCACGGCTTTAGTGAAAGTAGTGAATCCATTGGCTAAGTACCCTCGGCTTTTGAAAGTCTTAAGACAAAGACTGAACTGAAACAGATTCACTACTTCACTACTAGTACAAAAAGTCTTTAAGACTATAAATTGGATGGAGAAAGTGACAAACGGTTAAGATAAGGCTTGAGGGCAAAGACTTGTTATTGCTTGATAACAAAGGAAGTTTGGGGATGCGAAATAAAACACACGTCTTAAAGAAAAAGACTAGAACTCAGAACAACTGAAAGAGACTAGGCTTATGAGAAAGTCTTTTAGACAGAGAAGAACAACTGAAAGAAAAAAAGTCTTATGACTAGAACTTAGAACAACTGAAAGAGACTAGGCTTATGAGAAAGTCTTTTAGACAAAGAGAAGAACAACCGAAAGAAAAAAAGTCTTATGACTAGAACTCAGAACAACTGAAAGAGACTAGACTTTTGAGAAAGTCTTTTAGACAAAGATAAACAACTGAAAGAGTCTTTGGAACCCACGGCTTTTGTGAAAGTAGTGAATCCATTGCTGACTAAGTACCCTCGGCTTATGAAAGTCTTAAGACAAAGACTGAACTGAAACAGATTCACTACTTCACTACTAGTACAAAAAGTCTTTTGACTATAAATTGGATGGAGAAAGTGACAAACGGTTAAGATAAGGCTTGAGGCAAAGACTTGTTATTGCTTGATAACAAAGGAAGTTTGGGGATGCAAAATAAAACTAGAACTTAGACTTGTTATTGCTTGATAACAAAGTCTTTAAGACAAAGACTAGAACTTAGAACAACTGAAAGAGACTAGGCTTATGAGAAAGTCTTTTAGACAAAGAGAAACAACTGAAAGAGTCTTTGGAACCCACGACTTTAGTGAAAGTAGTGAATCCATTGCTGGCTAAGTACCTCGGCTTATGAAAGTCTTAAGACAAAGACTGAACTGAAGCAGATTCACTACTTCACTACTAGTACAAAAAGTCTTTAAGACTAAAAATTGGATGGAGAAAGTGACAAACGGTTAAGATAAGGTTGGGGCAAAGACTTGTTATTGCTTGATAACAAAGGAAGTTTGGGGATGCAAAATTAAACACACGTCTTTAAAGTCTTTAAGACAAAGACTAGAACTCAGAACAACTGAAAGAGACTAGGCTTATGAGAAAGTCTTTTAGACAAAGAGAAACAACTGAAAGAGTCTTTAGACAAATAGAACAACTGAAAGAAAAAAATAGAACAACTGAAAGAAAAAAAGTCTTAAGAAAAAGAGTCCTTCAAAAAAAGTCTTAAGACAAAGACTAGAACTTAGAACAACTGAAAGAGACTAGGCTTATGAGAAAGTCTTTTAGACAGAGAAGAACAACTGAAAGAAAAAAAGTCTTAAATCTTAAAGAACAAGAGTCCTTACTTACACACGGCTCACAAAAAAGTCTTTAGAAAACTGGGTCGGTTTAAGTCTAGAGATATAGACTATGAACCGTAAACTATATAGTTACTATCCCCACAAGGCTTAACGAAACCTTAAGACACAAGACAATGAATGGTAAACTAAGTCTTGACAAACACAAAAGAACGATCAAAGGCTGGAAATGTTTTTCAGACAAAGACATTGTTGGTTGGAAAAGACGACCAAATATGAGATTATGAATAAAAAACGGATTCATATGATCTGTGCGTGAAAGTGATGAAAGTGACAAGGTAAGTATGAGATATTTAACATGAAGTAAAGACTAATTAATTCTGATTTTCTCAGGTATGTGCTTCAGAAGGTGTTCTGTTTGCTAGAGACTTTGAGGAGATTTCAAGTGTAGAAGACTTCTTTAACAGGTATGTGCTTTTCAAACTTGTTTGTAATTTTAGTTGATACAATTATTAAAATCACGTGGAGACACATATGTGAACTAAAGACTACTTCATTTGTTCATGTATGTATGTCAAAACCTGTTCATATTCTCATTCACCCGAAGGAGAGTTCATATTCACATAGAAGCCAAAGAGATTTCTCATCGTAGCGAAAGCATGTGATCAGGTATAAGCTTTTCTGAACTTTTCTGTATTAAATTGATCTTATTACATATGAGAATCGCAAATTAAGTTAAGTAATATATGCACGTTAAGTTACAAATACCGATTTAAGTGCCATTCATTGTTAGATATATTTCTCAGATATGTAAATCACAAACAATGTGAAGTGATATACGTATAGGTAGAGAAGTACTGATCAAACGGACATTTATAGTCACTGATCTTAGTCTTTCTCAGTTTCTAGAAACTTATTGCTAACATACCCATTGATAAAAAATGTATATTTTACATTTGGTATCGACACATTAGATTGTGTGTTTATCGTGTGATCAATCTCTGTCTTAATTTTACAAGCTTACACGTTTAAATTCTGTTTTGGTGCTTTTATGTATCATAAGGTCTTTCATTTTCTGAAATAGATGTGTCTTGTCGTCTCCTAAAGATATTTATTTTGAATGCAAGTGAGACTTGTGTATTGTATTGTTGATTGTTAGTTTTGGCATCTTCTTAATGGACAAGAAAAGAACATTTATTGTTGATTGTTAGTTTTGTATGTGTTAAGTTACAAGATAAGTCTACTGAGCATACTGTTTGCATTTTGGTTTGTTGTCTGATTGTTAATTCTTTGTTAGCAGCGATTGTGATCTTTGCTTCCCTGTTATGGTTGGATGATACCATCTTGACTTTTGCTTCTTGATTCTTAAAATATTTATTTGAGTTTTTTAGCAGCGATTGTAATCTTTGCTCCCTGTTATAAGATATGTCTAGTGAGCATATTTTTTGCATTTTGGTTTGTTGTTTGATTGTTAATTCGTTGTTAGCACTTAGCAGTGCTTGTGATATTTGCTTCCTTGTTATGGTTGGATGATACCATCTTGACTTTTGCTTCTTAATTCTTGAAATTAAGTTAGAAATATACACGTAATTAAGTTAAGTGATATATACACGTAAAGTTAGAAATACTGATCTCTAAGTGCCATTCATTGTTAGAAATATTAATTGCATAGTTGTCTAATATTATTACCTATGAAAATCACAAGCTATGTTAAGTGATATACGTATAGGTAGAGAAATAATGATCAAACCAACATTCATAGTTTGAAATATCTCTTATATAGCTGTCTTGGTAACTTTACTATCAGTCTATCACTGATCTAGTTTTTCTCAGATTCTATAAACTTATTTCTAACATATCCATTGATAATAATGTAGATGATACTTCTGGTATTGAAACATTAAGTTGTGTGTTTATCTTGTGAGAAATCTCTGTTGTAATTTTAGAAATTACATGTTTAATTTCTGTTTTGGTGCTTGTATGTATCATAAGGTCTTTCATTTTCTTAAATAGATATGTCTTGTCGTCTCCTAAAGATATATATATATATATATATATATATATATATATGAATGCAAGTGAGACTCGTGTAACCAGTCTCAAGTTTATATGTTTTGCATTACCCTTTTAATCTTTGGTGAGTAATCTAAAGATGAGAATTATATCTTTGCAATTCTTGCATTTTCTTAATGGATAAGAAAAGAACATTTATTGTTGATTGTTTGTTTAAAATGGACAGTTTGAATTTCGATGTCAGTTTTGTATGTGCTAAGCTGTAAGATGCCATCTTGACTTTTGCTTCTTGATTCTTGAAATAGTTATTCGAGTTTGTTAGCAGCGATTGTGATCTTTCTTCTGTGTGATAAGATATTTCTTGCATTTTGATTTGTAATCTGATTGAAAATTCTTTGTTAGCAGCAATTGTGTCTTTGCTTCCCTGTTACAGTTGGATGATACCATCTTGACTTTTGCTTTAGTAAATTTAGTAACCTTCTTGGAAATATTTACATTCTTCTATGTTTATCTTAGATTATACCCGATTAAGGGTTCATCAATATTTGTGATTGTTTTGTGTTATGTTTTAAATTCCTTGATGATCATTTTCAATATGTGAAATGACATCCTTGCAACTGAGTAATCTTTGGGTATAAATCTATAAATCATTTTTAATGATTATATTTAAAAAAAGTTAAAAAATTTTTGGAACTTTATGTTAACAATCTTAATCTCACCCATTCAAACTGGATTAAACTTTATATATATTTAAACATATTTTTGAATTGTATATAAACAACCTTAATCTCACTCCCCATTTAAATTGAATGAAACCTTTTATAAATTTAAAATTTATATACATTTTTTTCTCTTTTGAAAAATACATCTTTTATACTAAAAAACTGTTTTAATAAAAAAGAAGACAATTTAAAAAACGAATTTCGAAATAATAGAATTAATCATATTTTTATCCACGTAAATAAATGTTAATTTTTTAAAAATGGATAAATCTATCAATCATTTTTAATGATTATATTTAAAAAAGATAAAATATTTTTGGAACTTTATATTAACAACCTTAATCTCACCCATTCAAACTGAATTAAACTTTATATATATATATTAAACATATTTTTGGAATTGTATATAAACAACCTTAATCTCACTCCCCATTGGAACTGAATGAAACCTTTATAAATTTAAACTTTATATATATTTCAATTTCATAAGTTATTAAAATTTTAAAATGGATAAATCAATCTTCCGTTTTTAGCATTTATCTTTAAACAAATTTAAATATTTTTGGAACTTTCTATAAACAATTTTAATCTCACCCTATTTGAACTGTTTATAACATTTATATTTTTAATGATTATATTTTTTATTTGAATTTCGTTTTTATTAAATTAGTTGAAAACTTCAGATTAGGATAATTATTTCACATCTAGAAATGTATTTTTCAAAACTAACAAAAAATAAGGATAGTTTTCACATGTAGATTCTTAGCTAGCTGTATCGTTTAAGTAGTCGGACAAAGCCAAGAGTGTGTTTTCACATGTAGATTTTGAGATTTACGTCGAATCTCCTGACGAATCTCCATTGGAAGAAGCCGATTCACCCGCAATGGAACATGACATGGAGCTTGCGGATCATTACTCGTATAAACGTCTGGATTTTTTTCAAGATTGCCTTGAAAAGCAAAACTCGAAATGCAGAGATAGTATTTTCAAAGACTTGTTGGATGAGACAACGCAGATATTGACGGATGAATGTTGCCGTGATCTATTGAAGATTGGCAAAGATTGTCATCTAGGATTGGCTCAACTCATTTTCTCAAGTTATAAATATAAAAACATTGCATTTAAGGCTATTCCAAAAACCAAACAGTCATGGAACGATTGTGTTCGAAGAGTTGGGAACCAAATCAGTGTTCCGGTCTCTTTGGAAAACTAATGCTGATGTTTTACATAAAGCGATTTTGTATCCTTTGATTGTTACCATTACATATGTAAAATAAAAATTAAGGCAACACATAATCCTGTATGCTCAACATGGATCATAATATTAAAATATCATATCATTATTTTTAGATACGTTTTAATGGGTAACAACATATCACATATGCAATTTCGTAATATCCGATCAATGTTTTGTCATAAAGATCTTGATCTCCGGTAACGTAGTTACGCATATCGACGAGCTCACCGGTCCAAATCACACAACCCGACCCGCCATTTCGGATATCCGTATTCGCGAACCCGATACAGTAACAATCCTTGAGACACTTCTCCTCACATTCCTTCAACCCAATTCCTCTGTCCACAATGACTCTACTCGTCTCCGGCAACTTCATCTTCGTCAACCGCGAAAACACATTTCCGCTGCTGCCGCAGCTCAGTGGCGACTTCCTCACACAACCACTGGACGTATCTCCCGAAGCCCACGCCATCGGATTCTTCGGAACGAAACCTCCGATACAATTACATGTCGGTGACGTTTTCGTGTCACAGTAACTCTTGTCAGGTTCGTTGACCATACAGGAGTATTGTATTGGTCGAGGAGGACGAGGCTAGCGTCAGAGATTTTGAGAGTTCCAGTAGAGTTGGAAAGAGGATTGTCTCTATTAGCAACCCACACGTAGTTTCTCTCGGAGATTGTCTTGTACCAAATCCCAAGATACCAACGATCATTACCTCGAGAGCTTGTCGTGGTTTTGAAGAAACCAAGCTCGAAGACATCACCAGGAGAGACAATGGTTCGGTTGCTTGAGATCGTAAGAGTTTCTGTTGGTGACAAAGTATTGGTCGAGAAGACATGACCAAACAGAACAAAGAGAACGTAAATGAAGAAGAAAGTGTAAGAGTGGTGATACTTGGGTAATACGCCACTTATCTCTCTTCACCGCTTAAATTGCATACTTGGGTAATACTTGGGTAAGTATTCTTTTGATTTTAAATTGCATATCTTATGTCTTAATCCTAGATTAGTTATTTCCAGCAGACAAGAAAAATTATATTTCCACATTCTTTGACTTTTCAGCACTTCAGTAACTCATTTCAACAAACTCTTGTCTGTTATTGGTCAATAACTTTGCTACGTGAAATTAATTTCTCATGCAGCAACATAGCATATGTTGGTCAACAAGATAGTTAATCATCCATGATCCTTATAGTTAATCATCCATGAATAGTGACTAGAGAGAAAATGTTAAAAACGAAGCAAGCCAATCGTAGTACTAGCTAGAAGATGGAGGAAACCAGTGAGGGATCGCATTCCCATCCAGTAGTGACTCTTCGGGAGTTTGTAAACTAGAGGTGGTTTTGCTGGCAAGATCGTAAAAGCTAAAGCCAAAGCCTATAAAATAGATGGTGTTTGTTAGGAGTCCAGGGAACGACTCGTTCGTGAACGGGAACGAGCTTGACTGGACGCAAAATGCCTCGCCACCCTTTGAAATGAAGATGCACAGATCTCCAATGTCATCAGTGTAACGCATGAGTTTTCCCTCTGGTGTCTCCTCTTCTCTAAACACCATGAACATCTGCGTTTCATATGAGACTTTTTTCGAAACCAAATTGCTGTCGGCGTACCTGCATGCAAGAACCAAACGATATATATAGTTTAACAACCAATGTATATATATATATATATATATATATCTTTATATGCAACTAGAGAGACTAAAGTGTAAGTATGTATGTATATACCATTTGATGAGGAAACGTTCCTCGCCGGAGGGTGACTCCACGAGGTATTCAGTCCTGGAAGAAGAACAAAACAGCTCCGGCAGATCATACTCATACGCGAGTGACTGTGGAATGTCTCGAAACTGAAACTCATGGAACTCAGGCTTGTAGGGTTTCTTGACGAATTTGAGATCATAAGACAACAAGTGGTGGCCTCCAAGACCAGGCAAGTAGAACCTCTCATCTCTCTTTGAATACATGAGATTTGAGGTTGGGAAGTAGTCAATAGGCGTTTGAATCTTAGTCCAACGCAAGTCACGACGGGGTCTAAAGAAACATGAGCTGGTCACCCAACGACTTGATGGCCACAACCCAGTCTTCGTCGTCATCAGGAAAAGAGGACATTGCTACGCTCCAAACGACATCAGTCTGGCAAGAGAGAAGAGGTGTAAGCGGAGGCAGAGTGAAGAGCTTTGGGTTTGATTTGCAGGACCTAGGGTTCATGAAGTCCGTGATGAGTACGCAACGATCTTGCGGGTCACTGAAAAATCCCCATCCCTTGGAAGCTCCGAGGCTTTTAGCCGTAATAATATCTCCAGGGATTGTTTTTTCCGTGAGCTCGACTAAATCTGCTTTGGCCACGTCGAATATAACCACTTCTCCAATGTTGCCGCCTTCCGGCAGCGGTTTTACACTAATACTAGTTGTCAAATACGGACCGGTCGTGGAGGATGAAAACGAACGAAGGCTCCTGCTCTTGTGCAGCTGCCAAGTAAGCAACACAGAGATCAAAACCAAACAAAAGAAAATAAATCCTGGAGCAATATCAACGATCCGATCCTTATCTTCTTTTTTGTAAAACCAAAAAAATATTTTAAAACCAAGAAAAAACTTCTTCATTGTTTTTGCTAAGGAGAGAGAATCAGTTTTCTTAGGTCAAAGACTTGTAGAAAAGTGGCATTCTCTCCATAAAAAAAATAAAAATAAAAATAAATCATCTAAGACAGAACAAAAGCATGAAATTAAAGGGCTTGCGACTTACGAGTGGAGAGAGTTTAGAGAGAAGCCGAGACATTATTGATCAAAGATATCAAACTCAGAATGAAGCTGATGTATGTGGAGTCTCTACCAATCATAAATTGTTCAAAGAGAGGGAGAACAATAGGCGTGTGTACCAAGCTTTTTCTCTGGTCTTTTCTTTCCTTTTTGGTGAAATTTTTGTTTTGGGAATCTTGCCAATCTACGAACTGGAAACAATTCTCTTCTTTTACACTTTTCTCTAATTCTCATTTTTTCTTCTTTATTTGTTACCCCATCATTGTTCATTACCGTGGTCTCACTTACAATAATAATAACTTTGTTGCAGAATAAACAAGTATAAATTCTGACTCAACCACATTTCCCCACGAGAACTATGACATGTTAACTCGACGAACATGTTACAATGTATGTAACTCTATTATTTTTCGCACTTCAATCTCCCATCTTACTATTTTTCTTAGTTTTATGTACTCTCTTTTCAATAACAATAGTCTTAAACAAGAATTTGGGATCATGAAGAAAATAAATCATATGAGACAGAACTAAAGCAAAAAAAGAGTTTAGCTTACGAGTGGAGGAGATAGCCGAGACATTATCGAAAGATACCAACACGAAACCTTGAAACCCAAAATCAAGCTTTATGGTCATTAAAGCGTAGATACCAAGCTTTTCTTTCCCTATTTTTCCTTTTTAGTGAAATTTTTGTTTTCGGAATCTTGCCACACGCCAAGGTAGTCTCCTCATTCCTCAACAAAAGCTTCGTTGAAACCTTAACGGATGATGAGCCGTTTCAAGTCACATGCATGAAAGAAAGGAAGTAAACATTTTTTGACCAAAGACATTAATTCAACGCTTCTATCTGTATTAACGGACAACGCGGGAATTGATAAACAAGACATGCACGATACACAATACACATATTTGATCAAATACATTTTCTTTGACTGATCTTAATTTATAGAGATATAAAATACTCGATCCGTACTGCATCACGCATAAGTGAGTCATATATCTATCTATCCAAGATCTTTCATATGAATACTACAAGCGACAAACTGTAAAAGTCAAGTATTTCGATTATGACGCGTTATTGGCTATCAGCTTAATTAGTGCTCATAAATAAACAATACAGTATGTAGTTATAAGTTAGTCAAAAATATGTAGTAGTTTATACTGAAGTACAACTGTTGAACCAATGAAAAGCTTGGATCACTAAACTCTCCTCTAATATAAATACAGATACGCACAAACTTACAAAAACATATCCAAACTCCAAAAACAAACAGCAAAAAAAAGAAGATGGAAACACTAGTCGTAATTTATCTGATACTCGTCTCAGTTTCAGTCGCAACTTCACAGTCTGTGACCGATTCGGCGACTCTCCTCCAGTGTCTCGTACGAGAAGGATCAAACCCACAGAATAACATCTCCACAGTCACTTACATCCCAACAAACTCCTCCTTCACCGCCGTCCTCCGCCGCCGCATACCAACCTCCGTTTCGACAAACCCACCACCCCAAAACCCCTCGCCATCGTCACCCCCACCACGTGGAGTCACATTGGTTCGGCGCTGACTTGCGCCCGCGACCTCCCGATCCAGGTCAGGATCCGAAGCGGAGGCCACGACTTCGAAGGACTCTCTTACACCTCCACCGTCCCGTTCTTCATCATCGACATGTTCAATTTCAAATCCGTCGACGTCAATCTCACCGAAGGAACGGCTTGGGCTGATACCGGGCTACGATCGGAGAGCTTTACTACCGAATCGCGAGAAGAGCAATGTCCTCGGATTTCCGGCGGGTTTGTGTACGACATTGGGCGTCGGTGGACATTTCAGCGGCGGAGGGTACGGGAATCTGATGAGGAAGTACGGATTGTCGGTGGATAACGTCGTCGGATCCGGAATCGTTGATTCGAACTGGGAATATACACCGATCGGGTTTCGATGGGGGAAGACCGTTTCTGGGCGGTTCGAGGAGGTGGTGCCGCGAGTTTCGGCATCGTGCTGGGATACAAAATCCGACTTGTTCCGGTGCCGGAGAGAGTTACGTTTTCAGCGTCGGGAAAACCGTCGGAGAAGGAGCCGTCGATCTTCTAATGAAGTGGCAGAGTTTCGCTCACAGTACAGATCGGAATCTGTTCGTGAAGGTGACGTTGACTGTAGTCAACGGTACGAAGCCTGGTGAGAAGACGGTTTTAGCTTCTTTCATTGGGATGTATTTAGGCCGGTCGGATAAGACTTTGAACGTGATGAACCGGGATTTCCCGGAGTTGAAGCTGAAGAAAACCGATTGTACCGAAATGAGATGGATCGATTCGGTGTTGTTTTGGGCCGGTTATCCAGGTACACCGACTTCCGTACTGCTAAACCCGACGGTCGGGAATAAGTTGTTCATGAAGCGGAAATCGGACTACGTGAAGAGTTCGATTTCGAGAACCGGTCTCGGTTTAATGATCAAGAAATTGGTGGAGGTTGAGAAAGTTGAAATGAATTGGAATCCGTACGGAGGAAGAATGGGTGAGATCCGAGTTCGAGGACACCGTTCCCACATAGAGCAGGCAATTTGTTCAACATTGAGTATGTCATAGACTGGTCGGAAAGTGGAGAACAAGTGGAGAAAGATCATTTGGCACGTGCAAGAGAGATGTATGAATTCATGACTCCGTACGTGTCTAGTAATCCGAGAGGGGCGTATTTGAATTACCGTGATCTTGACATAGGATCAAGTGTTAATCCACTTACAAAGAAGGTAAAATCTACGGGGCTAAGTATTTTAAAGACAATTTCGAGAGGTTAGTGGATATCAAAACCACATATGATGAGATAAACTTTTGGAGGAACGAACAAACTATTCCGGTTCGTAAATAATATGTATTTTTACATTCGTTCAATACTAATAATATATAAGCAAATGTAACAAAAAATGTATATATGTGATTAATATATGTGACATGTATTGAATTTTTCAGAAAATAAAGCAAGAAAGATGTATGATTTGGTTTGATAAAACGTTGTGAAATTTGTTGATATCTTTGGTTCGAGAGGATGCATACAAGTGTTTTCTTTTATCGTACGCTACTGATATAATTCTATGTAATACCCAAAAAAAGGGATTGTTTGAACCTTTTTTTCAAACAATTAAAGGGATTGCTTCATGACTTCATCTAACACACGAATCTTGCGTATTTCATTTGTGCATGCTGTTGACTTTTGTTTACATATTTGGATTATGATTTCAGGATTTGGACAATTTCATTACAATAATAATAACTTTGCTGTAGAATAAAACTATCAATTCTGACCCAACTACATTTCATTTTCATACATCTTTATCTGAAACTTAAGTCGATGAACATGTTATACTACTGTATGTAAATCTTTTATTTTTCACATTTCAACTTCCCATCTTACTATTCTTCTTAGTTTTATGTAATCTACTTTCATTGACAATAGTCTTAGGCAAGAGTTTGCGATAATACAGAAAATAAACCATCTGAGATGAGACAGAACTAAAGCAGTAAATTAAAGAGCCTAGCTTTCGTATTCTCTAGATCCACGGGTGTGGCGGTTTCTCTCTCCGCTCTGATCTAGTAAATCTATCCCAAACTTTATGTTTTAGGAACCAAAATTTTCGCCAATGCTTAATTCTTTGCAAAAAGAGTTCTTAGTTGATTTGGTTTGTGTATAATCTCTGAACAGATTGGAGACTTGGTTTACTATCGAAAATAACCTAATCTATATGGTATTTGCAAAGTTGCTACGAATGTCTCACTTGCTTGTGTCGGCTGATTCTTGACCAAAGTTTTCTCAGTTTTTGGGTATATACTCGGAGTTCACTCACGAACTTGATCTTAACTATTCTTAGTGAAAATATAGTTTGACAGAATAACATTAAGGACTTAGGGATCTTTCTTGAACCACCGTTTGACATGGATAGCGAGTGTTCCAGAAATCTACATGCAAGAAATATAACACTTGATGAATATGTAATGTAAGTGACATATATCTAGAGATGTCAACTTGGGCCGCAGCTCGCGGGTTCGGCCCGTTTAGGTTTGCTACGGGGCGGGTTCGGGTTGGCATTTTCAAACCCGAAAATTAGCGGGCCTCGCGGTCCAGCCCGATTTTGGCTTGCGGTTGAGGCGGATATATCCGCAGCGGTTGGGCGGGTTTTCGGGTCGACCGCAACAAAAAATAAAAAAAAATAAAAATAAAAACTTTTCTTCCCAAATCCCAATCTTCCGAATGCACAACTTAGCCAATCTTCCCGATCGACGATTTTCACTGCACGTTTCTCCGACGAAGATCGTTGTCAGCTTGATCTCATTGTAATATTGAGTCGCTCTTTCTGTTTCTCTGATTTTCAAATTTTTTTTTCTTCTTCACCCTAATTATTTCGATGTTCTTCTTCAGCTTTCGGAAACGGTTCGAAATTCGCAGCAGTAGCTTTGGTGGATGTTGATTCGGAGGAATTTCAAGTTTGCTAAGTACTTCGACATTACTTTATCCCCTTCCACTGTCTTCTTCTTCAACGCTCATCACATGAAATTGGATTCTGGGTAAATTCTTATTCCCAAGATAATTTTCTAAAGCTTTGATTTTTAAGTTAGTTCTGATTTGGTAATTTTTGTTTTTCTAACAAAAATGCTAATCATACGAAGTCGATAGGTAAATTGCAGTGCTAGTGGTAGTTAATTTCATTGTTTCTTTAGTTGATGTGTGATTGTTTAATGCATTTCGTTCAGTTGGACCTGCCAAAAGTGTTGCCTCTTTGTTGGTAGCAATCAACTAACACATATTCATACTTGTCTCAACTTGTGTTTGGAAATTGTTCCTTCTCTCGTGATGAGATATATGAGCATATTCATTCATAGTTTGGTAGCTAAGAAACCAGAAGATGAAATCGATGGTACAGTGTTGTTGACAAAAAACTGATCCCTCACTTTGCCATATGGTATGTCAAGTGGGAGAAGAAAGTGGTGGAGTGGAAGAAGTTACGTTTGATTGATGCATGTCCTAAAAGGTATTGGATCTCTGTTTTTTCTTTCATGGTTAGTTTGATTGTTTGAATAATGCTTTGTGTTACACAATGAAGATTTCAGTTTTTGATTATGATGTAATGACTCATGAGTTAGTTTAATCATTTGTAACATATGTGCTTTAGTTTGATCAACCATATGTGCTTTAGTGTATGAGTTCTTTGCCTCCATGAGCATTTGTTCTTGCAAATAGCTTCTGTTTAAGAGTTTTTGCCTCCATGAACAGGCTTATAAAAGTCTATGGTTCTCTTAATATGAAAGTGAAAATCCAAAACTCTATTACGTGGAAAAAAAGAGTTTACTAACAGTCATATCATATGATCTCTAAGAGATATTACATCAATTACAAACTGATTCCATTATGATTCATGCAAAAGATTATTACAAAACAACATAAATGCTTAAACATGGTGCAAGTTTCAGGTTTGGTTAACACATGGTCTTTACAGGTTTGATTTCAGCTTAATATTCATTGAACCCGCAGGTTGACCCGCATATCCGCCAATATAACGGTGCGGGTTAGGGCCGAGCTTTTGGAGACCGCGGCCCGCAGCGGTCCGACCCGCCTGATCCGCCGGCAAAGTGAAACTGCGGAGGGCTGGCCCGTTTGGGTGCGGGTTGGCCCGTTTGACATCTCTGCATATATCTGAAAAAAATGTTATGCATTGGTCGAACGGGGCTGAAGTCTCACAATGGATCATAACGTTGACAAGTTAAACTCAGTGGGCTATTTTTAATTACTTTAACCATCAGCCCATATAATAACAATACTCGGTTGAACACATTTATTTTTTTAGTACAAATTTAATCCAATAAATAAATAAATCAAATAAAAACCAGAAGAGAAAAATATCTCAATAACAAAAAGCAAAATATTGAATTTCAATGAAACAATGGAAGTTTTGGTCTCTTTCTCACACGTTATATGTATCACTCCAAAAAATAATTATTATATCCAGAGACTGCTTTAGAATCAGATGATGATTGATGAAAACCCTCTGCTTCAGGAAGAGGTTCCCCTCTTGGTCTTGTACCTGTACAGAACTCTCTTCTTCTTGCTGGAGACATTGTCAACTGTAAGAACAATCTTACCAGAAGACCCACTGTTCTTGTAACTGTTCCTGATCGGTCCTTCACTAGAACCAATCTTCTTCCCCTTCTGGACAATAACGGTGTAAGCTCCTTCATCTGCTGGCACAAACTCCTCCTTGTAATTCACTTCCCATCCCAAAACAGCAACGTCCCAAACCAATGTCCCTTCACTCTACAAGAAACAAAAAAAAACATCATTAGATCAATCTTTAACAAACTTCTCCTGTAAAACAAGACAAGGTTTGGTTTTCAAGTTATTACCTCAGGAGCAGGGATTTCAATGGTTTCAGTTGATCCAGGCTTAACGAGAACTTCAGAAACAGCTTCGTTGGAAAACTCTGTATCATCATCTCTCTTGAATCCACCGTGCTGAATCGGAATCTCCTCTGCTGCAATGTACTTGAGGAGCGTCTCCGTGACCTTAGCCGGACGAGCCACAACAAACTTGCTCTTGGTCCGTTGCGTCAAGAACGGAGAGAGGAGAGACGTGATGGCGTAGAACCAGAATGGAACGTTAATGAAAACGTTCCTCGACACGAACTCGGGGTAATTGTCCTGCAGAACCAAGATCGCGTTCTTGACCGCGATCCAGAGCTCTTTCCTCGACAGTCCAGAGGAGTTTTTCAGGTCGTGGATCTGGAGAAGAGAGGTCACGCCACCTGGCTTCAGGTCAAGCTTCTGGATTCCCTTCTCCATCAGCTGAAACCTCCACCTGAGCAGCTTCTCTCTGTTCTCCTCTGAGCCGAACGTCGTCTGGTAAAGCTCCTCGTTCTCGAACACGTTGTGGACGTTGTAGCAAACGGGACGGGACTCGCGGTCCACGCCGTTCATGTACGCCGCGGAGGCGAGCTCCTCGCCGAAGTCTTCTCCGAGGATCGAGTCGATCTTGTGCTGCTTCCTCCACGTGAGGGTTTTCTTGAGCATCTCAAAGGCTTCGTTGACTTTGAAGTCTCTTGCTCTCAAGAACTTCAAGAGGATCACGTCTGTGCCTTCAGCTCCTTTGCTTGGAAGCAACGGCACTCCCCATAGCTCAATATCTTTGTCCACACTCTCTTCCTCTTCCTCCACCTCAGCAACAGCCTCAGCTTTCGCTTCTTCGGTGACTACAACCTCGCTCTTCTTCTCTTCCTCTACATTCCCAGCTTTGACCTCTTCCTTAACCTCATCCTCTTTGACAACAACAGCTTCAGTCTTCACTTCTTCTTTAGGGCTTTCCTTTGCAACAACAGCCTCGGTCTTGGCTTCTTCTTTAGGGCTTTCCTCAGCAACAGTAACCGCCTCAGTCTCGGTTTTGGCTTCTTCGGTAACAACAGCCTCAGTCTTCTTCTCGTCTTCAGCCTTTTCCTCTGCTTCCTTCTTCTTCTCAACCTTCACAGGGGTCGCTTTCTTCTTCTTGAAGAGAGTGTTTTCAACAATGGCTTCCTCAAGCTTCGACTTGAGATCGCTCAGAGCCTTCTTCTCGGATTCTTTCAGGTCAGAGAAGAAATCGCTCTCTTCTTTGAAAGAAGAAGACTTCTCCACACCCTGAGGCTTGCTCTCATCTTCTTCCACAGCAGCTTTGACTTCTCCTTCTTCCACAACAGCTTTCACTGTTGTCTCCTCCTCCTCCACTGGAGTAACAGCAGCAGCGATAACAACCTCTGACTCCACCTGCTTCTCCTCAACCTTAACTTCAGCAGTCATTGTCTTTGACCTGTAACCAGATTCAAACAAAAAAAAATAAGCTTAATATAACATAACCCACTTATAAAAACTCAAACTTTTCGTCAAAATCAAGCAAGAGTAGTAACTTGTAAGTAACCTTACTAAATTTGGATAACCTAAGTCTTGTACTTAATTCCCAAAAAAACCTAATTCACCTTCTTGAGATCTAAAAGAAACGAGCTAATTTTCTACTTCTTGATTCGTTGAGATCTCAAATCGAAACGTGACTCTAGCTAAAACCCTGACGATTAACGGACTCAAACAGAGACGAAAACACCAGCTCAAAATTAGCAGAGTACTCTGTTTTTTAACATACGAATCGAGAATATAAGAGAGACAAAGTGAATTAAAACTTAAAAAGGATTCGAATTTAACTGATTCGGGAAAAGAAAAGAGAGAAACCCACCTAAAGAAGATTCGACTTTCTCTGATTGAGCTTCTGGAGAGATTCGTCTTCTTCCTCTTGGTTTTTTAAGTTTTGGCTGCAGAGACAGAGAGCAATAATAAGGTATTGTGAATATAAAAGAGAGGAGGAAGAGGAAAACAATGGAGCTTTATGCAAGAGAAGAAGCCCTAGCTATGGGCTGGACCCCACCGACTCTCTTAGCAACGGTCACATGATTGGGTCCACCACTTAAAAAAAAAGGAAAACAAAAAAAGAAACAGAAGAACCATCACCGTTGGATCAATTCTTCGATATCTCTCCTCCATCCAATGATCCACCCTGCCCCCAAAATTTGCCAGGCTGGCAGCTTGGCAATATTTAGAAACAAATATGTTACGAAGATATCCGGAGGGTCCCACATTCGCTTCGCATGTTCCAACGGTCGTCTCTGCTGATCTGGTCGTCGAACGAGAGAAGGACACGTGGGCTATTCGACAGAGTATGTTCGGCGCAACGGACGGATATTCAACCAAAGTCACCTTTTTATTTCTTTTGGGCTGACTGTAAAAGTATGAAATGAAAAAACAATTCAATATGTTTCTTGTTTTGTTTGATTCTAGTTTTACAAACTGGAGCTACCCAAAAAAGAAACTGTAAATTATGTTGATTTGATTATATATAATTAGAAAGTACCATGTATACTGATATTCGAGAATCTCTTCGTTGTAACGTTCCTATGTTTTTCACCTGTCCTTGTAATAGTGTGATTCATCATCATTATTATAAGAAAAACTAATCAAACATGAATATACGTCTTCTTTATTGGTAAGTAAATATTCTAGTGTTTGTAGCTGTTGACACCCAATACAAGCCAACAAAGCAACTTAAAGACTATACTCAAGACTTTGTTCATGTGAATGTGCTTCTATATCATCAAATGTGTGCATGTAAATCAGGTGATTGGATTGGTCACTTTCTAAATTTAGCCGTTCTCCGAAATATGTCATAATATACATGTTTTCAGTTACAATTTCTTTAGATGGTGTTTATGATACTTAGTAAAATTATCAGAGTTATTAAATGTGTGATTCGAAACAGACTTCTCTTTTGGTTGACGAAAAAATAAAGTAGTTACGATTACAGAGAGATCAATAGTCAGTAATTGAATACATTACAGACATTCATATAAGGTATCAATAATTATGGTCTTAGTCATATCCTTGACTCGAATATAAAATCTCCACATTTCTTCTACATTAGCAGATTCTCACATTTATTTACATCGCAATGATTATATGATGACATTTATAGTGCACCGCCGAAACTAACTTTCCTTTAAAACATATATTTGCGTGACAATAAATTATATACTCAAATTTTCAATAATTTGAAGTAGTAATAGGCAAAGTGTTGCATAATGATAAGAGAGGTGGTTGAAGTCAACCGGTACAGCTAATTTACCCGCCAAATCAGCCGCAACAAAAGGAGGAGACAGAAACAGAAAGAAACAGAACAAATTACAGATAAAGACAGAGCACAAAAGATCACCAGATCGAGCTGTACAAGAAGAATCGATATTAAGTCACGTTTTGTATCAGACCCCACCAAACATTAGAGAGAACACGAAAACCATCCACCAACATTACACATAGACAGTCTGTTAAATCATACAAAGGTAAAGAATCTCACACGAAGAGATAAAATTTAGCCGACAAATGTCACACATGCGCTATGTCCAACGTGTTCGATGGTCTTTTAACTCACCAAACCGATCATGACCGTTTGCTTGATCTCCTCTCAGACGTCAGAGGCGTTACGTTACAATCTGAGTACACACCAGTTGCCCTGTCAAACATATAAAAAAGAATTCATTACTCAACAAAGATCCTCTTAATAATTAATCTAAACTCTTATTAGAGCATAAAAAGTACAGTCCTAAGTTTCTTGTGAATCTTATTCAGTACATTAACTTGGATTATTAGCAAAAGAGAGAAGTTAAAAAAGAGTTAGTGCACCTGTCGTAACGCAAGTAGGCATCACCAATTTGTCCTGCAACCTTGTTCCGGACTTTCCTGACACAAATCTGATACACAAAAAGGTTAAGACAGGAGAGTACAATTTTAGAAATGAGTCACAGATGAAGAACTTGGTACTCACTTGGACTAGATCAAGAGGTCCAGCGTTTTCATCACGGTTTCTGTGTATAACAATCCCATTGTCACATTTGTTAATGAAATGTGCACTCCCACTAATATCATAAAGATTCGGTGGACCTCCGTCCCATTGTTGCAACTGTTTCGGGTGTGCAACAAACCAGACATGACACGAGTGATGTTGTGCAAAGCGTTTTATCTTCGTTAGTATCTGACTAACATATTCCGTTTCCGTCCTATTCAGAAACGAACAAAAAAAAAACTGTTTCAAAAAAGGAAACTGTTGTAAAAACTGATGAAGAAAGTGATATCATTTTCCATCACTTACTGGCGTATAGTACGTTGATGATCAAGCTCGTTGTATGGATCTATCACAAGCCCTCGAATCCCATACCGAAGAACAGCAGCTTTTGCACGATCCAGAACCCATTTAATGTTTGGAAGTGAATCCATCTCACATCTGATTAGTCATGAAAACACAAAACACTACCATTTATAAGTCTGAGTATCAAATAACATACGGCATAGAGTGAAGTTCTATAAGAGCTGAAGATTTTACCTTATGAGAGCGAAGTTGTCATCTAACCACTGTTTCCCTTCATCCAACTCCTCAATGCTCATCCGTGGGACAGTTTTGCCATAACTGTTGAGAGAAAATTAGGAGAAACATAAGCTTAAGATGATACATTCCACGCCACTTTCAGTAAAAAGTTAAATACATGGCCAGAGATTACAAGAGCATTAGTGCTTGTGCTTGAATCAGATACCGTAAAGAGTCTTACTTTGCATCAAAGAAGGGTTTCTCTACATGTTTCTCCAAGAGTTTCCTGGCATGATCTCGTACCTGCAAGAAGCAAAGGACAAGAAACAATCAGGCCAAAACTTATATAAAGCAGTCTTTTTTCCATTCAAGGACTAATTCAGCAACATACTCTATTCTCCATTGAGCAGAGCGCAAATTTCCAGCCAACGCTGTGGTTGAGATTGCATAACAGCGCATCAATCCATTCACTCTTCCCGGAATTAGGAACACCTGTCACAACAGTCAGCTCCCCCGGCACAACCTGATCAGAAGCAAATTGAAAATATCACATCAGATGGTGAGCCTACAAGAGTATTATTGTTCTTTGACTCCGATGCTTACACTGTAGAAGTTGTCCAAAGTGTTCCACCCGGTTGAAACACCATACTCGTGTCCATGAGTCCGATGATAGAAAGCATCAATCTCATCAAAGAAATCTTTAAAGGCGAATAAACCTTGTATAGGGTATGGCTCAGCGTTTTGAACAGCTTCATTGAGTGACTGAGGTCCCAAAGCCATAAGCACCTAAGAAAAAGAAAAAATAAGCATTAGTCAGCTTCATTGTGGTCATTTAAACTGAAGTAAAACACGAAAGCAACTGCATAAAATTTATATATAATCTAATCTGACCTCATTTGCATCTTTGAAATATTTATCCTCACCGTTCTTCGGCCATTTGACACGCCAACATCTTTCTTTCCCCAGACGTCGCGCAACTTCTTCAGCCAGAGCTTGTCCAGGTCCATCTCCATCAGTAGCAATAATAACACGAGATGCCTATAGATAAATAAAAGTACTTTTAAACAACACAGATCCTTGGAATCTTGACATTCAAAGAGTTACGTATCAAACCAAACACTAAATTATCACACACCTTCTTTAGGTAGTCATTGCAATTCCACAGAAACTTATACTTCGTGTCCTAGCTTTACAGAACAGTAAAGTGCTTAGAGAATCATATAAGAGAAAATGAATAGAAAGGCATAAAACCTAGAAGACCAGAGTCACCAGACAAACCTTTTCTTCAGGTGGTGTTTCCTTTGAAGAAACAGTCGCTGGAGCTCCATCAGGAACGGACACACAGTTTCGAAAACCAGCTTCTTCCATCGCAAGTTTGTCTATTTCTCCTTCAACCTAAAGTTAAAAATTCCCCCAAAGAATTTAAATACAGTTCTTCACAGTTTAGCTAACGACCAATGGCCATGCGATCATTTGATAGAGGATGTAAAGGCAGACATACTATAATGATTTCAGATGCCTTTTCAATGTCATCAAGCCCATAAAAGATCCTCCGTGTATTCTTTTCCTGAAGGAACACACAAAGAACAAAGTATGTAAGCAATGGTCATAACAGAAAGCTTGAGAGAGCCGCTCGAGGATAATATCAGAAAGGGTATTTGAATGAGATGGACCTGATAGAACTTCTTGGATAGGAACCGGTACTTGCAACTCACAAGCTCCCCTCTTTGCCAGTAAGTAAAAGCAATTACAATCTGCAACATGAAACGAAGCAAGAAAAGGTTAAAAAAAACAAGAGTCAGACCCACAGGACTAGAACCAAGCGTGTTCCTTTAGAGATGAATGTTACTACATAAATCAGGATTCCTAAATTGCAGTAAAGATGGAACAGTTGAGTGCCAAGTAAGATCTCCTTAACATCTCTACAAAAATAACGAATTCAGAAGAATACTTGTGAGTACCTCATCATCACCTATTCTTTTCTGCATAACCCGATTTCTCGCGAGTGTTTCTGCTGAAATCATTCTTGCAGCGAAGTATTGCTGAATCTGAAGCATAACCAAGATCAAGATTTCAAATTTATCAGACTCATATAACTACAAAGAAATGAAGTATCAATTTCACATAGTTCAGTCATTTTCTCAAGAAAGGAGTAAACACAGAATAATAATAAGTATGTTGAAAGAAAAAACATATATAAAAGAAGAGAACAACCTCATCACAGAGAGGCTCTAGCCCTAAACTCTCCACCGTGAGTTTTCTTTCAACCTTCTCTATCTTCTCTACTGGAACTGCAGATGTAAACCTGCTATCTCCCTGCAAAGAGAAAATAAGGATAAGTCTAAAACATAATCAATTTTTGTAGTTTATGATTTGTTAATCATTGCACATGTCGCAACTCACCCGTACTCCACCTTTTAAACCACACTTCCCCCGAAAGCAATTCCATGTAGCTGACGAACTACAATTTTGTTTTTAGAGGACATGATATTAGTTACAGTCTCGTGAACAAGAAATTTAAAACCAAAACTTATTTCTTAGAGTTATTAAGATAGCATACCCATCAGGGGCAATGTAAAGAGACAAGCTTTTTTCTGCAGAGCCGCCACCTTCACACTGATCAAGAACAGTGGACAAATATGAAGTTAGTTTTTTTTCCACATACTCAACATGAAGATTTTACAGTAAACATTATAAAGGCAACATTTTACATAGTACTCAAGCCAAAGGCATGTGAAGAAGGCAATGAGACAGAGAGAAATGTTGTACCTTGGGACATATCAAGCCACAATATTGTCCCGGGGGGCAATTTTCAGCATCAATTCCATTTTCCGCCAATTTACGCCTCAAGTTTGCTAATTTCGATTTAACATCACTCTTGTCTGCTTCTTCTACTTCAGGATCATCTACAAAAGCGTTGGAAATTCATCAAAAATGTACCAATTAACTAGTTTGCAGACATGTGGAAACTAGAAATCTCAAGAACAACAAGTCGTCAAAAGCATTTAAACGGAATCAGAATCCATCAAACCCCACCAAATGTCTTACATTTTCCAAACAAATACAGAAATCGAAACAGAGGACTCAAGCATTCAAAACACATACCAGGAGTTTGGAATTTGGGGATTGAAGTGTAGGACGATAAGCCATTGGTCTTATGTTGATAAGGGCTGTTTTTGGACACTGGTCTCGAGGCAAAAACTGGGCGAAATCGAGTAGAAACGGAAGATAGGTGCCTTTGTCTACCAAGTGTATAAGAAGGAGAAAGAGAAGAAGAAGGGTATGCGGCAAAAGAAGGAACAAGGCAAAATTCGAGGAATTGCTTCGAACCCATTAGCACTGACATCGAGCTCGACAGTCTCCGCAGCTGGGTTTGTGGAGCTCGGAGCAGAAAACGCATATCGTTTTGTGATGAAACCCTTCAGTTACTGAGCTGCATAGTGTTTCTTCTTATTTCTCGCTCCAAGGGTTTTAGGTGTTTTCTCTTTCCCTCCTCTGTCTCTGTGTATGGAGAGGACGAAGGAGAAGATGAAAGAGGTACAAAGGAGATTTTGATTTCGCTCTCTTTGAGATAAATGGGCTTCGGAGCAAATAGGCCCATTAAGTGTTAGTTTGTGGCCTGTTGCATTTATTTCGGGTCGATGTGTTGGTAAGTTACCAAAAACAAATACTTGGCGACAAAGTCAAAGATGTAATTGACACGTGGAAAAGAATCACGTCCTTTTATTTTGGGCCTGGCCCAATTGTAATTACAGGTTTAAGGTAAACTTGGCGGAAAAGTCAAAGAGTGTAAGCACGTTGAACCACCAACCCAAGTATAGCCGCTAAAACCGAGGTATTTTACTGAGTCAATTACGCGCCAAATAAACAGAAAAATGCAAATATGACAAAAATAACTAATTATAAAATCATAAAGAAATTATGACAATAACGAGAACATTGTAAAATTATGATGATCGCGAAGAAATTATAAGCATATTGGGCTATGATTGGGCTAAAAACTAATATACATAGTGAAATTTTAAAATGTCGTTTGCACAAATGAACTTCAAAAAGTAGTCTGTATGATGTTGCGAATTTGTATCCATGACGAAAGAAATTCAGTTTGTGAATACGCTTTTTATCGTACAAACATATCTTTATAGGAATTAGAGTCTACTTTCTCTCTTGTATGTAAGTATGGTGTGTTCTTTCTTATTCGTAGAATTTCAAAAATATTAACAAATGCTGATTTTTCTTAGTAGTAGTAAGTTGTATAACCTTCAATTAGTTCTTTGCATGTACAAAAATAAAAAATGTCAATGTAATTACAAACAGCTAGCTGGCCAAAGTAATTACAAACGGTTACTCTCTAAACTCTACGTACGATTTAGAGCGCTACAAAGTAAGTTAATTAACTTTTAGAAATGCAGTTTAAGAACAAAATTAGAAAAAGAAAAGAAACAAGGCCTAATACTTAGGAGGTAGTTACAGTAACCCCTCCTTAATCCTCGCCAAAACCCTAACTTCTCTCTCACTCTCTTCATATATATTTTGTGACAGTTACTGTGGTACAACTTACAACCTCCTGAACCTGAAGTCTTACCTCAGTAAAAAAGCAGAAAAAAAGACAGAACAGTAGTATCTTTGATCTTCTCGTATATCTTCTTTTGTCCTTTCTTTTGTTTTCTACGTTTACTCTCTAAGCTTAATTAGTAGCAGTTAAAGCTATTAATTAAGACTTAATTAATCATTTATTCAAATCCCTTCCATCTGTAACTCCTCCTGATTGCTTCGCATTCTTCATTCTCTGAACACACAGAAACGTTCATCATCTCAATCGTCTCTATGGACTGCTTAAGCTACTTCTCCAACTCAGATTTTATCCAGCTCCAGGATTGCTTTATCCCTGATGTGGATATGATTCTCCCGGAAACCGACACGTTCTTCTTCCAAGCGCAACCGCAACATCAACCGCTTCAGCCATTGCATGACGACGAAGCTCTCTCGCCGTCCTTCTTCGGGTTTAATCACTTGGATCCTTTCTACGAGCCATTTCTTCCTCCCCAAGAAATCTTCCTCCCTAGCCCTAAAACCGAAGTCTTCAACGAGTCACAAGACTTAGATTCCTTCTTCCCTACGCCAAAACACCAAAAGCTCATAAACTCCAGCTTCCATTTCAACAACACCCACGACCCTTTGTTCATGAGCCCTAACCATAATCTCTTGGAATCCAACATCACCGAAGCTCCTAAATTTTCCGAGTTTCGAGTTCCTGATTTCTCTCCGGCGTTCAAGGTTGGGTGGAGTGATCAAAACGACACCAAGAAACCTGAGCTTTCTGCTCAGAGCATCGCAGCGCGAAAGAGGAGAAGAAGAATCACTGAGAAGACTCAAGAGCTCGGAAAACTAATCCCTGGAAGCCAGAAACATAACACAGCCGAAATGTTCACTGCCGCAGCTAAATATGTCAAATTCTTGCAGGCGCAGCTTGAGATTCTTCAGCTGAGGCAGACCAAAATTCAGGTATAAGATAAAACCCCTAGACTTTTTCTTTTCGACTAGTCTATATTTATGTAAGATAAGATTTATTTGATTTTGCAGACGCAGGAGAGTTCAAAGGTGGAAATAGAAATGCAGATGTTGCTTGGATCTCAAGACATCCAGGAGAAGCTATCGACAGAAGAAGTTTGTGTGGTTCCAAGTGAAATGGTTCAAGTCCTAAAAACCGAAGAATGCATCTTGAGAAACCCTAAGATTTCTCGAGACATTAACAAGCTGATGTCCACAGATCTGATGAATTAGTTTCGATTTTATGCAGAAACTCCACTGTCTAAATCCTTTATTTTGCTTGTTGTTTTGTCTGTTTCTAATTTCTCCCTAGTGCTAGTTTCTATATTAGCTAGAGTTTAACCATTAGTTAATATTCTTCTTAACTAATGTAAATCAGCTTGGTTTTATCCAAAAATGGTAGCTACTCTATTTCATATCTGGAAAAGTTTGATTAATAAGTTGGTTTTGGTTAATCTTATTTATATTACAAATAAACGAGTGTGTGTAATTTTGCTGCTTATGCTTATATAATTACGAGCTATTTCTGCAAGTAAATTTAGAAGACAAACATGCATGAAAAAAATACAAAATTAATTATGTCAGTTGTTAGCACAAATAGGTGTAACTTTTTCGAAATTATCACCAAATTCACCACTACAAGACTAAAATTGGAAGGTTTAAACTTCCAAATTTCGTGGTAGTTTTTTTTTAATTTAATATCAGTATTCCTAGAACAACAACTTTTATTGTATTTTAGGCTATTTTCATAGTTATTCATGCTTTATTCTGATAATTAATATTTCTGTAAGCAAAAAAAAAATTACAACAAATTACAGTATGTTATATAATCCACATTTACTAAACAGGCCTGAAAGGAAATAAACTTGGGCTCACATCTTTTATTTAATGAAGCCTACATGGCCATTTCCCTATGTTACTTTGTATTCTATGATGAATGAAATTTAGAGAGAAGAAAAAAAACAATTTTTCCAATACCATATTTGTACTTGACGGATATTTTAATGCGAACAAAATGAGTAACACGTCGACGCGAATACTCCAAGTAAGATATCTAACCTTAATCAATTTATTTTTAGTTTAGCTGTCACTCATATTAAAAAACCAAGCCACTAAATTATTATAGTGTTGACGTAATTACTATTCCGTCAAATTACTGTTCAGTCAAAATAATAATTTAGTCAATGATATGATAGACGTCAAGCTTATCCCCCTCTTTTATTTGAATGTCTTAACTAGGATCACTAGTCATAGTTCTTTGATTTAACCTTTTTGTTGTGTGTGTAATAAATAACTAGTCTTTATTATTTGTAAACCATCGTTTTCACAAAGGCATGTCCTCTTTAAATTGATTTGAGGCAACAAAGAAACTACTCTAAAAAGCTTTATGATGGGACATCCCACTAAATTTATTACATTATCGAACGAGAATGTCAATTTTCTAAACAACAACCAAATGAAAAGCTAGCTTTGGATGGAGCTCCACCGCTGAAACAAACTAACAATCTTCTAAGCTCAACCGCTTTGAATGTAATTCGGTTACAAATTGGTTTATGGAAAATTCAAAAAAGGTTAAATAGAAAGAAACGACTCAGGAGGTGTTGAGCTTCATCTATTCTGATATTTCCAAATATGACAGATTGTAGTTTGAAAACCTAGGCTGATGAGGATATAGTCAATAATGTCACACCTTCGGTTAATAAAACTTCAGAAGAGTAAATATCCCAGTTCAGAATAATGTGAGAGCCTTGGATAGATTCACTGAAAATCATCCCTACAAGGCTACAATGAAAGAGAAATAGGGTATATACAAACAAAGAAGAAATGAACACAGAGATCTTTTGGCTCACCAACAAATCAAAATTAAGTTATGCCCCAATATACTAATTAATACGTAGTATTCACTAATATATCCTAAAACTATTTCTGTCCATAGATTTTTAATCACATTTGAAAACTTTTGAGTATCGATTGTAAGTGACTATTGTAAAATTGGCATTGTAAATAATAATAATATTAAAAGATTTAAAACTTGACATGTATTTATAGTCGATCTATTCTCAACGTTGAGCTATTTCTTGTCATGTTACTTGTATCCAATTATATATCATTTACCTTAACAAATATTTTCTTAACCATCAACTCCATCTATAAAATCATTCTCCCCACCATAATTGGCTTCTCTAAGTCCCATCATTGAAAAAAATATAATAGCTAGCAATAAAATGTTACGACTGTTCTTTTCCACCTCTCGTCAAATCAAAACAACTTATTTAGGAAACAAAGAGTTGTGATGAATTTTACTTTCTATCAATCAGAGTGGATGGATGATTTGACTTAACTTAAGGTCACTGTTCCCATTATATTCTCACTCTCTCTCAAAATCCCACATCAAAAATCTTGGTACTTATTACCTTTTCTTCTTCTTTATTCTACTTCTATTTATAAAATCTCCACATCAAAATTGAAGTATTATATGATTTTGATGGTTGACAAAAACAAATTAATTTGATGGCCACTAATGATCTAACAACGGCCAACGGGTGTAGTATTTATGTAAATTTACACATTAGTTAACGCACAATTGCATTCTTTAATTTATCCAGGAAGTTATCTTAGACCGATGGTATAGCTCACATCACTTTAATTAGATATATATCTTATATATAATAGGAGAGTTGCTCTCTCCTCCTAGGCTATCCACATCAGCAAAAAAATCATTAATTGTATTTAAGATATTTAATATATGTGTATTAATATTTTTTATATATATTCCTATTTTACACATAAACAAAACTAAGAAAAATACACAAACAATTTAATTGATTAATATAAAGTATGTGATATCTTGATGTTAAAAGTTAAAAGAAAGTTGTAATATAAAATGGAGATGAAATAAAGAAATATTTAACTTGAAATAGTATATAGTTAGGTTTTAACTCAAAGGATTTATCTATTTAAAAATGTTATAATGTGCTTACAAGTAAAAAAGGTACATTATAAATTATTTAACATAGTAAAAAGCTAATAAAAAATTAGAGTTAGAGTTTGTTTTATTAAAAAATAGAAGTCGAGTTATTATTTAAATTTCATTGCAACGAAAAGCATGAAAATTTTAAGAATGGTGACATGTTTGTTTCAAAAATACAATTTATATTTACAAAACTAACATAATAGAAAATAATCAATTGTCATATGCTACCACAACAAAGCATATATGTAAGAAGTTATACATGTTTTTGTTTTTCATCATATTTTGAGTGCAATTGCGATTCTACATATGTTTACAAATTTTAACGTTGAGTCAAATGCATATTAAATTTTAGAAATAGAAAACTCGAGATGAAGTAAGGTGTTAATATCTTAATAAAAAAAATTGATCATATTGTTAGTGTTAATTGTTGGGTTAACTCAAAATATAACCAAAACATGGAAGTTAACATATAACCATCATAATTCAAAATTTCAAATCAATGAATATAAATAAAATCAAACAGAAAAATTATCGCAAACAACCCCGCGCTTGCGCGGGGCTTTAATCCCTAGTATATATAAAAAGAACCTAAGTCCCAACTATATAACTCGTGTAAATTTGGATTGTAATTTATAACAAAAAAAATATCTGGTAAGAGGAAAAGACAAAGATGGAATTAAAGTTGACATACATGTTGGTTGGATCGATCGCGCAAATAACGCGGGACAACATATTGATAAAGGCTGCTCTGAGCCTCTGACACTCTCATGGATCATTTCATACAATTTAGCTGTAAATAAAATAATATTATATCGTATATATTAATATTTGTGTATGATTAAGCCCCAAAAAAACAACATGTGTATCATTGACAGTGTATGAGAACAGTGCTGCTTCGATTTTGTTTTCTTTACATTTAGGACATAATAATTATGCATTTCTATACAGTTAGGACAAAAATTTTACAGGTTTCGAATCGTTTAAAGTTTTACGTTCTTAATCATTGTTTTCAAAAATAATTCCACTTGAGAACCGACAATTCTCATTCAATCTTATTGAATGGTAGATTGGACACTGAATCATCTTGACCAGAATCAATAACTTAAGCAATGTTTTTCTCACATATTCGACTTTCGTCCTTTCACATAGACTTGGCTCGGATGTAGAAAGTCTTCCAAAAGAATAATCTATGTTTGTTCTTCATTGACCTTTTTAACCATGTTGTTGTGACATGGAGACGGCATTTGAAACACGGTCAAAGAAACAAAACCCGAATCGGATATCTCCAAGACTCTACAATATATGCTCGCTTTCCTAGTGCACGAATCACCTGTGCCTTTACACAATTCCAATACTGTCGATGTTTTCTTAGGACAAACAAATTTTATCGTACAAATGATACAAAACCCGATCCGAGCAGTGTGATCTATACAATACGGTGACAAATTTTGTTTCTACGACATGATATTAACTGTTGATATCTACTTAAAAATAGATGTATGCAAGCAAAGGTGTTCTCACAAAGTATATTAAGAAACATCAGAAAAACGACTAATCAAGACAACACTGTATGTACATACACATTGTTTAGCCAATGAGAGAAAAAAAACATTATATGTACATTAATCTCTTTTGCCTTTTCGGAATCTAATATCATTTCTTTAACCAAAAAAAAAGAATATAATATTATAACGGGATTCTAAATTCATTTCCCCGTTACGAAAGCCGTGAAACTAGGGCTTTTCTCCCTGCCTTCCAAGATCGCCCACATGCATGGTATGATTATATAGATCCAAAATAATTATTACCTCCAATCATAGGTGCATAGCAAAATACTAAACAAAATTCCTAGCATAATGGGTTGTCTTACAGTAGTCAGTAGAAATATATGTTCATTTAAAATATACAACTAATTTTGAAAAAGATTACGTAGTCATGTCAGTATTATAGGATTTTCGTGAAAACATGCAATTAAAGATCTTATATTTTACTTTTAGTTTAACATATAAAATAAATCCAGACGATGTGAAACTTTTTCTATTGGACTATTTAGTAGTTTCCTCTCACGTATTTCTTTTTCTTAAAGACTTAGGAAAGAGTACTGAAATAGTTTGAAGTATAAATAAACTTAAAAATCAGTTTTGTACAGTTATGATCTCAATTAGCAACAGAAATAGAGTGCTTTATTGGTTGTTGAAGTAATGTAATCAGTCAAGTCTACCTGAAAAGGAAATTTGTAGAGGTCATACACAAGAAATGAATTTAAATATATCATTGGCGATTTAAAATTTTGTAGACAAGATAATTTAAGATGTGCGTAGCTTCATAGCTTTGTATTGTTATTGGATGCGTCTGGTGATTGAACTGTTGATGAACGAACTTATTCACTTTGTGTCCCATCCACCTAATATTCCTTCGCCCCACTTTTCCTGCTCCCATACCAGCAGCAAAATTACTTTATTACATAACATGTAAACTCATTATTAATTAATTAATATTATGTATGTGTGATGTTTAGGTTATCTAAGACAAACCTTTTATGCCTTTTTTCTTCACGAATTTACTCAATAGAAATCACATTACCAAATGAAACACAAGAAGAAAAATTGAAGTCTTATTGTATGGTTATTTTTCGTCGAAATGAAAGCCTAGAAAATTAGAACAAAACGGCCGGCGGAGGCAAATATCTAATTTAGAACTGAACCTAATGAAAATGTGTATGATTTGTTAAGTAAAAAAAAAAAAAAAAAACGACTCCATTTAAATAGAGTGACACAATACTTTAAAATCTCTTTAATTTGTCTTTTCACATTAATCTAATTGTCTTCACAAAATAAAATCTCACAGAAAAAAATAACGGCAAACTTCTTTTAACTACAGATCCGCCGGAAAAAAAAAGACAAATGTATATCAAATGACGACAATACCTCATCGCTATATTATCGTCATTTTCACAAGCTCAACGTAAATTTAATAATGTTTATTTATTCTGTAATTAACACTCTATCTATAACGACCTGGAGTCTCGTTCGTCGTTATTATTATTTTCCCCCGACCAACCGAAGAAATCGCTGATCCCGTCAGACGCCGCCGCCGTTTTATTTTTCTGGTCGCCTAAGCAGCCTTGAGAAAGCAACATGCTTAGAGAATCTCCTTCTAGCTCTTCAAGATCAGCGAAAAAATCATCTGGCTGGTGCTGATGATGATGTAGCTCCGGTCTATACGGAGCAATCTGATTATCTTCATCTTCTTCAACATTTTCTAAATCCATATCGTCTTCTCGTTTTTCATCCTTAACGGCAGAGGCTGATAGAGGAGAAGGAGTGGCGGTGGAAGGCAAGTGAGTGTTGTTTTGGGAGCCACTGGATGAAATAGCGGTTGCGTTTGCGGTTGAGGATTTTGAGGGATTAGGGTTTGAGGAGGAGGAGCGTGTGGAACCGGCGAGAGCGTTACGTTGAATGGGCCAAGGATGATTATGCTCGGAAGTATATGTAATCACCAACATGTTTGGATCGGTACGGCTCCTCTCGACTTGCTTTCTTGCTGAACAACCTTTTGAGCTGCTGCATCTATAGTAACCCCTGAGAGGAACCAATCATCAAGACACATAATGGTTATGATCGGTAATTAAAATATCATAAATATTCAACGACATTAACCATTCTATTTACTATATAAAGAATGATAAATGAAGAATGTAGTGACTCAATTAATTTAATTACTAAAACGATTTTCTTGCGACATTTTTTAGTTTTTGTTATTTTGTTTCACAAAGTTAACAGAATAACATATAATAAGTAAAATATACTTATGTAATAATTAAGGCACCTTTTGTACATATCATTTATTTCAATTCATGTGTACATGGACCAAATTATGTCACAACTATCACGAGGAATGTTGTCACTATATAGGAATATTTGTAACAACTTGAGCCATGACAAATGTGGTGGTGGTGAGTTTCGAATCTTTTGTTCAATGATTGATACTTATGAATATATCGTTTGAACGATATGAGTTAGTGTAATACCTTGGAAAAGGAGAGCCTTTGATGGGTTTTTGACCGTACTTACGCCAAGCCCATAGATCAGAGGGAACCACTTCTCCGCTTGACCGGCTGTTCATCGCAGCCGGCGCCGGTATGCACACAACTTTCTTTGCCTGACTCTTCCTGCACATATACATGCATGCTTACACACGTATGGTTTTTGATTAATCTATATACACGTACGTACGTGTGTATATATGTAAGTTGTGAAAGCTAAGTTTGGTAGTGGGACATTATTATCATCAGTTGGGTTTTAGATATGATGCAACGCAGTTTTATGTTCTTTAATTGTGACAGTTCATAGATTCTCCTGCATGTGTCTTCAGCCTCAACCCTCCTTCCTCTCACGAATCTAAACAATTATATAAATATATATCGTGTTTATATAAACACAAAATTCAGGATTACATTGTATTGATCATGATAAAAGACAAAGAAAAAAATAAACTATAGTGCATGAGAAGTGTGTATATATACACACACACACACACAAAGACACACACACACAAAGAAACCATAATTCATTCTATTATTAGCATATGTATGTATCCGATTTTCCGAATGTTAATTGCGATGGATAACTTCCTATAAACCTAGCTAAACCAAGAGGGCTAGAAGTCTAGAACCCTAATTCACTTTACTCTATATATATAGTAGTGTGAAAATAATGTAAATTGAATAAAAATCATTTTGATACACATATTAACTTTTAAAAAAATTATGGGAAATATTCAATATATCTTGTATAAAGCGAACATTTAATGAAATCATATGATATAAAATCAGACCATTAAATAAAGGGGATTGATACCTTCTTTTAAGGCCGATATTCCGAGGGGGAGATATCTGAATCTGAGACGAGAACGTGTTACCATCAACCAATAGACAGTTTCTAGGACTGCTTGTGTCGACGTTGATGATCCCTCTCGGCGAGGCGGCGGCTGCTGCGGCTACAACGTGAGCCGACATGGCCGGAGAATTACACGGAGAAGAATCGTGGAGGATGTTACTATGCGAGATCCGGATTCTTGGGAAGATACTGCATTGACTCTTCACATGATCCTCCTCTGATACCTTAGGAACGAAGAAACCATTGTTGTTGTTGTTGATGATGTTATCGCCGGCGGCAGAGAAGTAGCCGGAGTTCGTGACGGCGTTGAGTTCTTGGAGGAGAGGATCGGTCATGCTTACGAAGGGATCTCCGAAGGGATTGATCTGAAGATCTGACGACGATGGTGGTGGATGCGGCGGTGGAAGAGGCCAGTTGCTCGGAGGAGGAGTTTCCGGCGAAAACACGTGGCCCCCGATTCCTCGTACGACGTCGGTTAAGTCTCCTTGAAAGTTTTCCATCTCAAAGACGCTGCACATAATCTATATATGATGATGAGTGTGTCTAGGTGTATAATATATACAACTATACAAAAGAATCTGATCGAAATATCAAGAAAACATAATCATAACGAATCAAGGAGGAGATTATGATTCTAGCTTCGTGTTTGTGAGTATGTTCTTGCGAAAATTTATGATTTCTTGAGAAAGGATTGAGAAGAGGAAGAAGAAGAAGAAAAAGATAGGTTGATGATGAAGAGAGAGACGCTGACTTTTCGTGATGAGAAGAACATCTTCTTCTCCTTCTACATGTTGATGAGAGAGATTTCATAGGAAATATAATATTAACGGATATTAATATTTAATTATGGACGGAAATATAAGTTAAAGTAAGTGAGATAGTCTATTTATTAATTATATAGATAAGTGGATCGATGGCCAAGTCTTTGTACTTTTTAGTTTAGATTATCTTTCTGAGTTTACTTGAGTATGTGAAGTTCTAATATAATATTGGTTCTTGATTACTCGGCGCAAATAATTCGTTAGAATAGATGTAAGATATTGAACATAAATTAATACTCTTTTGCGCTCGCAAGAAGAATAAAAGAGATTCATGTTATTAAATTCTTTGTGAGAGGACAAAAGCACATCATTTTTTGAATACCCTGACAAATTTTATTACTCTTTTAATTTACTAACGGAGTACGAATAAAGAGACCTCTTTTTCTTTCCTATTTTAAATTATGATTTATTGTCAATCATGGCAAGATCAGTCCAAAATGAACTTGGTTATCAATTTGATATTCATGTAAGAAGAGCATCATCACATGATCCAACAAAAAAGATCATCGATGCATCCTTTATAAAAACAAATAATAGTTTATGCCTTATGGAGTATACAAAGATCTTAAACAAATAATAGTTTATGCTATATCTTACAATTTCCCTTAATCTTGCCAAGAACAAGTAATTATTTAGATATGTTTGTTATGGTACACTTGCGAAAAGAGATGTGATGAGTGATAACGGCAAAGTTAAGAGATGCGGCCGCAATTCTCGGAATACGTTTTTTTGTAAGCCAACCAAAATCCGCCACGAAAACGTTATGACCACTAGCATTTTTATTTGTTGAAATAGGTACCCAAAAATGTTTGTACTCATGTCATAAGACATAGAGAATGGATTTCGATCTCTTTTTTTAAAAACCGATCTTGTATACTAACCCGTATTTCACCTTTCATGGAAATGAAACGTAGAGAGAACAAAACAGAAAGATATTACGCCGACCCAAGATATTAATTCATTCATTAACAATACGTGGGACTATAATCAATCATATATATATATATAAATAATTTATAGACAACTTCACACAAGAACAACTAAATGGCTAGAACGTATATATTAAACTTATTAAACTTAGAAGAATCATACCTATACAAATATATATCTTTGGGATAACATAAGAAAGTATCGTTATAAAGAAGTGAATATTTGGTCGACTTCATGTTGAACACTAATACCCACGTTCGTGCATTACAACTACACCAACAGTCTTAAACTACATTAATCCGCATACAAATCATATATAGGTGTACACAGTACACATATAGGTCATATTTATAGAACACATCATAAAAATTGGCTGGGAAAAAATCGCATGTGGAGTAGTCTATTGGAAGGCAGAGCTCATGCGAATACGATATAAACACTTAGTAGTTAGTACTGTAGTAGATTTGAAACATGAATGTCGTGTTTTAAGAACGCAAAATTTGGCCGGAATCAAGAACAAGTTGAAAATTTGAGGAAGCACAACAGATTCAAGCGTAGTAGCCCAAAGAAAACAAAGTATAATTAAATTGGTAAATGACAAATCTAACAATTATATCATATGTATATGCATGAAGTAAGAACTAAGCTTTTTTCCAGTTGTGTCCCAATAAGATGGTACACAATTACACTTAATGTAAAGCCAATACACAATAGTTTATATTGTTAATTTATTCAGTTACCTAGAGAATATTGTACACTCGTATATCTTCGTAAACTGATTAAGATTAGGCTTTTATTAAGTTATGGGGCTTTGTAGCATGCAGTCCTCTTTGTACACGTGTGCATAAATATCGACTTTACGTGCAATCTATCCCATGGCCTTTAAGTACTCTCCAAGTTCATTACTAAAAAACCCTAGTCACACTTGCTTCATCAATCTTTTTTCATTTCTGTCGGACTTCTATAAAGATACTAATAAATTCAGAGAAGCAAGATTTCTTAAAATGTAGGTCTACACATGATTATAAATGTTTTCAAAGATTAGTTGATTTGGTTATACGCTTCGATCGTATATATATATTCTCATGAATCTCATCTATAAATACCACTTCACGAGGCCTTGCTAAATTGAATATTACCATTTTCTTGCGCTAACTATAGCGATCATAACGCAAGTTAAGTCACGATAACTCTTATGACCCATCAAACCTTTAATATTACACTTGCCGATACAATATATAACAATTTGACGTAAACTTGAATTTGAATATAGATGACATACATCAATTTATGGTCTAACGTACTATGCTTCTGCAGCTGAAGTAATTTAAATGGCTAACTTAAAAGTCGTAAATTGTTTTAAAAAAAAAAATCTTAGAAGTCGTAGCTTGTCTAGTAAGAAATACATGCAGAAGTCAAAAGAAGAAAATATACTGTATAAAACAAAATAGAAAGGCAAAGAGCCAAAGAGTATTTCGGATCCATAATGATTGGTTGAAAAACAACAGATCTTTGGGAATCTGGGATGTTACAAAGAAGATAAAAAGAAAAAGACTAAACGGTGAAGAGAGAAAACACAGTAATTGCAGAGTGGAAATTAAGAACATGAGTTCTTGATCAGTCTTTTTGTTGTTTGTCAGATAGCTTGGTTCTTCTTCTTCTTCATTGTGTCAGTCGTTCCATTACATAACTATTATTTTCACCTTCTCTTTTGTTTTTTTTTCGTTGTTTAGTAAAATCATGAATAAATTGTTTTTTCGGATTGACAATTCGAGAAAAGGAGCAGGGGACTGTTTAATCGAAAAGAAACGATTTGACAAGTATTAGATGTTTTCTCAAAATTCGAGAAAAGATTTTGATAGTGTAAACGAGTATACTACAAATCGTTTTTGTAATCTTTCAAACATATTGATGCCATCCAATCCAAGACAAGTCCAAAACCACTTTTATGTACAAGATGTTTTTTGTTTCTCTCTCTTTATATAAATAGTTACATATATATATATATATCAGAAAAAAACTTACAAGGTTAGATAATTGGGGACCATAGAAACATTGCAATTTGTTTGTATTCTTCCTTAAGCCTATAACGTTTCCTATATGCATTTTCGTTTAATTCTCTTTTGGGTTACATCTAATATAAATCAAAAGATGTACATCTTTTTTTTTCTTTCTGCAATCCAAGGAAAATTTCTCTACCCTTTTTTACTTTTGCTCTGTTTGTTCTGATATTCACTTTCAGATATTTTATAACAAGTATTTTCTCATAAAGACAAAATATATATAGATGAAAATTCAAATGTGTTGGTGACAATATATTTTTCAAAATAAAATATGAAACAAAATGTTGTAACTGAATGGAATTGCATTCCAGACGAATGCATTTTTAGTTCTCTTAAAACATTAATAAAGGTAAAAACTAAAAACCTTCTTGTTTTGTCTTTGCCTCCATAGGTTTTCGAAATTCGCAAGTATATTAGACGATGTGCACAGGCAGCACAGCATAAGTTTCTGAAACACTTATTAGTGGTCGACAGATAAATTTAGGGTTTCGTCGGGTCTGATAACTGAAACCCATCGTCTCGTTTTAATGGTTTTCTTACAGTGGGATAAATTTTTCAGGCATGCATTTGTTTTTACTTGGTTAAACATGACAACCATAGTTTTGTTTAGGTGATAATTTGTTTAAATGGTGAAATGAATCCAAGTGTTGGTTTGTACAAAACATTGGTGAATTTATGCTGATTTTCATTTGTCCTTGATAATAAAACAATCTAAGAAATGTTTTAGCAGTGTGTAAAAAGTAAAAACCAATCAAGTGAACTGTACCTATGTTCTCAAAAGATATCTGTAAGACCCAACTAGCTCATTGAGCAAAACGTAATGTCGTCAGAAAAGTGAGGGAATACAAGCGATCTTAGCGAGTCGAGAGAAAGTGTAAAGTAACGAAGCAAACCAATCGTAGCACTAGCTAGAAGATGGATGAAACCAGTAAGGGGCCAAAATCTGATCCAGTGAACCTTTGGGAGCTTGAAAATTAAAAGCGGTTTTGGTGGTGAGGTCGTAGATACCTGAGCCAAAGCCTATAAAATAGATGGAGTTTGGTACGAGTCCAGGGAAAGAGCTTGCCGGGACGCAAAATGTCTCGCCCTTCCAAATGAAGATGCACATATCTCCAATGTCATCAGTGTAACACATGCATCTTCCCTCTGTTGTCTCCTCTTCTCTAAACACCACGAACAGCTGCGTTACATTGAGACTTTTTTCGAAGCCAAAACTGCTGTAGGCGTATCTGCATGCAAGAACCAACGATATATATATATATATATATATATATATATATATATATTTATATGCCACTAGCTAGCTAGAGAGTACGTATAGAGAGTAGAGAGACTAGAGTGTATATATATACCATTTGACGAGGAAACGTTCACCTCCGGAAGGTGCCTCCACGAGGTGTTCCATCTTGGAAGAAGAAGAAAACAGCTCCGGCAGATCCCACTCAGACTCGGGTGGCTCTGGAAAGTTTCGAAAAAGCAATTTATGGAACTCAGGCTTGTAGTCGTTCTTGTCGAAGTTAAGATCAAACTATCAAAGGACAGCAAGTGGTGGCCTCCAGGACCAGGCAAGTAGAATCTCCCATTTCTCTTGGAATACATGAGATTTGAGGTTGGAAAGTAGTCAAAAGGGGTTGTGATCTTAGTCCAACGCGTAGCCAAAGGGGTTGTGATCTTAATCGAAAAGAAACGATTTGACAAATATTGGATGTTTTCTCAAAATTCGACAACATATGTTGATAATGTAAATGAGTATACTGTATACTACAAATGTTTTTTGAATCTTTCAAACATATTGTTGCCAATCCAAGACAAGTCCAAAGCCACTCTTATCTACAAGATGTTATTTTTCTCTCTTTATGCATGTAAATATTTATGTATAAAAAAGAAAGAGCTTATACAAGGTTAGATAATTGGGACCATAGAAACATTGTATGTTTGTATTCTTCCTTAAACCTATAACGTTTCCTATATGCATTTTCGTATAATTCTCTTTTGCGTTACATATTAATGAAAAGTTTTTTTTCTGCAATCGAAGGAAACTTACTACCTTCTTTTACTTTTACTCTGTTTGTTCTGATATTCACTGTCAGATTCTTCCTTTTAGTCATCTTCGGGAAATATTGTGCGATTGATTCGGATGTGAAAATGGTGATGCGGAGGAGCCTCTAGATCCCTCAGAGTAATTAGGTGAATCAAGCAAATCCTGCAACGCTTGATTCTCAGGAGGAGGGTACGGTGTTTCTGCGAGACATTAAAGAAAAAAAGAAAACAAATTGAATCTTCAAGAGAAAACTATAAGCTAAAACCAAAGTAGATTTTTTTAGTTTTGAGAGGAAAAGAAGTTTAGGTTTATACCGAACAGTGTCTTGAGAGATGGTTTTTTTGCTGTCTTACTCTTCCGTTTCAGTTCCGCTGCGTAAAAAGAGAACAATGCAGAACGATTATGAGCTTTTTTTTTTTAACCGCAAAATAACCAACTTTGGCAAGTTCAATGTTATACTGACCCATGCCAGGGATATGGTGTTCATCAACGATCTCAAGGTTCTTGAATGTATAACCAAAGAAGTTTACATCTTTGGATGAGATCATCTGCAAATAAGCAAAGAACTAGTAAGAATGATGAACACGATTAAATATACATGCTAAAGAATAAAAATGTAAAGGAAATTTATATACTTTTCTCCAAGGGCCAGACTTTGAAGAGGTTTGGCAAGTAGACGGCACCTGCTCATTTAAAATTTTAATCACTATAAGGAAAGCAAAATGAAAATTGAGGATTGTTAGAAGAAAGAAGTAGATGAATATTTGAACAAACCTCATCAAACTTTTCGAAGTTTTGGGTATCAAGTTCATGCTTCACTTGTGGTATATATGGAGCATTTGACTCATATAGTCTTTCCCACTCAATTCCTCTAAACCAAGGGTGCGCCTGTAATGGAAGTCGGATCAGATATCTACCGTGAGAAACAAATTATTAAGCTTTTGGTCTTGAAAGCAAAGAGAATGATGTTTTAAGTACTTTGATTTCATGAACTCCTTTGGTTCCAAGCCTCTGTTCGACATTGCAGAGCAGTCTTTTGATGAGGTCTTTTACCTCGACGGAGAGCTTAGCTTCATCGGGGAATTTCAAGCAGGTTTTCCAGTTTACAATCTGCAGAGATGAACTGAGCAATTGTTTGATAAAAATATTATACTAGTCAAACACAATAGGGTCAAGTCTCGGATCATACCATACGCACACAATACGTTACCAAAGAACGTCCAATACATACATATACACTAGTCCAGAAAGATGTTTAAGCCAATGTATGCATACCTTTCTACATGTTGCCAGAGGCTCTTCGGAATAGAATGGCGGAAACCCCACGAGCATCTCGAACATGATTGCTCCAAGGGACCACCTGTTTCAAAACAGTTTTTAGACTATCAGCTTAATAAATTATTTGTACAGTGTAGAAAACATAAGGGTCTAGTTCACTGACCAATCGCACTCCATTCCATACCCTTTCTTCAGCAGCACCTCAGGGGCAATGTAATCGGGTGTGCCTACTGTAGAAAAAGCCTGAACAGTACACGATAGATGCAAAGACTATAAGGAAAGGTCTTAAGTAACTGAAAAATAGAACACTTCAAGGAGATTAAAGAACCAGTAGATATTTTTCAAGGGGTTATACAATTTCTTTCATTCGAGTAAACTGAAAAATATGCCCCTTTCTGACTTTCAATTCATTCTAAGTTGGAAAAGAATAATGCTTTGTGGAATATTCCAGAAGAACTTCAAGTGGAACAGAACAGAATCCACCAGAAGATATAGATAAGAAAGTCGAGTCCATACCAGGGTCCTTCTGTTTTGTTGCCAATGTAAAAGCTGTTCCTGCTGAGTTCTCTTAGGTGCAGAAGGAGGTTTGAAGAGTCTATCATGTTCTGCTGCAGGCTTTGTATTCGTATCAACAAGCTCCGCCTTAAAATCCGGAAATTTTTTGCTTTCCAGAGACTTGCTCAATCCAAAATCCGAAAGCTTGATATGGCCGTTACGAGTAATCAATAAATTATCAGGCTTTATATCCCTGGAAAATCAAAGAAATTGATCCTAGCAAATGTCAAGTTTTGATGCAAAAACGGACAAACTAACAGTGTGAGAAACTTCAAGTGCCAGTTGTTAAAACCTGTGGACGTAATTATGCCTATGGATGGACTCAATAGCCAGGATTGTCTGTGCAACATAAAACCGAGTCTCATCTTCCCTTAAGATATCCTTTCGCATCAGCAGTGTCATCATATCACCTCCAGGGAGGTACTCCATAATAAGATACAAATGTTCATCATCTTGGAAGGAGTAGCAAAGCTTGACGATGAAAGGACTATCGACTTCTGCAAGCACATTTCTTTCAGCTTTAACATGTTCCACCTGGATTTACCGCATTTAGAGTTACTAATTTAACCACAGCTGAAACTCTCGGATTTGTAGAGATGATATCAGATATTGCATTACCTGGCCTCTTCGAAGCATTTCGGATTTCTTTAGCTTTTTCATTGCATACACGCTGCCAGTAGATTTCTCTCTACAAATTCTAACCTGTAGATAAATGACATATCATCAACACACCACATAAGATCACAAACGGAAGCTTTGGTTCACAAGGCAGAGTAAAAAGCTATAAGAGAGACCAAAAAGAAGCAGCAGTACCAAAATTCCATAAATGCATGACTCATGTAGAGATGAGAGAAGATATTAGCTAAGCTTAACAAAAAGAAAGTGATAAACAAGAGAGAGAAATACCTCTCCGAAAGCACCACGGCCAATGATGCTCAGCAGTTCAAAGTCATCAACACCCACTTTCCGTCTTTGCAGACGCATATACTCTATTTCCTTTTTCTCAAAATTCTTCAATATATTCATCTTATCTTCAACAGGGACATCAGCATCAGCCAGGTTTTGTTCCAAGATGCTCCGACTGTATTCACGAGCAAGCTGATATCAGAAGGTTCAGTCTAAACCAGTAACTAGTTATTTCCTGAATCAGACTAGTCAGAGATATTTCTAGAAAACTAATCTCAACATCAAATCCACAACTTTGGATTACATAACTACTCTCAAGTTCCATTTGTAACAAGCAAAGCACATGAAGTAATTCAGAGAACGTACCGCTCTTTTCTTTCCTGCAGACTCTTCTTCTGAGTTTTATAATGATTCTCGATATATTGCTTTGCTGCAGCAACTTTCTGTTTTGTAGCATTTGACGGTGCATCATTCATAGGAGGTCTGCCAATATTCCTCATATTTCCCTCTTGTCCCCTTTTGGTAGGGCTGGATTTATCAGGTTTCTGCTGCCGTATCTGGAACCAGCTCCTTGTAGAAGACTCCGTTGCCATTTCAAGCCAATCCAAACTCGATGTAGCTCACAGTATCCGTTTCATGAAAAACCTTCACAAAAGCGAAACCCAAAATGCTTCAAAAGTAAATCAAATTCATCAATTGATGACAAATTCTTGTCTAACAACGAAGGTCAACACCGAAAATTTCACTTAAAGATCAACTATTTCACACGAATTGAGTCTAATCACTCCACATAGATAGATATACACACATCAAATTCTGGATTGTGGATTACGCATGCATAGAAACTCGAAAGGCTCGAGTCAAAATGAAAAGCAATCAAACTAAGATACGAATAGTTACAAACTCCAATTTCAAAATTAGATACGAACAGCTAAAACTCCAGGCGAGAATGGCGAAGAAGAAGAAGAAGAAAAGTCAAACTATTCCGAAGGAAAAAGTGAAACTCGATCCGAGGATCAATATTGCGCCGGAGGATCAAAGAAACTTACATCAACAATAAACAGAGATTTGGTTTAGCTCTCTCGAATTCGAACTCTTGCGTAACGCATTCACTTCAAATCCTGCAAACGGAATTTTTTTTGTTTGTTTCTATTTAATACAAAAAGATCTCCAAAGGGAGAGAGGAGCTAAACGGATTACGGACTAATAACGTTTTTTGGGTAAAGGGTGTTTTTGTCAATTAGTGTGATTTAACTGAAGCAGTAAACGCCGTCAAAGTTACTGTCACGATGACTTGATTGATATCTGATAAAACCGGTTTATTACTATTCCCGAATGGTAACCGGATCATTAATGGTGGATCGAAGTGACACGTGTCCTTAATTTGTTGGGCTTGTTTGTCGACACAACGTGACAGCACGATCACACGGAGTGGTTTTCAACGGGATGCTAACGTCAGGGTTGGAACAACTCCCGCGCGATTTGGATAAAACGCGTTTTATTGGTAAGACATGATCGTCATTGCTCCGTATGTAGGACACGTGTAAAGGAAACACAGTTCTAAATTATTGGGCCACTTAAAAGCCCATAGATTGGAATTTCTAAGAGGCCATTGGGCTTAACATAGATTGCGTTAGGTGTTAATTGAACATTCGAAATGTATGGGGGTCTTTATGCGCAAATGTTTAGTTTAAGAGGTTAAAGTTTGATTATTCACACTTATCAGTTTTCTCTATTTTGGATTTTGACGCGGATCTGTGAGATCTAGAGGAAGAAGAAGGTAGAGGAAGGAAGGAGAAGAAGCAGAGAATGGCATCCATGGGAGCAGGACCAGATCATCTCTTTAACCTGAGAAACAATTTCTACCTGGGTGCTTATCAATCGGCGATCAACAACAGTGAGATCCCTAATCTCTCGGAGGAGGATATCGTCGAGCGCGATTGCCTCGTCTACCGCTCTTACATCGCTCTCGGTAGCTACCAGGTTCGCCTTCTGTTTTCGATAAACGCTCTTCTTCTTTCGATTTTTCGATTTGTTTCGATCATGAGTGTGATTTACGTTTTTTTTTTCAAATTTTGTCTTCTCAGCTTGTCATCGGTGAGATCAATGAAGCGGCCGCTACTCCTCTGCAGGCAGTCAAACTCCTTGCTATGTATCTATCGAGCCCTGAAAATAAGGTAATTCAGGAGATTTTGAGTTATTCATTTGCTTCGATTCATGTCCTGTAACGTGCACTTAGCGAGATTTCCGATAGATTTGCCAAAATTCTAGGATTTTTTTCTTTTTTTCTTGTGTAGCTTTAGAGATCCGGGATTGTATTTAGCTTCATCTTATGTTTGTGATGTGCATTGTTGAATACGTAGTTGTTTCTGTGATTTTGGTCAGGAATTAACCATTGCTAGCTTGAAGGAATGGTTGGCAGATCCAACCGCAGGGAACAATCCTACTATTAGGTTGATTGCTGGTACTATTTTCCTGCACGAAGAAGACTATAACGAGGCTCTGAAGCACACTCATGCTGGAGGAACCATGGATCTGTGAGCTTTTTCGATTTGCTTTGTTATTTTCAGAGTGATTGTTCTCTGTCTAAGCTCTTTCCACTATCTAACTCACTGATTATTGTTTCTGCAATTTTATCAGGCATGCTTTGAATGTCCAGATATTCATAAAGATGCATAGATCAGACTATGCAGAGAAGCAGCTGAGAGTGATGCAACAGGTTGATGAAGACCACACACTCACTCAACTCGCGAGCGCATGGTTGAACCTGGCAGTAGTACGATATCATAATAAATATCCATTTTTTTTCTTTTCCAATATGGTGTAGAAGAGTGTTTCCTCATATTATTAAACTGTTGTATGATCTCAGGGTGGTTCCAAGATACAGGAAGCGTATCTTATCTTCCAGGACTTCTCCGAGAAGTACCCAATGACAAGCTTGATCTTGAACGGCAAGGCTGTTTGCTGCATGCATATGGGTAACTTTGAAGAAGCTGAGACTCTGCTGCTTGAAGCACTTAACAAGGTAAGTGATGAACTTAAATCTGTATTGATATAAACCATTCTTGGTATATTGTCATCAGATTGCTGCACTCGATATCTTGACTAAACCCAACACCAAATCAAAAGTGGCAACAATATGTTTGTTTATTGTATAATGGAGAAGTTTGAAAACATTGATGTTTATGCTCGTTGCAGGATGCTAAAGACCCAGAGACTCTTGCAAACCTAGTTGTATGCAGTCTTCATGTTGGAAAATCATCTTCGCGCTACCTAAGGTAAAAAATGATCCAGTCAAAACTGCAATCTGTGCACAACAGTGCATCATTAAGCTGACTTATTCCTCCATTCCATTTTGCAGCCAGCTGAAACTTTCACATCCAGAACACGTACTTGTGAAGCGAGCAGCATCAGCCGAAGATAACTTCGAGAGAGCGGTCCAAACTTTCGCCTGAAGGACCTCAACATCCATGGTTCGAAGCTAGAAAGCGTAATGAGTCTTTGTCACCTGGAATCTGAGTCGCTTTATAACTACCAGAAGAACTTATAAGTATATGAACAGTTTTTTCCATTGGATATGTTGCATTTTTTTTTCTTACTTTGATTTCTCACTGAAGCTTTTGTTGTTCACTGAGTTTCGAATCCAACAAAACAAAATATCTTGTTCCTTCAAATTCAGAATCTTCACAACTCTGATGAGACAAAATGCAAAAGGCCAAACTTGTGAAAATGAACATATGAAAAAGACTATACAGACCCAAAAAAGCCAGGAAAGCTATATTATTATGACTAAAAAATAAAAGATTGTGAGAGAGGTACATATATATAACGAATGGCTGCTTCCTAGAAGAACCTAAAGCCATTACAAAATGAATATCAATCAAAAATCTCATCATGTGATCTCCATTTATAATATATATCTTATGTTATATTTTATATATATAAACCATCATCATCTCCTACACATCTCCTCAAACACCATGTGGACTCAAAATCTCTATCCATCACCAAAGGGGAATGAACAAAGTCAGTAAACCGCGATCGATGATGAGGTTAAGCCATAGCCATTACGGTGCAGCTTCTGCCATCTCCAAGCAGTCTCAAGACTCTCCTTGAGATTAGTGTGTTTAGCTGTCCAATTAAGCTCTTCCCTGATCTTGCTAGGGTCACTATAAACCTCAGCGTAATCACCTGCACGTCTTGGCAAGTAATCGATCTTGATCTCAACACCGGTCGCTTTCTTGCACGCCTCAACAAACTCTTTCACCGAGCTACCTACTCAGACACACATTTGAAAAACAGTCTATAAGCAAGAGTCTTTTTCTTTAGCATTGATGTTAAGTCAAAGTCAATACCTTTCCCGGTACCAACATTGTAGATTCCGACTTTGCGGGGTTTAGCCTTTTGGAGAGCTTTAACATGAGCATCAACCAAGTCAGTGACATCAATGTAATCACGTACGCAAGTTCCATCAGAAGTTTTGTAGTCTGTTCCTTTGATCTGCGGATAAACCAAAGAAGATAAGTTAAATGAAGATCTATGATTAGAGAAGGTTGTAGCCACGTGAGTTTAACAAGTAGACTCATATAAACTTTGCTTTAATAAAGGAAACTGAAGAATATAAGTTGGTTCAATTATGTATTTTGCTCAGCTGTAAACTATTATCAGCCTCTTCTTTTTAACAGACATTCTTGAACATGTTCTACAGCATGTGCCAGCTCCTAAAGGATATTAAGAATCTGAATAAGACGAAGCTAGTAATGACTGTCCAAAGAACAAAAGTCAAGACCCTGACAGAAACTAGAGCACATTCTTCCAAAAGTTTCATGAAATGAAGAAAGTGATTTTACCTGTAGGCCAGGCATGATGCCACGTGCAGCATCAAAGCAAGCACCAGAGATTCGTCCATGCTCTCTCAGCTCAGGCCTTGGTGCTTCACCTAATCTGCCCTCTGGATCAGATCCAATCACATTGAAATATCTGGAAATCGGTTGAAAGAGAACCTCATCAACTTCAGGGGGATAAAGCAAACATTAGCTAGAACTTAGAAGAGTACACCAAAACCAACCTTAGGATCATAACTGCCATATTTGAGTTTTTAGAGAAATCCAAAATGATATCTTCTGCCATCTTCTTAGCCTTGCCATATGGATTGATTGGCACCTGAAAATGACCATATTAGTAGTTAGATCACCTGAAAATGCTCATACAACATTTGAGAAAGAAACAAAATTGGTCTCACCTGAGGAGTTTCCTCTGTAATTGGCATAATCTCAGGCTCACCATAGGTTGCACAAGTGCTTGAATAAATCAAAGTCTTTACTCCATGAGCAGCCATCGTCTCTAATACTACCAAAGTGTTTGATGTAATATTGTGATAATACCTGTAATTAGCATAAGTTACTTGTTTCACATCTACACAACATACAAGATTCAAATATTGCCTCAAAGGAAGAAGCTTTAGTATACTCACTTAAGAGGAAACTGTGTGCTCTCCCCAACATATGCAACAGCGGCGAAATGCATCACAGCGTCAAAGGCGTTCTCTGTGAATATCTTGTTGACAGCCTTTGCATCTCCGAGATCAGCATAAATAAACTGAAGCCTTCCAGGTTCTGGAAACAGTTCTTGCAAGATCTTGACTGCGCCGAGATTCCCACGTGATAGATTGTCCTGTTCAATAACCATTTAGAGATAACAAAGAAGTCTGATATGACGAACAAAGGAGAGTAAATTCAACTAGAGCCAAAGAATATACCACAATGGTGACTCGGTATGAATCTTTAAGAAGCCTTAGAGCTGCATGTGAACCGATGTAACCAGCACCACCCGTGACTAAAACATGTGTAACCCCTGGCTCATGTCTAGAAAACTGAAAAAGAAGTAAACACATAACAAGAAAAATGAAAGAAACCAATTAGAAACTCTGAGCAATGTTTCACCAGAAATCTGAAGAACTCGAAGGAAAGGAAGTTATACCACACTCGGTGTATTGAACGTAGATTGTTTAATCATGAAAATGCACAAGGCTGTAAGAGATGCAGTCAGAAGAAACTTTCCAAAGTAATTGTTTTTCTTCTTCGGGTCTGCGTAATCAAGTCCTACATTCCCAAAAGCAACCAAGATCTGTTAATATTTGTGACCAAAAACACTAAAGCTTCACACTTTGAAGCTCCAAAACCCAGAAAACTTCTCACTTATATCATCAACCAACCTAAAGTTCCAAACTTTATATCCAAATACACACAAAATTTCAAGTTTTAGAAGAATTAATTGAAAACTGAAACACATTATTCTTCGATAATCAATCTCACCTCCAAGAGACAGAGATCTATTTTGCCTCCCTTGGCTTCTTGCTCGAGTAAAAGTAAACATTTTGATTCACTTCAGCTCACGGAAACAACAGACAGATGTAAGTTGATCACCAACTCCTTAATTCAGCTGCAAAAGACCCAAAGTTTAATTTTTTTATATACAAATTCCCCAAAAATATGAAATTTCTCAGATGAAATTATAGCTAAAATCTAAGCAGCAGAACTCAGACAGAAATGTACAAAGAGACAAAAATCTGGAAAAGGAATGACATTGATGCAGCTGGGAAAACAAGAACTAATAATGAAAATTTCCGAGAAAAAAGAGTGTAAAGCTTGGGAATTTACTGAGTTACAGCAGAATATAAAGATCCATGGGAAGAAAAATCAGAAAGATTCAAAATTTCCCGGAAACCAAATTTGAATTTAAACATATCGAAAAAACAAAATAAAAATAGGACCCTAGATTGCGAAACTCTTGTCGGAGCAATGTCGGTCCCATGAGAAATGACAATGCAGAGAAAAAGAAAACATAAATATCTAAATTTAAATAAGACTAACCCAAATATTATGTCGACGAAATTAAAGTGAAATTCCGCACGAAAGATCCTAATTTCATCAAGCTCAGAGGAAAATAGAAAACCCTATGAGAGAATTGAGAGATAATGTGAATAATCTCTTAAAGAAGCAGAAACAGAAAGAAGAAAGCAAAAACGATTAAAAATGTTAAAACAGAACAGAAAATAAAAACGCCCAAAACCCAATAAAGCTGAAAGAAACGTACCTGGAAGAAGAAACAAAAAAAAGGCATTAATGGCGGCTCACGTGTATCCACACCACAGCAACAGGTCTCTGTGCAGAAAGGAGACGAACCAACCAGAATTTGAGGAAACCCCAGAGATTATCGAAAGCAGTGAGTAAGAAGATAAAGAAAGAGAAAGGGGTCGAATTTTCTTGTGGGTTTTGAGAAAGATTCAATTTTTCAGTTTAAAGTGAAGATTTTAAAGAGAAAGATGAAACGTACGATGAGGAAATAGAGTAATGCGACCTCGTAGGCGCGTTCCGGTGCGGTGAGAGAGGAGAGAGAGAGAGAGAGAGAGAGAGTCAGTCACAGGAGGCGGAAAAAAAAGTAATATTGTGAAAGGAAAATATTTTCTTATCAATAAGATAAAAATATATTTGACTTTTTTGTCAGCTTTTTTTCTTTAAACATTCTTTTGATATGAACATGACATGTAGCAACTAGCAAGAATGATGGCGCAAAGGAGATGATTCTGTATAATATAATCAAGATTAACAATTGTAAAATCTAACTATATGTTATCAACAAATAAAAGTTTAGGTAAATGTTTGTTCTGCGTCACATGCGAGGTCAAATTTCAATTTCTCTAATATTAAATAATTATATAAGCTTATGTTGTTATATTGCTAACAGTAAGTGTGATCTCGACCAAGATCAACAAGTAGATTAGTATATCGTTGTGTCATTTTTTGAAGTTAAATCCCCATAAGACATGTTTTTACATCTGTTAAATTAATTAAAAAGATATATAGACCAAGATATGTAAACTTGTAATTTGTGGTAGTGGTCGTTGTGAATCTTGTTATACAATCATACAACTCGAACTTAAACCTGGATAATATTATTATGATAAAAAATGCTAATTTACTCATACAATTTTCTATATTAATTCATTCAATTTTTTTCTCTTCTGAATTTTGAATACTCAAATCTTTATTTATGAAACAAACTATATAAATAAATAAAAATTGTAAACAATTGCTATATTGGTTTTCTATATAGATGACATGTTTTGATTTGTATTGGGAGTTTGAACTATTGTCTATTTGTTAAACAGTTCAAGAAAATAACAATTAATTCTTTAAGGTTATTTTCTAAGGACGAGCTTTTTATGGGAAAAAGCACGACCAGCCAATAAGACTGCCGCACTTGTAATGCTCTGGTAAAAAATATGCGTGGAGACCAACTCCACCGTGCTGACATGTCGGCAAATAATTTTAAGTGGTCATCAGATTCCCAAATTTTTTATTTTGTTGAATTTTTTGTTAGAACCACAATATTTTGTTACATGTAATCCTTCTAAAGTTTTTAGATTATGTTATAAAATATTTTTCCAGTGCACAATAAACGTTTAATGGTATGACTTTGCTTTTGTAAGTTTCTTTATTGAGCAGTTTAAGGAAAGTTTGTTTATGATTCAATAAGAGCATGTCGACTAAAAAAGTAAAAATAGATAAACTAGTTTCTTAGGAGTTAGGACTCGTTTTCATTAAGTTGTAATTAAAAGCTTTTAAGAGTGAGAGATGTAATAGTGACATTTTTGTGATAAATAGCAAAACAAAGCAGGTGCAATTATGCCATTCTTTTACCGATGCCAAACTGAACTCTGAAAAAAAAATTGATACCACACTTAACAATTGGGTTGAGTTAAATTAAAAAAAAAAAAAAAAAAAAACAAGCAAACAAACAACCAGGTGTATTGTTCGGGCGTTAAGAAATGTTACACCGACAAACAAAAAAATTGTTTACTTAAGAACTTAGATTACTTTTTTGTGCTTATTGAATAGTTGCATTGTTTCTTTGCGTGTGTGCGTATATTAAATCATAAGAACGCAAATAACTCTCTGTTATCCGAAACTTCTTACATGTTACATCAAAAATGGGAAGAAATACATTAAAAAGAAGATACGTACCGATAGTAGAGTAGTAGATGTTTTGAAATATACATCATGATTCATGAAGCTCCATCAAATAGTTTCATTGTGGAGAAGGCTAAATTAATGCTTGTTTTGAATGTAAATATTTGCGTGCTACATCATACTAATTGTTTAACATTTCAGGAAACAAAAGGCAGAAGATCAATAAAACCATGTACTCAGAAAAACTATAGATGTCAGGTGTTGGTCCACATAAGCATGGCACAACCCCATGATATAGCGCCACGTATAAGCATTGATTTTGATGGCTTTAAAATGTCTTAAAACGCATCGTAAGCTGCGAACGCTTTCCCTCAGACCCTCACATAATGCGTTGTTGTCTCTTCCTCTCCCTATTTACATTGTCGGTTACAACTTTCTGTTCAGATTCTCAAGAGTTATGAGTTTTTCAACTTCATCGTTTTTAAATCAAAAGTATTTCTGTCCATTTGCCTAAAACGTAGAAATTGTTGGCCCTTTGGATTTGTTCATTTGTGTGTACCCGTATTGGTGTTTCATTTTGTACGTTTTAGTTTCGGCTGGTAGATGATTTTTAGTTTTTAATTATTCAAACTAGTTACCTCTTAAATTATGTGTGACCTTTACTCTGTAAAAAAAATTATTTACAACTCACCTTTGCCAAACTAAACTGAAATTCTTGTTATCATTTTGTGGATAGCAGGATAATCAAGAATAATTGTCTGCTCAATAACCACAATTAAAGTTATAAAAACAATAGGTCTTTTACAGTATGTCATTGACTTGAACTATTTATAAACTATATCATGTGTTTTAAGAAAAGCTCTTAGTGTTTGTTGCTTAGTGCTGATAATTGATATTTACCCACCTGTTATAACATGCTCAAATCACATTCAAATTGTTTTGCTATCGCTTTATTTATTACAATTCTTTGTCGCACAAATATTTCATTTGATTTAAATGTTAAATACACCACTGTCCATTAGGAGTTTAGGACTTATGAGTACTTATAACCAGTCCTAACTATCAAATCATCCGATACATGCATGCATTGTTTTGTAGATGCATATAATTCATATTCGAAATAAATTAATATTAAACTGATCTAACTAATTAGTAATACCAAAACTAATTTGTATTACAAAAAGTAAAGTTATTTTGTAAGAAAGTTACAGGTATGAAAGCAATATATATATTGGTGTTAGCCAAGTTTGCAAACTGCAATTGCAAGCAAAGCGACGGACGACTCCATACAAGTTGACTTTCTTGTATATCATTCATTTTCCATACATTCCCCTTTCTATCTAAATCTTCTTATTGTCTTCTCCTAAAGATTGTGAGGCTTGTAACCTGGTTTACCCACCGGAAAACATGCACCCCACCTACATATCCAAAGAGTCGAAGACGTCCCTCAATAATTCAAAGCACTGCACAAAATTTTCTGCATCGATTAAAACATAATTTTTGAGATATTTTTGCGAACAGTTAATGAATATCAACTTTAAAATCCTGTAGATTTTATATGGTTTTTCAGATTACATTATCTTTGTTGGGATCCAAGTTAACAACCGTTTGTCACCTAAATCTTTTTTTATTTCATCCCAAAGTGGGGAGCAAGCAAATTTGCAAGGTGATTTGTCTACAACAAATTATAACCACATTTTTTTCTGATTTTCGATGCAAATAGAAGTTTGTGATGTAATATATTCATGCAATTTCTAAGACGAAGATAAACAATCACCCAGGAATGAGGTTTTAATATACTCTTGTAACATCCAAAAAATATTAATTTATAATAATCTTTAAACATCTATGCGTTTGAGGGAAAATTACGAACAATATTTGTACAATTCAATTTGAAATAATTGCTGGTTATGAATAAAGTAGAAAAGACATAAATATTATAATAGGCAAATTTTCATGAAAGAAAGTGTAAAAAATACATAACAATAATTCAGAGTAATATCATGGCAGGCCAACAAAAGCAGCAGCTTAGTACTGTCGCGCAGCCACAAACAGTTCTTGATCAGGTCCAAAGAGGACGTAAGCGTAAGAGCCACTGGGATGATGTCTCACAGCAGCCACAACCAGTTCTTCTTGTCGCGCAGCCACAATCAGTTCCTGATCAGGCGACTATGCATGCTTGGAGGTTGCATGTCGCTAGGCTTCCTCCTACAACAATTGTGTTATCTGTAGCTTCATATTCTAATGATGCTATGTTAACTATTGGCGGAAACATTGATGGACGACATGTTGTGAGTGTACATTTGAATTACATGGGGAAATATGCCCTTGTGGAGACGTGAACCATAGGAGAGGCAAGAGTTGCTAATTCTAATAATGTTTTGTCTAACTATAAGACTTGATACATTGATTAGTTGTAAATTTCATGATCATTATCACGGCTTTCATTTAATCAAAAAAATAAAAATAATGGGCGTAACCTTACGGCTCTCATTTTTAGAATAAAAATAAAAATAACTCTAAAAAAGGATAATCAAAAGTTCTATGCACGAAAGTTTTTCATTTTGAAGTAACCTTACGGCTCTCATGCTCTCTTATCGTAGAGGAAAGAAGAAGGAGATGGAATTCTTTTGAGAATATCATAAAACTAAAAACAAAACGATAAGAGAGTTCTAGTTGGTGTCAAGCAGCTCATTTTCTCGTATGAGCTGGGGTCATTTTCTAGTTACGCGATACACGGGATTTTATATAAAATTGTAACAAAAAAAAATGAGGAAATTTCAAAATTAATTTTTTTGGGTGTACATTTTCAAAACTATACTTTCAGGGTGTTTATTTTCAAAACTACACTTTTTAATTGTGTAAAAATATTCTAAACCCAAACTTTAAACCCTAAACCCTTAAATCTAAATCTTAAACCCCAAAATCTAAATCCGATTTAGGAATTAGTAAACCCAAACTTAGATGTTAAATTTAGAAAAAATGTAGCTTTGAAAATGAATACTATACAGGTGTAGTTTTGAAAATTAACACCCCAAAAGGTGTATTTCTTAAAATTTCTCATAAAAAATTGAATATAAAAAAAATAGTTTGCAAATAAAATCTATATAAGTATATGTATAAACATGAAACTAATTTACCAAATAACATACAACATATATATTGTTAAAATTAATATTTTCATTTAACTCACTCTTTTCATCCGACGGTTTGAAACAATTATTTTAGTATTGTGTATACTAAAAACTTCAATATTTTGTCTTTACCTAATACATTTTCACTATCATTCATTTCTTCCATTATCGAAAATGGACTCATTTATCTTTTGTCATCTATTTTACTTTCAACTTTTCCTCATTCACATATAATACATGGTAACATCTAGATGGAGTTCAAAACTATACACCTTTTTGTTATCTTCATACTTTTTTCTTCATGCAAAATAAGTAAAAGGGGTTATTTTGTTGATGTGGACAACTTATGAGAAGATAAAACTCTATAATTATATATAAGATTTATTTATAAATTATAAATAAGCTTTGTGACATGCAATATTTCTATTTCTTTCACGTCTCCTTGTCTAATTAGTCCTTTTAGGTGGCTTAATAGACGACGCACTTTATCCCATTCGCATTACAACACATTAAACATTTTTCTTTTTGAATTTATTTTGTTTGTTGATTAGTTTAAGCTAATTAAGCAAGAAAGTCTTTTCTTATAACGTTAGAATCTCAACAACTTACAACACTCTGTGTTCTGTTCTTCATAAACTCTTTACAAGAACTCAAAAGATTCCCCAAAACCGTCTCCGAAGACTCACTTCTCGAACCCAACCGCCTGTTCACGTCGTCCATCAACCTAAAAACCGAATCTTCCTCAAACATACACAAGACCTTAGACCACGCGGTTGTTGAGAATGCCCGTAACTCCGTCTCCTCGATGTTGCCATTAAGATCAGCAAGAGACGATACCGCCAAAACATAATCGCCTTTCTCGAGTTTCCTGCAGAACCTTTCTTTGATCAGAGACGATGGCGGAATCCTGTGACTCCGTCTCAGATGTTCCCATGTCGCTTCCATCACTTCTTCCTAATCAACCAAATGATACACATAAAGACTTCAAATCAATCAAATGTTACAATTTTGTTTTCTTTCTCACTTTATGTTCTTCTTTATTACCTTTCCTGCTCTGCTAGCTTCAAGCACCATTTTGAGATGGCGTTTGGCATTGAAATGGTAACCGTGACGCAACATCTCTCGGTACGCGTAACCGAAATCATCCCACTTTTTATCCGCAGCGCATGCGTCAAGCACCGTGTTGAACGTGTACGTGTCCGGCAACACTCTCGACTCGAAATCCGAGCCGCTCTTCACATGATCTCCATCTTCTAACATCTTCTGGAAAAGTTCTCTGGCTTCTTCGAACAACCCGCCTTGTAGATAAGCCTTTAGCATTATGTTGCAAGTGACTAGGTTCGGGCTGCAGACCTCCTTCATTTGACCGAAGATGTAAGCTGCGTTCTTGACGTTTCCCGAGTCGATGCATGCTTGGATCAGGCCAGTGTAAGTCACCACGAGAGGCTTACTTGCAACTCTACATATCTTCTTAATCTGACATTGCATGGTAAATGATTAAGTTCATATTCTTGAATAAAGCGTAAGGACTGACTACTGGAGTTTACAAAACTTTACCATGTTAAGCCCTTCTCTACACCTTCCCGCGCTACAGAGACAGCGAGCAAGGTCGTAGTAGAGAGCAGCTGATCCGACTATACCACGGCTTTCCATGTCATCAACCGTCTGTATAGCCTCGTCGGTTTTATCTTCTTTCCACAGAGTATTCACAAGAACTGATCACAGGTAGAGAGATGGTTAATCTTCAGTGGAGAATCCAAAGAAACAAAGAACAAAAGAGTTGACAAAATACCTCTATATGCTAGAGCATTAGGGATAGAAGATTTCTGCATCTTCCTGAAGAATTCATGAACTAAATTGTATTTCTCACACGCAAGCATCACCTGCTTAGTCACAAACACAGTTCCACCACTCAACCGCGTTGATATGCAGCGTTAATTGTTATGAGAGAAGAAGAGATATTTAACCTCCATGACGAGGCCGTAGGTGACAGGAGAAGGCTTTTGCCCTCTCTGCTTCAACTGTTGCAAAACCCAGAATGCTCCTTCCCACTGCTTCCGTTGAACACATGCGTTAAGCACCTGTGTGGTCAAAAAAATGTCCCAACATTCACATTAGACTATAGATATCTTCATCAGAATGAGACAATTATAAAATTACTAACCGCATTGTAAACAACAACGTCTGGTTCAAGCCGGGGATCCCATTTTTCAAGTGTCGTTGGCTTGAACTTCTTTTTCGGTGGAGATCTCATTGTGTCAATCACATGAAAGAGTTCCTTGATATGCCCAGCTTGTCCAAGTGTGACCGCAATTGCACGGTATGCCACCATATCCGGATATGATGAAATTTGTAACTGGTGAGGAAAACAAACGGAAAAAAAACTCAAAACTATATCAGAAGCAACAAGAACACATAGAGGCATGGCATAAAAGTTTTACCAGCATTGCGTGGAAAACATTGAGAGCTTCCACAGGCCTCCTTGACTTACCAAGCACATTTAGTGCAGTTGTATAGATGATTCTGTACCCAAAATGGTAAAATTTGTCCTCAGTTCTACAACTAAATTAAAACAGGTTCCTAATGCAGTAACTCCACAGCTCCACAGCTCAGTTTTAGAATGGTCAGTCAAATAGTTTACCTTAGCTTGTTCGATTTGTAACGGTCTTGCCTTTGAAGCCACTCGATGACTTGAAGAACTCGTCTCCAGTTTCCTAGCTTCCCTAGAAAGTTGATCAGTCTCATTATAGTGAAATCTGTATATCTGATTTTGGCACTCCTGATCGCCTTGGAAAACTGCCACTCAGGCATATTGATGTCTGCACCATTCAACCTAGCCAAATAAACTTCCTTAACATAAATCCAGCTGAATTTTATAAAATAACTTCATGAGAAATGTACTGATCTCATCACCTAATATCATCTGCAGTAGCATATAAACTTATCAAAATTCAATATCTACCTCCTAATTTATTTCTTCTATGTAACTGAACCAAATCAAGATAATAGCTTAAATACATACACTTTTGCCAACTTCTCGATTCTGTCTTCCATTTCCTGTCGTGAAGTAGCTGGCTTGTCCACTATGTCACTGGACTCATCAGAAAACCTAAAGGCAGGACTTTCATTGTCAAACAAGCTATCATCATCACCATCATCTTTCTTAGCACCCATTCTCTTTGTTCCACTCAATTTGCTTCTTCTTAAATCATGTCTCTCATTGGCTAATCTCTCAATCCGCCTTTCTTCAGCAACGAGATCCAATCCATCTCCTTTGAAACCTCTCACAATCTCTTTCGATGCATCAGGGGAGCGTTGATACTTAACCCTTCCCCTGAAGCTCTCATCTTCTGGTGCAATCACTGAAGAAGCTTCCCCACTCTTACTCCATTTTCCAACGTTTGTTATTCTTCTAAATTCTTCAACAACTTTGGAACCCCCTCTCGGAACCATCTCCTGCTTCAAATACCTTCTCCTATCATCTTCTTGCGCAGTCGCTGAAGATTCATCATTCTTGCTCCATTTCACATCTTTGGTTATTCTCTGAATTCCACTTTCTTCATTTCTCTTGAGGTCTCTCTCATTACGTTTATCTCCCATTACCATCTCCTGCTTCACGTATCTTTTCCTGAAGCTCTCAGCTTCTGGCGCAGAAGATTCACCACTCTTGCTCCATTTCACATCTTTAGTTATTCTCTTGAAACCTCTCTCATTATGTTTCTCTCCGATTACAATCTCCTGCCTCGAGTATCTTCTCCTCAAACCTTCATCTTTTGGCTCACCGCTCTTAGTCTTCACATCTTCAACATCGCTTCTCGACTCTAATCGTTTATCAGAAACCTCATTTCTCAATTCCGAATCAACATTTCCACCTCCACCACCATCATCCTCAACTTTATCCTTGACCAATCTGTCGAATTTCTTCTGCTTCCGCGCTGTTTTAACCGATTCCATGATTTGCAGGTACTGATCGAAACTGGGTTTGAATCCGAATCCTCCATCGGCCGATGTTTGCAATCCAGCCTCCTTCGTGTTCAAATTCAAGCAGAAGATTACCTTCGTCTTTGATTTCCTCGAATTCAGACGAACGAATCGCCGGCAGCTGAAGCACGCCTGAGGAAACACCGGTTTCCGCAGAGAATTCTTGCTTTCGTCGAAGAACGAGGCGTTCACGAAGGCATTCGTCGATATCATCACCGCCATTTTTCTGCAACTCAAAGTTCGAAATCATTCAGAGGGAAGCAATCGTCGTTGAACCCTATCGGCTATCTTCCCGTCCGACGTGGCTAGACGAGTAAAACTACTTGACGTTTTTACTTTAATCAAAACTAACGCCGCGTAGTTTCAGTATAAAGAAACGGGATGTCTTTTGATGAAACGTGGCCCAACAATTATTGGGCCTAAGTTTTTTTATTGTGTGATGTGAATTCAGCATCTACATTGTCCGGTTCAGTGAGGAAACAAGAAACAAGATATTGTGTTAACCGGTTTGGTCAGCACTCAGCACCATAAAAGAAGACACTTTTTAGATCTTTTGTGTTGATATGAGTTGAAACCAACGCAGAAGATGATGGTAATAATTATAGAATCCAATATTTTCTTGCTAAAAAAGGGTCTTCAACGGTTAAATACAAAAGAAAATGATGTAAAGCGAGTCTAATGAGTCATGACTCGTGTTAATTAAAAGGTTAAAAAGTATATGTTGGACCTACTTCTTTTGATGTTGTAATAATCATTGCTTAATAGTTTCTTTTTTCTTTTTCATCTTCATGTGGTTCTAGAATAAAGCATATACTGTACAGTATTTGTTCTTGTAGTCGTCGATTGTGAGGACAAAAGTTAAATCTTGGTTGTTTTGTTCATATGCTATAAGTGATAAATATTTTTTTGGTCTTAACTGGTTTTATCCGTTATGGTGTGAAGTTGTAGAAAATGGTCAAAGAAGAGTCACGGAATGCTGTTAAGGAATGAACAAAAGCGACTTCTCAAAGAATCTTACCGTTGGATAATAGACAAAACGTCACCTAAAAGATAAAAACAAAACAAATAAAGAATTTAAAGTAGCAAAAGACTAGAAAACTTTTTGCATATGAACACTTTCACTTGTCTTAAGTCTCTTAACCATTTAGCAGAAGATCAAAACGCAAAACTTAATCTATGTAAAAACAACAAGAGGTGGGGTTCTTGGAATTTGTTTTTATTCCTACTTATGCGTGCCAAATAAATGAATCTATGAAAATACTTAAGAAATAGGACTATATTATATTGAATGGTTGGCAAAAATGAAATAGAAGACAACAGAGATGATCATTTTTTATATATGTAGTAAAGATACCAAAGATGCATTACACAAAGCATAAACACACTTGGAAACAAAAGCAAACTATACAAGTGAGAAGATGTTAAAAGTCTTCCACCGATCTTTGCATTAACTAAACATTCGGAAACCAAGAAGCCTTTTTCCTTCTCTCTTCAGCCAAAAGTACTCTCAGACCATTGTACTCTCTCAAAGACTAAAACCTTCTTAACTCTCTCTCTCTCCTCTCTCTTCCTCTTTCTCTGCTTCTGAGGTACTCTAACTCTACTCTACTCCCATGGAACTCTAATGGGTTTCCGCAATTTCCATTCTTTTCCGCTTTTCTTCTGAGAAATTTTGCACAAGAACCATGGAGGAGTCTTCTCTTGTGCGTCTCGTGTTCGTGCTCTGTTTGGTTTCGTCCTCTGTGTTCTGTTTCGATGAGCCTGACCACAGCACTCCCGCTTCTTCTGCTGTTTACATTGTTACTCTCAAGGACCCTCCATCTGTTCATTCCTCCGGCAGAGAATCGAGTGGCTCCAATCACGTCCTCACATCTACTTCATCTCAAACTTACAGAACATTGTATGTAGCAAAAAAGCCACCTCCTTTTATATTTTTCTTCAAGTTTCAATCTTTATCCAATTTGGCAACAAAAAATCTTCATTTTGTTTCCTCTCAAAATTCTGTGGAATCGCTGTTTTGGGTTTGGTCTTTTCTCAATCTAAAATGGTCCGACAGATGTTGAAATTCGTCAATTTTTAGGGTCCCAGATTACTTGTCGCTTGTGTCTTTGGTCAAATTCAAGTTGAAACCTTTTATGCTGTTGAACGAATGTGTTACCTTAATGTCCGCAGAAGGTTTGTGCTTCAAGCTGATTCCTTTTTGCTATCTAAACCTCTTTTGTTTATACATATAGGAACCGAAACGCTTCTATTATTAGAGTTCACGATTCGTTGTTGAGAAGCGTATTGAGACAGGAGAATTACATTAAGCTGTACAGCTACCATTATCTCATAAATGGATTTTCTGCGGTTATTACCCAAAAGCAGGTAACTTAACATTTTCTTAGAACACAAGTGTATGAATATGTCTAAATTTGTTAGTGTTTGAGCTCGGTCTTTTTCTCTCTGAAGGCTGATAGGCTCGCTGCTAGAAAGGAAGTAGAGAATGTGGTTCTTGATTTTCCGGTACAGAAAGCAACAACTCACACGCCGCAGTTCTTGGGTCTGCCACGTGGAGCTTGGCTGCGTGAAGGAGGATCTGAGTATGCAGGAGAAGGAGTTGTGATAGGGTTTATTGATACTGGAATCGATCCCACTCATCCTAGTTTCAGTGACAAAGTCTCTGGACATTCGTATCCGGTCCCTCCTCGGTTCACTGGCGTCTGCGAAGTCGCCAACGGTTTCCCTCCCGGTTCTTGCAACAGGAAGCTCGTCGGAGCACGCCATTTCGCTGAGTCGGCTCTTAGTAGAGGAGTCTTGAACTCATCTCAGGACGATGCTTCGCCATTTGACGGCGAAGGCCATGGCACGTAAGTGTATGTTGATTCAACTATATTAACCACTAAGTTGTTGGATCCTGAGATATTGGTTGGTTGGTTTCAGGCACACAGCTTCTGTTGCAGCTGGGAATCACGGGATTCCGGTGGTGGTTTCCGGTCACCACCTCGGAAATGCTAGCGGGATGGCTCCTCGTGCTCAGTAAGTCCATACCACAAAATGATATTCGCTTTTGGAATCTGTTGATAGAGAAGAATGAAATGTCTTTGTCTTTTCTTGTTAGTGTGGCTATTTACAAGGCGTTGTATAAGAGGTTTGGAGGTTTCGCTGCAGATATCATTGCAGCCATTGATCAGGTAAAAAAAAAAATGTTAAAACTTTGCAACCAAAATTTGATGAAAGCGGTTATGGATGTTTTCTTTCTTTCAGGCGGCTCAAGATGGAGTTGACATAATAAACCTATCGATCACACCGAACAGGCGTCCTCCTGGTATAGCTACGTTCTTCAACCCGATCGATATGGCATTGCTTTCAGCTGTGAAAGCAGGGATCTTTGTGGTGCAAGCAGCTGGAAACACAGGACCAGCTCCTAAGTCCATGTCTTCCTTCAGTCCATGGATCTTCACAGTAGGAGCTACATCTCACGATAGAGTCTATAGTAACTCGATAGTCCTCGGAAACAATGTGACCATCTCTGGAGTTGGACTCGCATGTAAGTCTGACCTTCTTTTCTTGATTTTAAACATCAACCTGACCTTACTAGTTTCTGTTTTCTTTTTACATTAGCTGGTACAAGAACAATGCACAAGCTTGTTTTAGCTGCACATGCGCTACGCAATGGTACAACTGTTATGGATGCTATATACGTTGAAGAATGCCAAGATTCGAGTAGCTTTGATCAGAAGCTGGTGCAGGGGAAGATCCTTGTCTGCAGCTACACAGTCCGGTTCATTCTCGGTGTGTCGACCATCAAACAAGCCTTGATAGCAGCTAAGAACTTGACAGCATCAGGTCTTGTCTTCTACATGGATCCTTCCGCCACCGGTTTTCAGATGACTTCGACTCCGATGGATATCCCCGGGATTCTAATCTCCTCCTCACAAGACTCTCAGGTGTGTATAATCAAGAATCTTGAAAATATTACAACTCTGAACAAGAATGTAAACTTTGGCTCTTCCTATGTGCAGGCTTTACTCCGGTACTACAACACTTCTCTGTTTAGAGACAATGCTTCAGGCAAGATCGTTGGCTCTGGTTCGGTTGCGAGAATCGTTGGTGGCATAAAGCCTACCTATGGCGTTGTTTCAGCTCCAAAGGTTATGTTTTTCTCTGCTAGAGGACCTGACCCTGAAGACGATTCTTTCAACGACGCTGATGTGATGAAACCGAACGTAGTAGCTCCAGGGAACTCGATATGGGGCGCTTGGAGTCCTCTTGGCATCGGCACAACCGAGTTTCAAGGTAACAAAAACATCCTCATTTTCTTCTTGCAAGATTTTCTCATTTCTTGGTATGTCTTTTTTCGAGTTCTTGAAAATGTCTGTTGTTTTAGGTGAGCGTTTCGCGATGGAGTCAGGGACAAGCATGTCTGCTCCACATGTAACGGGGATCGCAGCACTCATCAAGCAGAAGTTCCCTCATTTCACTCCTGCAGCCATCGCATCGGCTCTTTCGACGACAGCTTCTTTATCAGACAGAAAAGGCGGTCGTATAATGGCGCAACGCACTGTCTTGAACCCTGACGTGAGTCAGTCTCCTGCAACACCGTTCGATATGGGTAGCGGATTCGTCAATGCAACTGCAGCGCTTGACCCCGGTTTGGTTTTCGACATAGGTAAAAAAACACTTTCTTGAAAAAATTCAAGAACCATAGAGGAGAAGCCTTTTTCACACACTTTTTTGAAAATGTAGGTTATAATGAGTACATGAAGTTTCTCTGCCGGATCAACGGATCATCTCCGGTTGTTCTTAACTACACCGGTGAAAGCTGCTCGGCGTATAACTCCTCTCTTGCAGCCTCTGACCTGAACTTACCTTCAGTCACAATAGCTAAGCTCGTTGGTACTCGAACCGTTTTAAGATGGGTTACTAGTATTGCAGCCACGGTTAAGAACGAGACGTATACTGTTGGGTGGATGGCACCGGACTCGGTCTCGGTTAAGGTCTCACCTGCCAAGTTTACGATCGGAAACGGTCAGACACGGGTGTTGAGTCTTGTCTTCCGAGCGGTGAAGAATGTTTCTACGGCTAGTTTTGGGAGGATTGGGCTGTTTGGAGACAGAGGTCACGTTGCTAACATTCCGGTGACAGTCATTTACAAGGTTGCGGTCTGACTAAATAGGCTGTTTATATTGCAGAGTTTTGTGTGGTGAAACAAACTTGAGAGAGATGTGTAGTTTTGTTTATGTTTGGTGTCCATTGATTAAAATGCTTTAGAGAGAGATGCGTAGTTTGTAAATGTGTTTGGAATGGTTTTGTGATGATTTTGCTGATGATGTTGATTGAATGAATCTAATCCAATCTTTGATTTTTGAGTAATTTGAAGTGGTCTTCTTCTTGAGCTTTTTGGGGTAAATTGTAACAAACAAAAGTTAAACCCCCAAACACAACGAAAACTTAAAATTCAAGGCCAAATAAAAAGTTATGAGAGGTAAATTCAAGGGGCATTTTCGTCAATATATTTAAATATATATGGAAGAGAAAATTATTATTTGAGGGTTTCGCGGATCCAACTAAACTTCTTCTTTCTTCTATTGCCTCCTCAGACGACGCAGAGAAGGAGAAGACATTGGAGACTCACACAAGCTAAGACCTCTCGCGCTTTCTTCTCGTCTTCTCGGGTTCCGATTAAAATTTGAAATTCCGGCGGAATTTTATATTATCCGGAGTTTCAGCTGCGTAGCTAAGTGAAACAGAGCGAGTACAATTGTTCATCGTTGTGAGCTCTCTAACCTCTGTTTATAGTGGTTCTTAAAGGGTCTTATACATAATCTTCTGCTAATTTCTTAAAGATTTTTTTTTTCCTCTAAATTCAGTTTGCTTCTGATAGATTCCGTTGAGGTATTCTGGTCCCGTTGGTTATAACTTATAAGTTAGTGTAGAAATGTTGAGGAAATTTCTTGTAGCAATTACTTGTTCCTCACTCTTTAGCCCCATTTGAAAAATATGGTTGCTTTCCTTCTCAATCTTGCATTTTGATGGATTGTTTTTGTTCTTTAGTAGGTAATATTAAGAATATTCTTGTTCATATAGAATGGGAGAAGAAGAAGACGTCTCGAGTGTTGTTGCCAGCTCAATTACAATGGATAGTGATGAATTAGGCGACAGGGAATCGGTGTACGCCGTTAGAGATGCCCTTGAATCTGCTCAAAATGTGAGTGTTGCTTCTTCCATATATATATGACTTCAGTGACTGTATTTTGTAATGGTCTTGTTCTTTTATTAAATCCACAGGGGGATTCTGATCTTTATGCTCAGCTTGTCGGAATCATGTACCTTAAAGAAAATTCTGATTTCGATAAAGTGGCACAGCTTGAGGTGTGTCCTTCTCTCCAGATGACAATCGATTCTTGTTTATTATTTGTTCTTGCTAAGATATCTTCATTTTCTTTGCAGTCACTCTTGAAAGTCCTGCAAGGTTCTCTGTCTTGCATAGATGTAGTTCACCATCGAGATCTTCTTTCTTCTGTAAGTTTTTATTGCATGAACTTACAGTTGGAATCCATATATACCTGTTTTAAGACTTCCTCTGAGTTTCATCCCATTTTATTGTGATTAGATTTTTAGGATGAGCTTGTGGGATCACACGCCTAGTGTCATGGACGCATTGGTGGACCTAGTCGTGTCACTGGTACACATCTCAGCAACTATCCCTCTAGTCAATGGATATATCATCTGGTTGAAGAGCTTTAACATTTTTTGTGCTTTTGTTATTTTCCTTCATTAGGCTGCTACTAGTGGAAAGTTTCTGGACCATTGTTTGAATATGCTCATAAGCAATTTCCTTCAGCCTTCTTTTGTGATGCATAAACTTTCGCAACCTCGTGCACTCGCCAAGAAGCAGGAAGTTCTTCCCCGGGTGCATGCTGCTCTTCAACAGATTTCTTATTTGGTTCCTCTTGCTCCCTCGAAATTAGCGCCCATACTTGCCCAGAAGATGCCTAAAATACACGTAAAGGATCATGTGAGTTTAATGTTTAGACAATGTAAAGTTGAGCTTATACTGGCGGTAAGCAGAATGAGAACTCTATCTGATTGTTTTGCAGTTGGTGGTAACGTATGTGGATAACTTGTTGAAGTTGGAGAATAGCTCGATTGGAAAAGTTGTTGGCAGCGTGATTCTTAGGGTGGTGATGGATAGGCTGCGAGATTTGGATGTAAGTAGATACAATATGGTTCTTGAATAATTTTTTTCATACTGAGTAAAATGGCAAGTGAATGATATGCTGTAGCGTTTTTTCAGTTGGAGATTGGGTGGGATGATATTCTCCAAGAGGATTCTAATAGAGGAATGTTTGATATGGAACTTGAAGATGCAGTTGAAGGAGCTATGGATGAAGGAGACGAGGTGAGGTTTTATCTCTTACTGTGAATATTTGGAATTGACCTCTAGTTTCCTGGATAGGATATGTTACAATCATGTATAAATCTTGTTTCTGTGCAGTTTCCAGTGGGGTCTCTAAATCAAAATACTAGTGATGGAAATGTAGTCTCTGAGTTGTTGGACAAATTGATGGTCCTATCTTTTGAGCATCTTGAATCATGTCAAAATTCTGGTCGTCTGGATGAGGTATGGCACCAAATGGTAACTTCATAAACATATCTTTCCTTTCCTTTGTGGTAGATTCATTAATCTTTTGGTGGTTCTGTATTTTATGATTCGGGTGTAGGTGTTTGAAATCCTCTTCGAGTCGTTTGAGAGCTACATTCTGAACACGTACAAATCAAAATTCTCACAGGTAGGCATCATAGCTACCACCTTGCATGCTTTAATAATCCGTAATTTTTTTGCTTAGACTCACTTTGACTTCATCTGCAGTTCTTGATGTTCTATGCATGCTCACTAGCTCCTGAAACTTGTGGTGTAAAATTTGCCAATAAGCTGTTGGACATATATCTCTCCAGCAACAAACCTCGGGTTACGAGGCGAGTTTCATTTATTCTTCATGGTTTAGATTTCTCTGCATGATAATAAGCAAATTTTTTTCTAATCACACCACTTGTATATGGTTTTTGTTTTCTCCTTTGACTCAACAGGATGAGTGCAGTGGCTTATCTAGCTAGCTACTTGTCTCGTGGAAAGTTTTTGCCGGCTTCTTTTGTGGCTACCATGTTGAAAAGGTACAAGAGAGATTACTAAAAAAGGGACAAATGATTCCAAGTTTCACCTTGTCGTAACATTGTTTCTCTTGTGTCTGAAATCCTAGATTGGTGGACGAGTGTGAGGATTATTGCAGAACATGCAATGATGATGTTAGGCCAGAAACACATCAAGTTTTCTATTCTGGATGTCAGGTATAGTCCAAGTTTAGAACCTTCTTATTGGCATTTGGAATCATACGCTACTATGTTATGTATCGCTTAAAGTTGCTACTTTTTTTTTGTGACTGTAGGCAATCTTGTACGTGCTATGCTTCCGGATGAGATCCATTTTGAATGTTCCTTGCTTTGAGTTGCAGATTACACCATTGGAGTCGATTTTATCTCACAAACTAAACCCATTGATGGTGACTTACACTTATCATTTTTCTTTCTCTCATAGCTCTCAACTGTTATCTTAAGTAGTCTAAACTCCAAAGAATCAAATGCATTAAGCTTGCATCATATTCTTTTGGTGTGAACAGGTGTGCCTTCCGTCTGTAGTTTCCGAGTTCCTTAAACAAGCCAAAGCTAGTGGTCTGTTCATCGTCTCAGAGGCCTTCGTTTTCGACGACCTACTCGAGTCTGAACTCTCTCGTGCGTTTGGTGGCTATGAAAGGCTTGATACATTCTTCCCCTTCGACCCTTGCTTGTTGAAAATCTCTAACAGGTTCACCATCTTAAACTTTTGTTAAGTCTTAGTAGCTGCATTGCATAGTTTTTACTCTCCCTTGTCTCACCTGTTTTGTTTTAATGTTTCTTTTGAAATCTTGAAGCTTTATCTCACGGAACTTCATGTACTGGTCAATGGTGAAAACGACTTATGACGAAGATGAGGAGGATGAGATGTGTCCTGAGGTCATAGTGAATGGAGATGCAGACAGTGAGGAGGACAGTGACGATGACGATGACGTGGATGTTGATAGCGAGGTGAACAAGATGTCTATGACGCCTAAACACTCCTTCATGCTCGAAACAGAAACACTCTTGAAGATGCCTTCTAGAATCAGACCAATCCACTAGTCCGTCCTACTGAATCCTTCTGAGTTCTGAATCTACTGGAGTGATCACAATTTTGCTTATTAGGCTTCTTTAATATGTAGTCTCTTTTTGCAAGTGCGTGTAAATCTAAACACACTTTTCTTTATGAACGAACAATATATCGCATCAAACCATAATATTAGGATTTTGTATGGAAATTTTGGAAATGAATCGAAGTTGGCACCAATCGTAGACCAAAAGTATTGTTTAATAGCTTTGTTCTGGGTTTATTCGGTTTGATGAGCATAAAAGACAATGGAAACCAATTTGGTAATTTGAGAACCGGTTATCTGACTTAATTTGGTTCAACTTTCAAGTATACAAGCTGAAATGCTTGAATTTACCTGTGTTCTAAAACTCGTTAGGCGGTACTAGGGTGCTCCGTCTCCCTCTAGCGATTTTCTTAAAAGTCGGAAATAAATCGGAGAGTACTCGGAAATTAATTTTAAGTACATTTTTAATTTTTTATATATAATACATCAATATGAAAATCATATACTACATTATTACCAAATAACATTCTTTTTTATATATAATACATCAATATAAAAGTCATATACTACATTTTTAAGGTTTCATATTGAATGAAAAGTGTCTTTACACACTTTGGGCGAATTGGGGCTAATTGTGAACAAAAATCAAACTTTAATCCATTAGATTTTAACATTTACTTATTGGTTTTTATAAAAATGTGAATGTCAAAGTACGGTCAACGGTTGACCATATCTTTACTCTGTTTTTAAAAAGTCGGAACGGCAACCTCCTTCTGACGGTTTTAGGACCGCACTTTTTAGAACACAGGAATTTACCCTTTGATGATTTGGGCAATTTGGTTTGCTCTGTCTACAATTTCGGTAGTTGTCACGAAATGGTTCGATGTAAACCGGGAAATGCTCATCCGATTTAGACCGGTCCGCGAACCAGCTGAGCAATCTCCTCTTTAACCTCAGCGTCGGCGTCTAGCAACTCTAGCTTCCTCGGTTTCGTTTAATCAGCAAAAACCCTAGAATCTCTCTCTGCTCGCTTCTCTTTCGAGCTCAACGCCACTGAAATCATGCCTCCGAAAGCCAAAGCCAAAGATGGAGCTCCCGTAGAGAGGCCTATTCTCGGCCGTTTCTCTTCTCACCTCAAGATCGGAATTGTAAATCATCTCTCTTATCTCCTTCTTTTTAATATAAGAATCGAAGTTGAGATTCATTTGAAAGAATAATGAAACCGTAGATTTACTCATCGCAATACGTCGATGAAAAGTGTCTTTATTATTGGTGATTCATGAGGATCTACGAACTCATACAGTGGAAATGAACATTGGTGATTCATGAGGATGCGATTGGTTTCATTGTGTTTGTTACTGTGGTCTATTAGAAGGTTAATCCACTTTTAGAAACTGCTTTTGATTAAGGTTGATTGTAGAATTCATGTGGAGACGATGATGTAGAGAGAATCATGCATGTAAGTGTAACTCACCATGGCTTTTTGTTTGTTGCATCGCAGGTTGGGTTGCCAAATGTGGGAAAATCTACTCTTTTCAACACTCTCACAAAGCTTGCGATTCCAGCTGAGAATTTCCCCTTTTGCACCATTGAGCCTAATGAGGCTCGTGTGAATATCCCCGATGAGAGGTTCGATTGGCTTTGTCAATTGTACAAGCCAAAGAGTGAGGTATGTTTGTATACTTGTGCTACGGTATAATAGAACATATGAAGCTGCTTAAGCTGACTTCTGCCTATTGGTGATGCCTCAGATTCCAGCTTTCTTGGAAATTCATGACATTGCTGGGCTTGTTAGAGGCGCTCATGAAGGACAGGGACTTGGAAACAACTTCTTGTCCCACATTCGTGCAGTTGATGGAATTTTCCATGTTTTACGTATGTTTTTTTTTTCCTTCTTTTCTTTATATTTCATAGTGCCAGCTTTGTTTTAGTGTGATCTGTGGTTAAAATGGCGATTAGTAACTTTTCGACTGAACATGTGCAGGTGCTTTTGAAGACGCTGATATTATCCATGTCGATGATATCGTGGATCCTGTTAGAGATTTGGAGACCATTACTGAAGAATTGCGGCTAAAGGTGAAATAAATCTATAGCAGATATTGACCTCTTAGCTTGTGAAATCCTTTCTGTGTATCTTAATCCAGTTGTCTGTGGTTTGTATTAGTTAGATCATGTTATTCATTTTTTTTTCCATTGTTGTTTAAGTTTTATTCCAAACTATTTGGTTCGAATTTAGGATATTGAGTTCGTTAAAAAGAAGATTGAAGATGTCGAGAAGAGCATGAAGAGGAGCAATGACAAGCAACTGAAAGTCGAACTTGAGCTCTTGCTAAAGGTATGCTTCTGAATAGTTCGGCATGCAGTCTTGTTCTGTGAATGTTCTTGGTCATTCATTATTATTTGGCTGAAAAGATGATTGTGCCTCTCGAGAATAGGTGAAAGCTTGGCTGGAAGAAGGAAAGGATGTCCGATTTGGGGACTGGAAAGCAGCTGATATTGAGATTTTGAACACTTTCCAATTGCTTTCCGCAAAGCCCGTTGTTTACCTGGTGAGTAATCTTGAATGTGCATCTCCTTTTTTAACCATTCGACAAGTTTTTTTTTGTTTTCAAAAGATTCTCGCCTCAGCTTACAAAATGTAGAGCCATACACACTTTCTGTGAAACTGTTTGATCGCAAGTTTGACCATAATGTATTCTGAACTATATGCTTTTCTAGTTTGTTTCTGTTAAATGTTTATCTCAGCGTACGAATTTTAAAGGCATATTGTTGGACCTTTTGTGATCATTGATTGCTCTCAAATTTAACTTGCAGATCAACATGAATGAGAGAGACTACCAGAGGAAGAAAAACAAGTTCTTGCCCAAGATTCATGCTTGGTACTTACATATATCCCTTGACAAATTATGTTTAATAATATGTTAACATTTTGCCCCTCTGTTTCTGCAAAGTTTTCTTCTACGATGATGTGCTGACATATTACTTCCCTTATTATACTTCTCCTAAACCAAAGAATTATTGTTTCATCGTTATGTAGGGTTCAAGAACACGGTGGTGATACTATGATTCCTTTCAGTGGTGTTTTTGAAAGGAGTCTTGCTGATATGCAACCAGACGAAGCGGCGAAGTATTGTGAGGAAAACAAACTGCAAAGGTTAGTAATATTAGAATGGCGTAGCCTTCCTTCAAATGAATAGTTGCTCCAGAAGATGAGAATCTATATGAACCTGTTAACGTAATTCTAATGACCATTTCTGCTTTCATAGCGCTCTTCCGAGGATCATCAAAACTGGATTTTCAGCCATCAACCTCATATATTTCTTCACAGCAGGGCCTGATGAGGTATTACAATCCCACTTTACTACTAATTTACTGGGCTTCAGAACACGCTTTAGTTTCTGTTTCATAGTGTATGGTCACTGTAAAGTGTCAACTGGTGCATTTACTGGAATTCGATGGTTTACATTCATCAATGATATTTTGTTTTGCAGGTGAAGTGCTGGCAAATACGACGTCTGTCAAAGGCTCCTCAAGCTGCAGGGGCCATTCATACTGATTTTGAAAGAGGATTTATCTGTGCCGAGGTTTGTCTTCTCATTTCTCTTGAATCTGGTCATTTATTTTTGAATACCATAAAATGATGCTTGCATATACTCATTTTCATATTGGTATTGATTGCCTATCAATGATTTGAATCAAAGCAGGCCTGTAAACATCAAAGTAGAATCCTAATGCAATTCATATATAGATTCATCAGTTTCACAAACAAATCAATTATTTGTATGAGTAGAATGCTTTTGTCCATTCAAAGTTCGATGTGGTTTATTCCAATGTTGTTGATATCATAGGTCATGAAATTCGAGGATCTCAAGGAACTTGGCAATGAAACTGCAGTCAAGGTACTTGTCTAAAACCCCTTTCCTCCTCCCATCTCTGAAGGTTTCTGGAGTAACCTTTTAAGGAAGCTCTCGATCATGCGTTATATTCTTGTTGAAGATGGCATTGTTAGATTAATCGTCCTATTAATTAATGCAGGGCGCAGGAAAATACAGACAGGAGGGGAAAACGTATGTCGTTCAGGACGGAGATATCATCTTCTTCAAGTTCAATGTTTCCGGTGGTGGGAAGAAATGAGATCTTGAAGCTTTATCTACCTATGATTGGTATCCTCTGTGGATCTTGAAGCTTTATTCAGTTCCGAGAGAGGAACCAAACTGTATTTTTCTGTTTTTGAAAGTTGCAGTTTTCTATTTACTTACCAAAACACAACAGTATTGTAACTCATGTTCCTTTTTGCAGTTAGCTAAGACATGTCTTTGCCTTGAGACAGAGCATTTAAGCCTGCTGTATCTTTTAGTACTCTTTCAATAAGTTTTTTTTTCTACTATTTTGAAACCTAATGTGAGGCTTTTTGAAATAGTCAACAAGTTCGTTGAAGAATGCTGCAGGAAACAAATGGAAAAACTGACCTTAAGAAGCAAATTATATTGGCATTACAAGTTCCATTACTACAGATCTTCTGGATAAGATCATAATCAATAAAACAAAAGAACAAAAGAATAATTTTGGAGTTGGTCTCCTCTACACAACGTTGTGAAGAGTTGTTGATCCTGTTTGGCTCTTCTTAGTCTCTGAGGAGGAATCTTGATTGGAACAAGCTTGAAGAGAGCTCTCCGGCGCTTCTTCCACCGCTTGGCTGCTCGAAAACGAGTTTTCTCCATTCTGTTTGCGGAGCCAAGCTTCATGAAGCTGCAAAACATACTCCAAATGCCACAAAACTTCTCCCATCATTGGCCTGTTCTTCCCTTCATCAGCCAAGCACTTCTCAGCTATCTCCCCATACTTCTCCAACGACTCAGGACTGTAGTTTCCCCTCAGATTAGGGTCGATGATCGACTCGAGAGATCTCTGTTTCTGCCAGCTCAAAGCCCATTCCGCAAGATTGATCTGGTCTTTAGGCAAAGTCGGGTTTATAACAGCTCGAGCACAAACAACTTCGAACAACACAACACCAAACGAGTAAACATCTGACTTCTCTGTCAACTGTTGCCTCCTGAAGTATTCCGGATCAAGATAACCAAAACTCCCTTTCACAGCTGTACTCACATGAGTATGGTCCATGGAAGGTCCAGCTTTCGACAGCCCAAAATCAGACATCTTGGCCACAAAGTTCTCGTCTAGCAATATGTTTGTTGTCTTGACATCTCTGTGAATGATTCCTCTCTCAGACCCTGTGTGAAGGTAATGCAATCCCCTCGCTGACCCTATACAAGCTTCAAGCCGTTGCTTCCATGATAACGGAGGAAGGTTGCTTCCAAACAGATGGCTCCTCAGAGTCCCATTCGCCATGTACTCATAAACCAAGATCATCTCATTATGCTCATCGCAAAACCCAATCAAAGACACAAGATGCCTATGCCTAAGCCTCGAGAGCATCACAATCTCGGTTTCGAACTCAGCTAGTCCTTGCTGAGAATGCGGTGTTGCTCGTTTTATAGCTATGAGCGTTCCATCTTCAAGCTCTCCTCTGTAAACTTTACCAAACCCTCCAACTCCAATAGCTAAACCATCATCAAAGTTCTTGGCAGCTGCACGAATCTCGGCAAGCGTAAACTTCCTACCCATTGTAGATGCTGCAAGAGTGTTCAGCCTCAGCGAGCCACCTGTTGCTTTAGCGTTTGCTGTACTGTTATTGACATGCAAGAACAACGGACGCCAGCCAGGAGGATTGTTGCCTTTGGAGTCATCTGATTTGCTTCGCCTAATCTTGCACAAACACACTACAAAAGTCACCAAGAACGCTACAAGAATGATAGCTGCTACTCCTGCACCAATACATATCCAAATCATCCGCATCTTCGAGTCATCCACCGAGTGACCACTCGAATCGAACCTCATGAGATGAGCAAGATTCCCATTCTTGCTCAGCTTGAATATCTCAAGACCACTTAGAAGAGCGTCGGTTCCAGAAGCACCAGCGGATGTGTCAGGTCCGAGCTGAATCCAGAGAACGTCGTTCTTGGAGGAGACAGGATCGAAGTAATCTTGATGAATAGCCTTGTTCTTCCCTCCCGCATGAGCATAGATATCGAAGTTACCAGCAGCGGTCTTGTTGTTGATGTAAATCTTGAATATCCTCTGGTTCTGCTTATCAACAAGCAGCTCACAGAAATGAAGCCTAACCAGGTAATCGAAATTCGGATCCACTTCGAATCTCCAAGAAATGTTGAACCTTTTCTCCAAGACTTCAGTGTTCGTCATCGTCCTAGCGGTTTCGTAAACAACAAGAGGAGCCACAGGTGATTCATTAGCCAAAGCATATGTGATGTTCGAGCTGTTCTTGACCTCTTCACCGGCGTTCTCAATCACCATGTAGCTGGAATCTGTTTCCCAAGTCCTATACAGGTTAAGATCATGGCTTGGACCTAGCTTGGGACCACCAACGTTAAGCCTATACATAGTCTCCATCCCTCGTCCTCCCAAACCAAGCTCCACTTCGCTTCCACCTACTTTAGCAACAGACTCCTTGAAAATCTTGTCAACAACAGGAACAATCTCAATAGCATTCACAAAGCCGAACGATTCTTTCTCCGGGCTGAAACTCAAAACCAGCTTCTCCGGTCCGAGAGGTAAAAGAAACTCTTTAACCAGAGAAGAGGCGGTAGAGTTGTGGCCAGAGCTCTGCAAGATGAGATTTTTATGAGCGATTTCTCCAGGGATGTTCATGTCAAGCATCAGTCTCATACCATTCGCGGAAACGCTGAAAGAAGACTCATTCACATTGTGGTTTTCCATGACGAAAGGGCTGAAATGGAGCCTGAGAAAGTAACTTCCTTGAGGTATACCATCAAATGTATAGTTTAACGTGGTTGGGAACACACGAGCAGACTTGTAAATCTCTGAGAAAGCAGAGCTCTTGATCGGTGACGACGCAGTGGCATCAAATCCTGTTGAGCTAAGGGTTAAACTGTTGTTTGGAGACAAATCTCCAACCCATATTCTTCCATCGGCTTTCGTTGAAGTATTTGAGCCACAATCCACAAGAAAGCTCTTACCTTGAGCTTCTCCATAGCCAACAACACAAGTGAAGATTATCAACAGCACACATAGCAGAAGTTCAAGAAACTTTTTCCTCAGCTTTGACATAGCCACTATAAACAAAGACCCTACCTAAGCTCCTCCAGTAATCAGAAATTTGCCAAATGTGTGTGTTTTTAAGTCAATTTCAGAGAAGAAGCAAAGCAGAAACCAAAAGCTATTTTTTAGCAAATCAATTCTAAAATGCTGAAACTTTTATTTGAAGTTGACAATCCAATAACAAACCAAAGATCCAAGCTTTTGTACTCTTCTTACTTTTTTCAGTAAACAATCCAATAAGGAGCTAGATCTGAATGGAATACAACCGAGAAGAGTCCACAAGAAGTAGATTCTTTCAGTTAAAAACAAAAACCCAAAATGGAGATGGAATCAAAGCGAGGAAATGAAAAACCAAGAAGAGCAAAGATCCGGGTTTCAACAAAAGAGGAAAAAGTTTCTGTGAGGAGAAAGAAACAGAAAAGTAAAGCTGATAGGGTTATCTGAAGAAGAAACTATGAACATGGGTTGTTTGTTGGAACAGATTGGAAAAGAGAGGAGAAAGAAACAATAATAAACATTTCCTTGAATATCTGTTTTTTTTTCTTCTTCTTCTTCGAGAATTATAAAAAAAAAAATATATATATATATATATATATTTTTTGTACTTTTTATTAAATCTTTGTTTGCTGCTTGTTTGTTTCTCTTCACCAAAGAAGTCAAGTACTCAGAACCCCTTCATCATCATCCCTCCCTTTTCTTGTCACTTTGAAATTGATAGCAACTCTATAATAATGAGAAATGCCCTATAATATTTACTAATAATTAAAAGATAAAATCCGTCTATTTTCGAGTGTTTTGCAATTTAAATACAGTAACATATGCTTCTTAACTACTACATAAAAAAAGTAAAAAACTACCTAACAATTTTATAATACAGAATAAACGTTTTGAGATAATTCTCATTTCTTAAGATAGAAAAAGAATGAAATATAAAGATTCTCAGTGAAAATGAAAAAAAAAACATAGAATAAAGGAGAAAGAGACAAAAGATAAGAGCGGTGGCAATAATAGGGAAGTGGGTCACATGCACCTGTCCGGTAGATCATCAACATTCATTAAATAAACTTCTACATGAAATTCCAATAGTACCATTGTTGCAAGTTGCAACATCCGTCTCCATCGAGTTATGTGAAGGTTGTTTTTGTCTTTTAGATGTTCTCTTGGTCCGTACCGTCCCTAGAAGTACTTACTACGGAAAAAAAAACATTTGTTCACATATCATATTCAAAAAATCACATCTATTTATTTTTCTAATTATTAGAAGTTTTTAACGATATGCTTGTCCATCTATTTATTCTTATCTTTTAACGGCTTAATGTAGTAATGTGACCATTGTTTTTACAATTAAGCATGTAAGATGTAATTAATTGGTTTGCAAACTTATAAACTCGGAAAAGCATTGGAAATGTGTCGCCTTTGTTATTCAAATATTTATTATTAAAAAAAAACAATTATCTCTTTTTTTTTCGTTTTTTTCTTTTTTAAGATTATAGTGATTGGGGCAATAAAAGAGAACCATTATTTACAATTTACAAATATGTTTGTGATTCAGAAAATATATTTCAAAAACCATTTTCTCATAGGAGATATATTGGAATCGTATAATTCAAAAACTATATTTTATAGTATATACATTGAAAATGGAACCGTGTTCCAGTGGAACTGCAACAAAAATTTCTACAAGTCTCTAAGTCATTTACATCTCTATAACATTGTCTTGTAAGTTTTTATTATGTAATAATTTAACAAAGAATTTTACTTTTAATATCAAGTTTTTTCCTACAACATTAACTTTTAAAATACTTTTTTCTTTTCAACAACAACTTTTAAGATACCATCATCAATCACATACAAAGATTTGTGATTATCTGGTGCACCAAAATGGTACCTTTGATTCATATAAAGTCTAGAACATCTTCAAGAAATATAGTGTGGTAGCTAGTACTATAGTTATATTTAACAACCATGTGAAATGTTTAGGCAATTTATGCAGATTTAAATAGTTAAATCTTAAATCATCCACAAAATCTTAAGCTTACTTTTTTTTTCCCTTTTTAACGCAAGGTTTAGCCTCTTTGACTGGTTAAGAAAATTCTTATAATCAATTACAAACATTTGAATTCCTTGATAAAAATTTGAAACATTTTAATTTCTTATCAAAAAATAAAGTTCCACATATCTTTTCCTTTTAACAATTCTATCATATCATGAGATTATCAAAATCATCAAACTGTAATCTCATGTAAACAATGAGGGAAGAAATGAAACGAAATGAAAGCTTGTAATGGGGAAGTAATCCAATATTATTTGGTAATTGGTATCATGGTTTTTTTTTGAGTAACTGCAGTTACTATATATGGATAACTTGAAAATTAAAAGACGAAAGAGCAAATTTTCTGACATATAACCTAATCGTCTTCCATCTTCTTAATTTCTAAGATTAGATATTCACTTTGGAGTTTGAACTCAAGCAAATAAACCTAAGAAGCAATTTTTTCTTTTCTTCTTTTTATTTTGCGGTGGAAAACAAATCTAGTCATTTTTTTTCCGATTTTGCTTCATCTCAAATAGCACAATATATAGGGTTCGTGAAGAGTTCAATTGCATGCTCATTGCTCAACAATTCGCAGAGAGAATCAGTTCTATAATCCGCCATCGTTGAGTGTTGTACACAATTTGTTTTTGAAGATTTTAGGCCCATTCACTGGATCAGTTTTCTAATCTACAACACTCTCTTTACCTCTTACGTGAGATGTAAGGAAGCTATTGATAAAGCCAAGACTACCTTTGAAGAAGTTGAGAGAGTTATGTTTCCTAAATGTTAACTCTATGCACTCATTTAGGAATTCGAAATTTGGTCAATGAAAATTTCTGCGCCAGATGGATCAGAACAAAGAAAAGCCCAAAAATCTCACAGCAAACAAAGCTTTGAGAAAAGTTATTATGTTTAGGTCATTTGGTTTTGAAGTTCTTGATCCATAAGACCATAAGGAAGATAACTTCCACATGAAGTTATTTCTTTATGGGCTAGGTTACTTGTTTCATGAGCAATTCAGGATACACTAAAACCAATATCAATATGGGAATTAGATTGTTATTAATTCAAACCTTTTAAAAAAGGTAACACAACAATGAGAAAATAACGAAGTCATGAAGACAATACAAGTCAGATTAATAATAACAACAAAAACAATTCAAACAATAAAAACAAAGTGGAATTATAATCATATGAGGACATCAATGGGAGGTCTTGGTTCAGAAGAACCAGAGACGACTTCATCATCTTCAGATGATCCATGCAACAAAGTCCTCACTTCTGCTATAATAAGCTGAGTAAGCAACAATCCAGAGATCAAAGCCGCAGTCATCAACATATAAAACACAGCATCCCAACTAATCGCAGCGATGTAACCCGTAAGAACAGGTCCAATAGCTGCACCAACCGATCCTGTTCCATCTATAATAGCAGTCACTGTAGCCAAAGCCCTAGCATTTCCTTTAAGCGACTTGTGAGTACCAAGATCAGCTGCAACCGCGGTTGTGATCAAAGCATAAGGTCCATTCACAAACACTCCAGCGATGAACATAAGGATGATATTGATTGTCATCGAGACATGACCATAGGTTCTGTAAAGAAACAGAGCTGGAATTGTCAAGTAGATGAATCCTCCGGCTGTGATTGCTCTCCCTTCGAGCTGGTCAGAGAAATAGCCAGCCAAGATCCCTCCAACAACACCTCCAACATCAAATAACGTCGATAAGTTTCCTGATGTCTCTTGTGACAAATGCTCTCCTCCGATCTCAGTCTGGCTTACGTAGAAAGGAAGCCAATAGAGGAAAGTGTAAGACACAAGTTTCGTGAAGAAGAGACAAAACGCAAAAGGAGCAACACCAGGGATCTTCCAAGCGGCTAAGAACCCTACAGCTCTTCTGTCGAATCCAGTAGTACTCATCCTAGAGCTCAAGAAGCTCTCTGTAATGGTGTCACCGAGCCTCATCGTTGAATCAACTTCAGTTCCATCTCTCTCAGCTTCCACAGCAGGAGGGTTCACAGGCAAGAACAAGTAAACCACAATGCCAAGAAACGTGATGAGCAAGGCAGGACCAACAAAAGACCATCCCCAACCGAACTTCAAAAGTCCTGTCGCGATCAAAGAACCAACGATGTTCCCTATCGACGTGTGAGCACTCCACACACCCATAATCACTCCTCTCCTCTTCTTATCAAACCAATTCCCCAAAACCGCAACCACACAAGGCCATCCGATAGACTGGAACCACCCAGCCAGTGTCTGGATCGCTAGGAAGTAGTAGAAACTATGGATGTTAGCCCAAAAGGCAACCCCAAACAGAGCGGTGAACACTCCTGTACCGATCATACCGATTGTTAGAAACGTCCTGAGGTCCAAACGATCACCTAAATGACCAGCGACGAACATTCCAACCGCGTAAACAGAGAGGAAAGCCAGATCGATTTGTCCGAGCAAAGCTGTTCCGTCTGGACCATCGAAAGGAGCCCATCCGCTATTTTCCGTGGACTTGAAATGTCCCGTTGATGGTTTCGAGAGCGTTCCTTTGACGATGCTGTTAGGTTTTCGAGTTGCGTGGAAGGCAAGGTAGGCGATGAAGGTCAAGACGAAGACCAGTGCTTGGTATTGCTTGAAAGAGAGTTTCCCTGAACGCTTAAAACGTTCTAGGAAACGGATACCTGGTGGTTTTATCTCTACGTAGAGGAATTCAGATGAAGTCCAAGACGCCATCTTGGTTTCTTTAGCGGCCAAAACCTGAAAATGAGATCAAGACAAGAAAAAGTCAAAAAGACAGAACAAACAAGACATTTTAAGAACGATCTTAACGTTGAGATTGATTCTTTATCATCTCTTATAAACAGTAAAAGAAAAATAATATATCAAAGAATTTGAATCACCTTTGAAATTTCGAAGAGAAGAGAAAAACAAATCTCTTTCTCCTCCCTTCTCTGGTTTTTTTTCTTTCTGCAACTTAATGCTTTGGAAGATTTTGTAAGGAAAGAAGCAGTATTTAAATAGGTTAAGGACGTGAGAGTGACTAAGTTAAAATTACTTAATCTTGGGGTCTATTTGATGTATTTTATTAGTTTGACTTTTGGTTCATATGTTTGACTTTACTATCCATCCACTTTTTCAAGTTTAGACTTCACAACATGTACGCACATACGGTTAAACCAGAAGTAACCATTGGAGAACATTTCAAATGATGAAATCAGATTTTATTAGAGGAGGAACAAAAAAGACTAGAAACAACAAATATCCGTTAGTAAAATGGAATATACCCTAAGGCTTATATAATTTTTCTTGAAAAAGGAAGCAGATGAACTACAGACTGAAGAGCTTGTTCTTAGTTATAAACTTATAGTCTTTGAAAGGAAATTTTAATTTTGTATTATCTATCTTATGAAAGATTACCAACTCAGCTTCTTGAAAGATTCAAATATGGAACAATTAATGTATTTTGACTTTTGTGATTTGCTGCTATCTCATGCTTTGTATCTATCAAGTGAGGTGCCTTTTACTGTTAAGAGATTGCAATCCACAGCTTATGTTTAATTTTATTTTATTGTTGCATTATTCTAATGAATGTTTTCTTCCAGTCGGTCTGGTTATTCCCAAACCGGTCGAGAATTGAGTTTAAAAATATAAACCCGAATATTTTGATATCCGGGAGATTCGAACCATTCCTCTCTCTATTGTCGGACCATCACAAGGAGGGAGTGGAGTTAAAAACACGAGTTGACTTTTTTGACTCAACACGAGATCAATGGAGATCGAAAAACAATCAAGCTTGAACAAAGGTACATTGGCTTCCATAAACTTGCCAATATTGATTTTTGTTTTGTTTTGTTTTGTTAGTGGTTAAATAAGTTATCTCTTGTTAATTTGTTTCCTAAAGATGTGAGTCTATCGATGGAGGAAGAGAATGGTACGAATCCTAAGATCAGTAGGTACTGGATTCAACGTTACGTTCTCTTCTCAAAGTATGACGAAGGTATCAAAATGGATGAAGAAGGATGGTACTCTGTGACTCCTGAAGAAATCCCGATCAAACAAGCTGAGAGATGTCGTGGCAAAGTGGTGATTGATTGCTTCTCAGGCGTTGGTGGTAACACTATCCAATTTGCTAAAGTGTAAGAAAAAGTAATGAAGTATGATAAAAATGGTTGTGACTTGTGAGTTTGTTTATTAAATCATTTTTTTTTTTCATGTTTTTATAGATGTTCTTCTGTCATTGCTATTGACATTGATCCAGTGAGAATAGAGATGGCTATTAACAATGCAATGGTTTACGGTGTTGCTAATAATGTGGATTATGTCGTTGGTGATTTCATCCACTTGGCTCCATCTCTCAAAGTAATCTTCTTTTCTCTATCCACTCTTTTTTTTTTTGACCATTTTTGTTGTTGAGCTCATCTACAAGTTGCATATCGACATTTTTGCTAGGGAGATGTGTTGTTTCTTTCGCCACCGTGGGGAGGACCAACGTATTCCCAAGTCGAGAGCTTCAAGCTGGATATGCTCCAACCAATAGACGGGTAACAATAGATTAATCTAACTCATTGATGTGTAATGTGTTTCAATAATATATGCTTAATGAAGTTGTTTATTTTTTCTTCTCAAGGTACACACTGTTTAAGATTGCGCAGTCCATTACGTCTAATATCATAATATTTCTACCGAAAAATGTTGATATAGCACAACTTGAAGAACTCGCTTGCCTCTCGTCGCCTCCTCTAACTCTTGAGGTACTTATTTACTTAACACAAACACTGAATAAAAAAAAAAGAGCACTAAATGAGAGCTAATTTTTATTGCCAAAACTCTTTTTACTCACATGTTGTGATTTTTCATTTCAGATAGAAGAAAACTATGTTGGAGGCAAACTCATAGCCATAACAGCTTATTTTAGTTGCAATGCGGTTTAGTTGCGAATTTGGAACCATTGGTGGCATCAAAGGAACTATATTTCTGCGTCCGAAACATATGAATTTACTTTTGTCATCCATGTCCTAAATTTTTATGATTTCTTGAAGAGATGTTTCATTTTTGTTAATTTTGATTTATGATTCTTAAAGACACTTAAAACTCGTTCTATCATCATTAGTTGGAGGACTTGACTTTTGCCATCCATTTCCTAAACTATTATGATTTCTTGAAGAGATGTTTCATTTTTGTTAATTCTGATTTATAATTCTTAAGGACATTTGAAACTCGTTCTATCCTTCAGTAAGTTCAGTTTTTAGAAGTGTAATCTTATCATTAGTTTACTTTGCGACTGGAATAATTAATCAGCTTAATCATTTATATTATAAAGTAGTTTAACATCAAGCGGGGATAGCTCAGTTGGGAGAGCGTCAGACTGAAGATCTGAAGGTCGCGTGTTCGATCCACGCTCACCGCATTTTTTTTAACATTTTTCTTTCTTTTCTTTTTTGTGATTAGACCGGTCAGGAATTACGTTATAAACCAAACCACTCAAAATAATTACGAAAACCGGCTATTTTCGTAAACCGAACATTTCGATTTCCCGGAGAAATATTTGTTCTTGGACCGTCGTCGAAGGGTTTTTCAGTTTTTAACCGGCGTCGAAACACGACTTGGCTTGACTCTTTTCAATTCACGAGACTGATGCAGCTCAAAAAACGATCGCGCTCGAAGAAAGGTAACACTCGCTGCTCAATTTTCGATCCCTCGACATAAATCTAGTGCGACGTAATCCAGTTTTTGAACTTTTCCTGTTGTCTTCTCCGATGGAAAAACCCTAATTGAGTCTTCCGTTACTCAGGGATAAGAAATTCGTCGATAGAGAGAGACAATGGCACGAGCCCTAAGGTGAAAAAGTACTGGATTCAGCGTTACGACCTCTTCTCGAGATATGACGAAGGTATCGAAATGGATGAAGAAGGGTGGTACTCTGTGACTCCTGAAGAAATCGCCATCAAACAAGCTGAGAGATGTCGTGGCAAAGTCGTCATCGATTGCTTCTCAGGCGTTGGCGGCAACACTATCCAATTTGCTAAAGTGTAAGAAGCTCAAAAACAAGTATCACTACTGGGTTTGTGTGATGATTTCTAAACCAAAGTTTCATTCTTTTGTAGATGTTCATCTGTAATTGCTATCGACATTGATCCGAAAAAGGTCGAATTGGCAATCAACAATGCAATGGTTTATGGAGTAGCTGATAATGTGGATTTTGTCGTTGGTGATTTCATCAAATTAGCTCCATCTCTCAAAGTAATCTCTTTTATCTGCAAAATTAGAGATTCCTCTTGACCCTTTTTGCTCTTGGTACTAATGAATCAACTCATGTCTTGGTTTCTAGGGAGATGTATTGTTTCTGTCGCCACCATGGGGAGGTCCAATGTATAACAAAGTTGAGAGCTTCAAGATGGATATGCTCCAACCAATAGACGGGTAATAACATTAGTTACATCTGTACATTTTTGTGCTCCATGATCGTTTGATGAAGTGTTTGTGGAAAGGTACTCATTGTTTCAGATTGCACAGTCCATAACGCCAAACATCATAATGTTTCTACCTAGAAACGTTGATTTAGATCAATTAGAAGAGCTAGCTTGGCTCTCCTCGCCTCCTCTTACTCTCGAGGTACTTTAACTTAACTTAAAACGCAGCACTTGTCAAGAAGAAGAAGAACAAATAGGAGAGCTGATTTGATTGCAACACTCTGGTTTCTTGATTTGTGGTTTCAGATTGAAGAAAACTGTGTTGGAGGCAGATTGAAAGCAATTACGGCTTATTTTAGTTACAATGCGGTTTAGTTTAGATATTTTGAACTATCTTTCTGCATCTGGCAAATAGAGAAACTGACTCCTGTAATTCATTATCTGGTCTTATGATTGTGTAATTTCTTGAAGAGACTTCTTTTAAAATTAACACATTGATTTCTTGGGTAACAAGTAAAAGGTTTAGTTGTGACTTAACTTTATGTCTTCCTTGTGATTTCAATTTGTCAAAGACAAAATCTACTTTGATGAAGAGGTAAACTCTTTTATTAATTAAAATAAAAGAAAACAAAGACAAACATGATCATGAACAAAAAAGTAACAGAGAGGCCACAACGGTGTGTACATGATCATGTTTCATAACCCCAATTGTTTTCTCCGCGAACCGTTGCTTCTTCTTCGGGTGTGAAATCGTTCGTGACGCTGAAGAAATCACGAACCTCTTCGACAGTTCTATCTTTGACCATATTAGCGACCGTGTCACAAGCAAGACCAAGAAGATTTTTGATGTCCAGATAGTTAGCAGCCAGAATAAGGCTAAAGAGCGTCGGATCATCCACCTGGCTCATAAAGTCAGCGTCCCACTTCTTGAGCTCCTCTTCGGAGGAAGAAGAAGAAGAAGACGAATCACCTTCACCACCATCGGGGACGACGACAGGGACGTGTTTCTTGCAGTACTCGATCACAATGGCGAGGATAGCGCCGTCGACGTTAGCAAGAGGGACTCCGTTTTGGACGCAGTCATCTTCGATCATGTGAGCTATGGTCTGCGACTGGAGAGCCACAGCTTCTTCAACCTCGAAGATTTTGTCATCTGCGCTCCTTAATACAATGTTCTTCGCCAACGTTGACATGATTAGTTCTTTGTGGAGATTGATGATGTAAAAACTAGGAATTAGGGTACGTGATTTGATGTGATGTGGAGAATGAATGAATACAAAGTTGTGAACCGATGCCATGTATATTTAAAGGATTTTGAGTCGGTTGTTTTCTTCGTTGTCGTAACATGATTTGGAAATATATTGTTTCCCCAAAGAGAAAAAGGAAATATGTTTGTGGTTTTTTTTCTTCTGATGAAATTGTGTTTTGTTTTTCTGCAAAAAAAATGGAAATATATCATTGTTTCCTTTTATACATTGAAACTTTTGTTTGTTTGTGATAACCCCTGGAAAATAAATAAAATAAATCGTGAATTACAGCGCTTATTCAACTTCAAGCGTGAGACATATCTCTTTCGTTGAAAATTAAGATACACATAAACACTATCCAAATCTTGATCTCCGATCGAAAAAGTACTAATTTTTCACTGAAATTTCTCAAATCTCGAAGACCCATTTCTCCGTCTTCCTTGATCTGATCCTGGGGTTGGTGGAGGGTTTTAATTGGTTAATGAGGAATCCACACAGCAATGGAAACCTTCGGAAGCTGGAAGCTGACGGAGAAGAAGAAACGGAGGAGAAATCGTGCCATAACGGCTTCGGAGTTGGTGTCATCTTGGGTCTCGACGGTGGCGCCACCTCAACTGTGTGCGTGTGCGTCCCATTCTTTCCGTACGGCGATCGTTTACCGGAGCCTCTTCCAATCCTCGGTAGAGCCCTCGCCGGTTCAACCAATTGCAACAGCGTTGGAGGTTCCGTCTCATCTCACTCTCCCCAATTTTGAATATTGCTCATTGTTGGAGGACTTTTCTGGGTTTTATTGAAGTGCGATCATTTTAGCTCCGGTCAATAGAAATTGTCGGTGGATTTTGATCCTTCTGACATCTGCTAAGGAGTGTTTGGCTTTCTTTATCTTTAATTCAACCAAATTCTAGTGCAATGTGGCATTTTCTTAGCTGATTCTTGTCGTGCTTGTTTAATCCTGGAATTGGAATTGGAATTGGAATCGGAATTGGATTTGATCACAAGTAGTCTTTTGCCTTATGTAGTTATGGCACCACTTAGATTCAACTCTTTTAAGCCAACTTTCAATGTATGCAGAGACTGCAGCAAGGGATTCACTAGAGCAAGTTATTTCTGAGGCACTTGTACAAGCAGGTTCAGATAAATCAGATGTCCGTGGTGTGTGCTTAGGTGTTTCAGGTGTAAATCATCCCTCAGACCAGAAAAAGATTGAAAATTGGATAAGGTGCTAGTCATGTCAGGTGAAACTTATGGCTATAGGAGTGTCAGGTGTGAATTTTCTCGATCTTAACCGATTCTCGTAATTTGCTTTTCAGGGAAATGTTTCCGAGTCATGTCAAGGTGTATGTTCAGAATGATGCTATAGTGGCTTTAGCCAGTGGAACCATGGGAAAGCTCCATGGCTGTGTTCTTATCGCCGGTACAGGATGTATAGCCTATGGTTTTGATGAAGATGGCAGGGAGGCTCGAGCATCTGGCGCTGGACCAATCTTAGGTGATTGGGGAAGGTAGTTCTCTTTCCATTCCTTGTTTTATGTCAGTTTTACCTCTTATAAGGTTTCAGAGATGCATGAGCTAAAACTGGGATCGAGCTATAGACTTTGCCATACTTATAAATGTATTGAGAGATTCTTTAACCGATAGTTATGTGAATGATGATGTGATGATTTACAGTGGCTATGGAATTGCTGCACAGGCCTTGACGGCGGTGATTAGAGCTCACGATGGTCGTGGCCCACAAACGATGCTTACAAGTTCCATCTTAAAAGCACTTGGACTTTCCTCTCCAGACGAACTCATAGGGTACCTTCTCTTCCAAACTAATGAGTCGGTCTCAAAACGTCAAAATGCTAAATCTAATGTATCTGGATGTAGGTGGACTTACGCTGATCCATCATGGGCACGCATTGCTGCTCTTGTTCCTCAAGTAGTATCTTGTGCAGAAGCTGGTGATGAAATTTCAGATAAGATCTTGGTTGATGCAGCTGAGGATTTAGCTGTAAGCGTTAAAGCTGTTGTACAGAGACTTGGTTTATGTGGCGAAGGTGGATTCACATATCCAACACTCTTTTTTTATCAAATTTTCACCACATAGTTTCCTAATACTGTCAGAATTATTTTCCTCGTTGCAGATGGGGCAGCTTCTTTCCCAGTTGTAATGGTGGGCGGTGTCCTAAACGCTAACCAGAAATGGGACATTGGAAAAGAAGTCTCAAACCGCATCAACCGTTACTTTCCAGGGGCTCAAACTATCATACCAAAGGTTCATCATTCTACTTCTCACTCACTCTCTCTCTCTCTCTCTCTCTCTCTCTCTTTCCCAACGACTGAAGTAAGTATATACTGATATGGATTTTCAGGTAGAGCCAGCTGTTGGAGCAGCATTGTTGGCTATGAACTTCTTAACAAGTTAACAAGCCATCGGTCACATATTGCTTTGTTGTCAAACATCAATGTTTCTTGAATCTGTAAGCATGCCATAGTGTGATTAGTGACATATTTTTTCTCTTGCTTTGGTACATTTGTACATTAGAACAAAAAAAAAAAAAAAACTATCTTCACGCCCAATTCTTGCTATTGATTATCTTTTTTGGCTACTAACTTACTACATATACCTAGATAACCTACCCAACCACGAAGAGAGAAACATTGACAGAGGATGTGAATTTATACAGCAGATATGCAATGAAACTTTTGTGAAAGAGATTTCGTTCATATGCGATTTCGTCAGTAGACTGATACTCTTTTTGATTCTCCTTTTAACTCTCTCCGGACAAGCTTCAAGATCTCGATAATCTGTGAAGATGAAGATACAAAAGTTTGATGAAAGTATACTATACAATGCAAGCTTCATATAATACTATGAGACAGAGAGAGAGGAAGAAAGATTTGCTTACGCCAGGGTAATGCTTTAGAATTGGTGAGTAATGATCAAGAGCTATGTAAATTTTCTTCAGAAGGTCCAAGAGAGATTCGATTTCATCGCCAAGGAGATCAACCTATGATTCAAGCAGCCAGATGAAAAGGATTATCATGCTACTACCAAGTGGTCAACGAAAGAAAACAACAACAAAGGGCTAAAAGAAGCTTCAAAGTCATCAATATCAATTGTGAAGACTCACCTCAGTCTCAGCCTTTTGGAGGTCACAGGTCTTCTTCTCCATTAGTTGCTTGTACATTGATTCTCTTGCATTGAGTCCATCAACTTCATCTAAAAGATCACTCAAATGCCTCTGCATACTTTCCAACCTACAAGTCAACAACAAACTCTCGTGTCTGTCAAATCAAATACGACTGTGTCTAGCCATAACATTATACGACACAAGAGATTTGAGTGTACCTAAGATTTATTTTGTTCATCTCTTCGGCTACCAAGCACTCGGTATTATCGAAACATTGACTCCATTTATCAAGACTTAGAGCCGTCGATACAAACTGTTTCTCAAGTCTCTTTTGCTCTGCTTCTGCTGATGATAACTTCAGCTCCGATTCCACTTTCTCATTTTCGGTTGTCTTCATATTCTTCCCAACTAGCTCAAGCTTCTGTCTCAACTCTGATATCTCCATCTCATAACCCTCTATAATCTTCACTACTTCTTGCTGATCAATCTGAGACTGAAGATTGTTACTCTGTTGAGAGGCCATCTCAAGTTTCTCCCTCTCTGTAGCCAAATCATTCTCAGCTATCTGAACTAAATCCTCCTTCTCCTTCACAAGACATTCCAGCCGATGAATCTCTTCTTTTAATCTTTCCTTCTCAGCCATTTCTGATCTCAAAGCATCTTCTTTCTCTGATACATTCTTGTTCAAACATCCAAGTCTCTTATCAGCTTCCTTCAAAGCTTCTTTGTATACCACCGCGCAGTACTCTTCTGCCATGCAGGACTCAACAAAAGAGTCTTCAAGATCAATCTTGCTCTCAGAGGATTCTTCTTTTGCACACTGAATCTGGTTCACAAACTCTCCAAGAACAGACCAATAGATAGAAGCTTCAACATGAGAATCCTCAACATCTGATTCAAGCTTCTGGATCAACTTTAAATGATTTTCCTCAACTTGAGAAAGCTGTGAGATCTTCTGATCAGCCTCTGCAAGTGAATCTTTAAGCTGAAGGTTTTCTATAAGCAGAGAGTCCAATTGGCTCTTCTCATCACCCTCTGATGAAACCTTATCCAACTTTGAAATGATCTCTGGGATCTTCCAGCAAATCATCGACAGCACAAGATACATCCCCTGCTCGAAGAACAAGGTATGACATCGATTTGGAAAATTAGGTATAAAATTGGTAGGGATTTTTGATGAAACTAATTGATTTAGGTCGAGTTACATTTTTAATTAGTTAGATTGTTAATTAGGCTAGGGAATTTTGCTAGATTGAGTAATTGTTTCGAATAAGGGGAATGAGCCCATTTGAGCTATATTATTTCGTTTTATGCAGTTCGATAATTGGCTACACTATCGGAGAAGGTGGGATGAAGTTATGTGGGAGCAGGTCGTGGCTCTCAGGGCAGAGAATGAGAAGCAGGAGAAGCATATGCGTCAGCTTCAAGGCGACATTGTGCAGAACAAGAGGGAGATTGAACATCTCAAGGCACAACTTGACCACCTCCTGAACAAGAATCTGCGTGAGCTGACCTTGGGGCTTTGACGAGCCGGCTTTGACCATGTCTCCCCCTATGTATTGAAGCTAGCTCTATGTATTTCCCTATTTTCCAACCTTAATGACTCTAGTTTGTGTAATTTGTGCTTGTTTTAATGACTCTATGCTTGCTTAATGTTATAATGACTTTATGCTTCTAATTATTGTACTAGTTTGCTCATTTTCTTTTTGCCTTCTTTTAATTACACGAAACAAAGTAGATAATGCAAACCAAGAAACCGATTTCACTATCGAAATTAAGTACAATGAAAACAAGGAAACATCATCCTTAGCAACAAGATATCATCCAAAACAACAAAATCCCATTAATAACATCATCCTTAAAACAACAAAATACCATTAAAAACAGAGGCAAAAACAGAGCCTCCTTTAGTTCCAAAGATGCTTCAAAGTATTGCACTAACACTTTGAAGGTATAAGAAAAGTATTGCACTAACACTTTAAACCTTCAAAGTATTGCACTAACACTTTAAACCCGCAAACCAATTATGTTAACACTTAAAACCTTCAAATTAACTAAAATTTGTGTGCCGTCAAAAATGAAAAAATATGACCGATTCATATCCTGTAAAACAATGACGTGTCTGTAATTTTTAATTTTTAAAATAAAAATAATAAATTTAAATTCTTCTTATTTTTTCTTTAATTTGAAGTTACAAATTAAAAAAAAAAAAGAAGAAGAATATTTTCTCTTTCTTCTTTCCATTCTACGACAATCTTCTCTTTTGAACAAATGCAATGAAAACTAACCAGATCTCAGTTATTGACTTCAATGAAAACCATATCTATTTAATTATATATTACTATGCAAAACCCAAACCTCATGATCTACTCTAAAAGGCAAAGCTCATTACTGCAATTGAACACACGTTTAAACAAACTCTAAAATCATATTACAGATTTTAATTATTTGACCAAATCAAAATGAAAACTCGGATCTATTCTTTTTACAATAAACAAATTTGAAGATAATGATTTGTTCATGACGAAAGGGATAAATATATTGTGTAGATTAGAGCAGTTTGAGGATTCCGGATGGCTCTGTCAGTCATAGCTCTGTGAAATTCACCCACATGCTCTACAACCAGGTGAAAGCTTCACATTCTAAATCTGATCCCAAATTTCATCAATGCTGAAGTTTTCCGACGAATTGATCAAATGATTTCTGAATTCCCATTTACAGAGCTTTACGAGCAGGTTATCAAGTATGAGGAATGTTTGTTATTTTAAAAAACAAGTCCAAATATACGAGAGATGAATATTGAGGATAGTGAGTATCCCTTCTCTCTCTTCTCTCTCTCTTTCTTTCCTGTCTCCAATTGCGAAATCAATGGAGATTCAGAACTTGAATCGATTTTGTACCCGAAAACGTTCGGAAATCATGTCTTTAGTGATGGGGGGGTTCCTAATCATCGCGGCGGAGCAATGGTGCTCAAGTAAACTCTTCTCAGCGGTGGAATTTTTTTTATTTGAGGCATGGTTTGTGTTCAGTAATAAGTATATCGTATGATTTTATTGTATAATTGAAATCTGGGTGAATCTGTTTTTTGTAGTATTTTTATTTTATTGTATGAAGATGAAGAACGGGGAAGATGAAGATTCTTTGTTGTATTTTTATTTTATTTTAAATGCAAATCAAAATAAAGAAACAATAACTTGTTAAAAAGGATAATTATCCCCTATCAATATTTTAGTATTTACTTCTAAACTAAGTTTTCTTACCGCCTCTCAACTTACCGACTTCATGTAATAGATTAATATTTTACACTCTCTATAAATAGGGAATTCAATACTTGTTATTGTAATAAATTCAAGAGAAATTTGCCTAGATGACCCAATTATACGTCGTATTTAGCTAGAAAGGAAAGTGTATTTTTATGTACATGCAACTTTTCAATAATACAATTATGCCCCTTCTCTCTCATCACCTTGTTTACTCCACAACTTTATCTCTCTCTTTCTTTCTCTTTTCCTCTCTTCTCTCCCGATTCTAATTCTGATTTCCTCTCTCTCTCCCTTTCTTCTCTCCTAATTCTGATTCTGATTTGAGATTTTTATTTACCATGAACTATGGCGGTGGTGACGCAGTGACAACACGGCGACAACGATGCGGCGATGATGACGCAGCGGCAACGTCAACAGCGCGGCAATGACACGACGACGAGAACAATGCGACAGTGACGGGGCGAGACAACAATGCGGCAATGATAACGGAGCGACAATGACATGGCGATGACAACAATGCGGCAACGACGATGCGGCGACATCGATGGTGATGGCGACGACGGGACAAAAACTACATTTTCACTTACAAGACTCTGAAGAGAAGATTCTCCAATCACGTTCTGACACACAATATCTGATCTGACAACACCATTTTTGAAGGAAAATGTACAATATTATTTAAATGTACTAAATCTTTCAATAACTGGTCATCTTTGTTTGTAGCCTGCTAAAAAAAATTGTAACACGAATAAAATTTTATATCATTTTTTTTACATTGTACAATATTGTTTTTACGTACTATATATTTTAGCAATAGTCATCTTTGTTTGTAGCGCGCTAAATAAAATTGTAACACGAATAAAATCTTGTATGATTTATTGTTTGTTATCCATCTAACATATTTAATATCCCGTAAAATATAAACTTAAACGTAAATATACATGTGTACATGTGATATAGTAATTGTTAGCATGTATCAAAAACATGTAACTCGTTAATATAATATATCTCTCTTTAACTGACTTGTTGTTCATTACATTTTTCCTTCGTCCCGTCACCATTTTTTATATGATTATTGTTGTTATCTATTTAATATATTAAATATTCAGTAAAATATAAAGTTAAACGTAAATTTATATGTGTATATATGATACAATAGTTGTTAACATGATCCAAAAATATGTAACTAGTTTGTTAATGGTAAATAAATTTCATAATTGTTTCTTGGAGAGAGGAGAGAGAGAAATGCATTCAGTTTGTGAAGAGGCCACATTCAAGAAAGAGAAATGCATTAAAGTTTACGGTGGCCCACTTCGGAGGTACTATTTAGTATTTCACCACCATTTTTTGTATAAAGTATCCATACCCTTCCCTATACTTCCCTTTTACCTAAATACGGACACTATACTTCCCTTTCTCCACCATCCTCCACCGAGCTCTTCTTTCCGTGTTTTATCCACGTCGTCTCAGAGCCTCCCTCCGAAATTTTTTTGTGTAACCGGTCAACCGCACATCAGCCATCCATCGCCTCCGTCTGACAATGCATCCCTTAGCTATCACTTCGATTCCCTCAACAAGCTGGATCACCGGTTTCCGCCTTCTTAAATAGTCAATCGGCGTCGTCTCGATCGAAAGAGTCGATTGAGATTGTTGATTGCTACTTCGGACTTAGGGCTCTTTTCTTCCCAACAGGCTCCCTCCGAATCAGGTTACTCCGCTGTAAAGCCCAAGACATTTTACTCATTGTTCATATCTGAGCCCATTTGTGATTTACAATAACGTCTCTCTTCGTTGTGTTTTATGTCACGACCTCTGTTTTTTCATCAGACGAATTGGCTCCCCGGCTTCTGTTACAACTCATAGAGGTCATGTTTCTTCGTCTTTTGCCTCTCTAATTTCCCTTTGCCATTTAATAGCAGTGTACTAAATGTCATTACACTCATATTCTCAGCTCAACTCAATACCTGAGCGTTGCATATGACTATAAATACCGACAAGGTATTAAGAAGATAAATCGTTTTTTTCTCTGTTCTCTCTCTCTCGCTCGATAATTCGATAATCTTCTGTGTGATTCGGTTGAAGCTAGCGGATCTGTTTGACTATGGTGGAGGTCTTGTGAATCCAGAGCAGCAAAACCAGGTGGTCATGTATATGTTTTGTATCACCGATTCGTATGTTGTATCCTCTATCTGACTCGAATCTTTGATGTGGTTTCTTATTTTCCTGTCCTGATTTCATTGTAAAGATTCGGCTACATAAGCTGTTATATAGGTCGTAATCCAGTTGCAATGTGGCATATAGTTAGTCGGAGTTAAAAGCTGTGATTCCTGCTTTTCTTTGAGAATTATTCTATCGTTCATGCTTTCACTTTAATGCTTCTGTTATTCTGTACAAAACGTCAAGGGCCATGGAGACTGTCGTCAATCAACATGGTCTTGAATTGAAGCTTTCAAGTTATCACGTCTTCCCCAGGCTGGTGGTACGGTGGTACCCAAATAGAAGATTATGGCTCTGCACATTTGGCTGGTATATACATCTTTCCTCTTTTGGTTGAGTTTAGAGTTTTGTGTATCATGTGGTTATCCTTGTGCTGGTCTTATTGTTTTGTTAAATTCTCAATCTCACGATAGGAGTGAAACAATGAATAAAAAAGATGCGAAGTCAAGTGTAAAGAGAAAGAGGGGTGAATCATCGTTTTCTTGGGAGCAAAATATGTATAATTCCCAGATATTTGATATTCACGGGACAGTTGAGGAGACTAGAATAATAAGCAAAGTGGAAATACCAGGTAACCAAGTAAGAATGATTTTGGAGAAAAACCAAGAAACACAACCTTTTTGGGTATAATTTAAAAGCTAAGAAACAGACCTTTTTGTTCAAAAAAAAGAAAGAGAGATTTGCAACCTACAATTCTGTTATTTATGCATGCAAGTTACCGACATATATACCAAGGAGAAGCAAATTGTGCGTTGATGAATCTCTTTTCTCTATTGCATCTTCTACTTTTGGGATGATGGTGAAGGTGGATGAGATACTATAGAACTGGGATACAATCCATTCGTCGTTCTCTGTCGTGAAGACACAAAGCGGCAACAACTTGAGCAATGGAAGTAGCAGCAAAGCTCAAGGAGAGGAACCGAAAGGCGACGGGGATAGTGTCAGAAGTGGAGAAGAAGGCGGATCAGAGAGTAGAGACAAATCTAAGAGGAAATGGTTCAACTTGAACCGTAAAGGATCAAACAGAGGATGTGAAGACTCTGAGAGGCAGAGCGGAGTGGAAGAGAAGGAGACAGTGAGAAAGAAGAAAGATTTGAGATCATTGATGGAGGAAGAGAAGAAGACGAACAATGTGGTGGTGATGAGTTACGACACGAACTATTACAGACTCTCTGCTGACATTGCCAAGGAGACTTGGATTGTCGGTGGAATTCAAGATCCTCTGTTTCGAAGTCGAAGCTGGAAGAAATGATGTTCTTGTTCTTTATACATATTTTTCTCTTTTTTTCTCTTGTGAGTTAAAATCTTAAAATAAACCTGTTCTCGTAATAATATTAGTGTGAATATATATGGGATTGGTTTCATCAAATGTTTCACTTCTTTGCTTCTCTAGAGTCTGCTCTGATTCTTACTACATGTCATCTGTTTACAAATTTTATATTTTGTGTGTGTTTTTAGTTTGTATGTTTGTAACAAAGACTTTAAACTTTCAAAAATTACGATACGACTTTGATTTTCATTGCAACTGGATCTCGATCTAGAATTGATAGCCGATGTTAGTACGATCAGCCCAAGTGTGTGAAATTGGTTAACAGGCCTTTCAACAAACAATAAACGGTTAACGGGCCTTTCAACAAACAACAAGCGGAAAAGGCACGCTCATGATATGATATATATCCAAACACAAATACAAAATCTGATTAACAATGAAGACAAGCTTTACTTTAACGTTTACTTTGGAGGAAACTACGAGGAAATGAGCAAGTAAATTGGGTTGGTACGTATTACAGAATTAAGAATAGTCAAAAGAATGAGCATCTTTTGTCAGGTTCTGACTCGGAAGCAATCGTTTCCGAGCAAATGTTTCCGAGCATCAGCCTGGCTTTATATAATTTTAGATTATGAATGTAAATCAAGCTTAAAAATCATCATTCATAATTTTTTTCGTCACAAATATAAACATTTCAAGCAAATATTAAGATAACTATATAAAAATTATACAATTTAATTAAATTAAACTGTCATCAATTGACGAAACTAATGAAAACTCCATTATCATCAATATCGTAAAATTTTTATCATTGCTTCACACTCTCCGTATGTTCTTGACTACCCAAAATTAAACCGTCATCAATTGACGAAACTGATGAAAACTCCATTATCATCAATATGGTAAAATCTTTATCATTGCTTCACACTCTCCGTATGTTCTTGACTCACCCAAAATTAAACCGTCATCAATTGACGAAACTCATGAAAACTCCATTATCATCAATATCGTAAATTTTTTATCATTGCTTCACACTCTCCGTAGGTTCTTGACTCACCCAAAATTAAACCGTCATCAATTGATGAAACTCATGAAAACTCCATTATCATCAGTATCGTAAATTTTTTTATCATTGCTTCACACTCTTCGTACGTTCTTGACTCACCCAATTTTATAAGCATATTTTGTAAACTTTTTGGCGTTATGCAGATTTTGAAATATAAGAGATAAAATATTGACAAGATTCAAATGACAATTAAAATATAAGTAAAAAGAACTTTGTAATAGTCACAACCCACGCATCGAGCGGGCTTAGCCCTAGTACTTATTAATGCATCTTTGTTAAATCCAGAAATGACGAAATTTGAGACTCGTGATGGAGATATGTGTCTTGCAGACAGTGCTACAACGCACACAATACTCAAAGATAAAAGATATTTCTCCGGTCTCAAAATTAAAGATTCCGTTGAAAGCGTGAATACCATTTCTGGTGGTGCAAAAATAATATTGGGCTCTGGAAGAGCCAATTTTTCAATGCCAAGGGGAACAAAGTTTGAAATAAATGATGCATTATATTCCCCGAAGTCTTATAGAAACTTATTGAGTTTCAAGATATCCGTAAAAATGGATATCACATAGAGACTATAAATAAGAATGGCATTGAAATCCTTTGCATCAAATCGGAGGGACAAATATTGGAAGAATTGAAAATGATGTCCTCCGGATTATATTGCACAAATATTACTCTGACTGAATCATATGTTACAGTAAACCCGAAGTTTACTAGTACATTCAAAATCTGGCATGAAAGGCTAGGGCATCCAGGTTCAGTCATGATGAGAAAAATTGTGCAAAACTCAAATGGCCATCCGTTGAAATACGGGAAAATTTTAGAAACGGGCGAGTTCATATGTAATGCATGTTCTCAAGGAAAACTCATAACTCGGCCATCACCAGCGAAAGTTGGGAATGAATCCCCTGTGTTCTTAGAGAGAATACACGGTGATATATGTGGGCCTATTCACCCACCATGCGGACCGTTTCAATACTTTATGGTATTAATTGACGCATCAAGTAGATGGTCACATGTGTGTCTTTTGACAACACGAAATACGGCTTTCGCAAGATTCATTGCCCAAATAATCAGGTTGAGAGCACAGTTCCCTGATTATACTATTAAGAAAGTGAGATTAGATAACGCTGGTGAATTCACTTCACAGCCTTTAATGACTATTGCATGTCATTGGGAATCGATGTTGAGCATCCGGTTCCACATGTCCATACACAAAATGGCATGGCTGAGTCTTTGATTAAACGGTTGCAACTGATTGCAAGACCGTTAATAATGAGAACAAAACTCCCAATTTCTATATGGGGTCATGCTATTTTGCATGCTGCAGCGTTGCTCCAAATACGACCAAGTGCTTATAATATATATTCCCCATTGCAATTGCATCTGGTCAGGAGCCAAACGTATCCCATCTCCGTGTTTTTGGTTGTGCGGTTTATGTTCCGATAGCACCGCCACAAAGAACAAAAATGGGGCCACAAAGGAGATTGGGAATATACGTTGGGTATACGTCACCGAGTATTATTCGGTATCTTGAACCTCAAACTGGTGATATGTTTACGGCACGTTTTGCCGATTGCCATTTTAATGAAGATGAATTTCCAGCGTTAGGGGGAGGAATTAAAGAGGTTCCAAAAGACCTCACATGGTGTACACCGAATTTGTTACACTTTGATCCCCCGACAAAACAACGCGAATTGGAAGTTCAGAAAATTATACATTTACAAAATATGGCAAATCAATTACCAGACGCGTTCACAGATACAAAAAGAGTGACGAAATCATATATACCCGCTGCAAACGTTCCATCAAAGATAGATGTTCCTAAGGAACAAAATGATGGAAGCATAGCAAATGCACCCAAAGTCCAATTAAAGAGGGGGAGGCCGATGGGCTCTAAAGATAAAAATCCCCGAAAGAAAAAGAATTTGGGAGAAAAGGTTCAGAAGAACCTTGTAAAGAAATATGTCTAGAAGACATAAACAAAATGGTTTTTGAAGAACCAGAGAAAGAGATTCGTCCAGAAGACGAACATGATACAGAAAAATTTGAGATTTCCATCAACTTCGCCCAAAATGGAAAAGTATGGACAAGAAATGAAATAGAAGATGATGATGGAATATTCTCTTTTTCTGTATACAAAGAAATCTATACTATTAAAGTAGAGGCACAACAAAAGAAAGTGCACTAACAAAGCGCCTATCCCTGTAGCCAAACACTCATTTAACTAGTAATTAACACTTAAATCAAACCGGTTGAGAGATTTCGATTCTAAGTTCAAAACCGGGTCGCAATTTCAATCCAAAACCAAAAACCTAAAAAGATCAATAAAGTAAACACGAAAAATCAGCGCCTAATTCCATATCTTAAGCAAAATCTAAACATAAAAGGAATCTTCCAAAAAATAAAACGTATTAAACTTTCCTCATAAATTTCGAATTTAAAGTATTCCAGCTCGATCTTTCCAAAACTATCGGTGTATTTCTTTTTTAGAATCCAAGATATCACTAACAGTAATCAAAAGATATTCTCTTCCAATCAAAATCACGGGAGTCTTTCCACAATCTATGCAAAATTTAAGGAGAGTTAAATGATTGAATATCCCTCTCAAAAGAATATGCGTGTGCTAATATTTTGAAACCCTAAGAAACCCTCCCATCACAAATACTATAAATACAGTAGAAGAAACCTTAGAAAAACTCATAGTTTTCTAATACTCAAACATAGATGACTTTTGATTTCAGTATAGATGCTTTTTTCTTCCAGTTTTTATATATTATAAATCTTTTTGCTAATAAAAAACTATCTTCTATTTTTAACAGATATTTCATCACCTACATGAAGAAGAAGACGAAATCATAGATCAAAATAACGGTATGAGGCAATTACACTAAATCACTTCTTTATATCACATTCTCGATCTCTTCTAATAGCAATTTTCAATCTGTTTCAGGATGTGAAGAAGGAAGACGATCATGTTTTCTCAAAATCCTATTTTCAAGTATGATTATTTCTCATAACTTCACAAAGCTTAAGATGTCAAACCTTACAGGTCTTCTTGGCGAATCCGTGAGAGAGTTCTCCACATTTGGATGCAGTTCATGGCACTCTCTGGTGAAATAATGGAGGTAATATATGGAGACGAAACTGTAAGAATTCATCCAATAAATCATGTCCAGTATTTGTTAAAGTCCTGCATACATGAAAACAATCAATCAACAAATCAAGAGGTCCATGTTACAAAGAGTTATGTCGGAATTTGTGAGTCTATCAACTATTTTTCTACATCTTGGTGTCTGTATGTGATGATCGATCTACATTTCAAAAGTTTCTTTCTGGTCTATAGCTATATTACTCATATCTTCTTTATTGTCTCAGGCTTGAATCAAGAGTCAAAGATTGTAAAGATGAAAAGCAGACATCAAGAACAACATAGAAGAAAACTTGACCGAGCCTAGGAAGTCATCACCAGAATTATACTTTAGCATCACTTTCTATTTTTTGTTCGTCGTTTTAGAGATGTAGGGCATTATTGTTATGTCTTACTAACATGTTATGTTCTTTTTATTAGTGGTATGCACAACTTCTAAGATATTTCAAATATATCAAGCAAACGTAAAGTTCCACTATGAGGTTAGACATTAAAAGGAAGTTGTGTTGAAAGAAGTGCACAACTATGGAACGCTTAAGATGTTCTCCTGTTTCTTATACTACTTTGTCTTTATATGACTAGAATAATTTTATAAGTAGTTTGGATTTGTATATACATCAAATAAAAGCATGACTTTAGACTCTAAATCATCATGTAGATTTTTTTTTCAACTGCAAACATATTCCTATATAGTTCAGTACCAATTCAAGATCGAAAGCTCACGGAGAACTAACCTTTGTCGTCCACGCTCAGTTCAATTTTTTGGGCTTTGTCTCAACATGATTCAAAATCTCAGAAACGGGAAGTAAAATTTGTTATAGGAAAGAGATGACAAAGACTTTACCTGAGATTATGGAAGCTAACGACATCAGATATTGATGCTAAAGGTTGTGTTGATGGAGAATCACAGTGAGAGTCGCGAATCTCTCAAAATAGCTTGAGGCTGACGTGAAGACGATTTGAATCAACAGAAATATGTGGTCTAAAGAGATGTAGAGATTCTCACCAGAATCACATCTAATTCTCACAGAGACAGGAAAAGAAACAGGTCAGTTTCAGGAAATCAGTTTCAGTATAATGGAAGACTAAAACTAAAAGAGATGTCAAGATAGTTACCTGTCAGTAAGAAGGAAGGCAAGGCATGTTTTTTCAGCTCAAGGTGGAGTAGCTGAAAGGAAACAAAGAAGATTTGAGAATTGGGAATTCTCATAAAGACAATTAAGGAGTCACGATTCTTAACAAAATTAAGAAGAATAAGTAGATGATCATGGTTCAAGAGATTTACCAGGAGATCATCAACAGAGCAGAAGAGGTCCGACTTATCATTGGAGAAGCTGCAAAGAAGACAAAACTGAAACTCACGTTTATGTTTCAAATCCTAGGAGTTTATCACAACGATAAAGGAGAAGGAGGAACTTACCGGAGTTTCTTCTAAAAGATACAGCATCGGAGACTGATGCTCAAAGTCACGGCGGCAGAGGAATCACTGCAGGTGGAGCTAACGTCGGATCACAAATTGGATCCGTCACCGATAAAAGAGAGAAGCTTCTCAAATTGGTTCAATTTCCGCAAAGAGGGGAGAAAGCTTCACGCAGGATGAACGGCGGCAGTCAGGATCGTCGGCGTCATCGGATTCGCCGGAGAAGACGATTACGAAATCACATGCAAATCGAATCGCATATGGAGCTCACGAGGAAGAAGAACTATGTCGAGCAAATGGATGAAGGCATGATCATATAATTAAAATAATACTATTAAATAATTGAGGGTTAAAATATGATTAAAAAAACATATGTTGCCATAACAACATTTTAATCAAATTTGAAAAAATATCCAATTTTAGAAACTTAATATCTATGCTTTTGAACAAAAAAAAAAAAAAAACTTAATATCTATGCTATTAAAATAGATACCGAGTTATTGCATAAATGTTTTCATCTTACTATTTTCATGTTTACTAATCTTATTTTGATTTTGATGCACAGAACTAGAGAATTTATAAATGGAAAAGCAATCAAAAACTTTTTCTTGAATCACCAAGCAACTAATGAAACGATCAACTGTTAATCCTCTCTATGACGTATAAATAAATAGTTTCTCCTTATTGATTTACATATCTTTATGATGGCAAGTCTTTCAAAATAGGTTGGTAAATCCAAGTTAAGCTTCTTTCGAAAGCAATACACGTCCGCATTTGGAAAAATGAATTTGTTATAGATATTGAATTTGAAAAGTTACCAAAACGAAAAAAAATCAGAGATTCTTGTGTAAATATCTACCAAAAATTACCATGCCATAAAAACACCGTGTGATAATATTTTGAAACCATATTGATTGAAAACCTAATGAGCCCATCTTAAGAAACTATAAATACAACGTTCACATGGTAATTAGTACATAACGGGTTATTGCATAGATGTTTTCTTTCTTACTATTTTCATGCATAAATACAACCAAAAACTCTTAGATGAATCACCAAGCAACTAATGAAACGATCAACTGTTAGTCCCCATCTATGACATATAAATATATAGTTTCTCTTTATTACTTTACATATTTATATGATGGCAAGCCTTTCAAAATAGGTTGGTGAATCCAAGTTCAGCTTCTTTCGGAAGCAATACACACGTCCTCATTTGGAAAAATGAAGTTAATCCTAGCAAAAGAACCGTCATAACCTTTCTATAGATATTGAATTTGAAAAGTTACCAAAACGAAAAAAAATCAGAGATTCTTGCGTAAATATCTACCATAAAAAATACCGTGCCAAAAAAGTACCGTGTGATAATATTTTGAAACCATATTGATTGAAAACCTAATGAGCCCATCTTAAGAAACTATAAATACAACGTTCACATGGTAATTAGTAAATAACGGGTTATTGCATAGATGTTTTCCTTCTTACTATTTTCATGCATAAATACAACCACAAACTCTTAATTAGATGAATCACCAAGCAACTAATGAAACGATAAACTGTTAGTCCCCATCTATGACATATAAATATATAGTTTCTCTTTATTACTTTACATATTTATATGATGGCAAGCCTTTCAAAATAGGTTGGTGAATCCAAGTTAAGCTTCTTTCGGAAGCAATACACACGTCCGCATTTGGAAAAATGAAGTTAATCCTAGCAAAAGAACTCATAACCTTGCTATAGATATTGAATTTGAAAAGTTACCAAAGCGAACAAAAAATCAGAGATTCTTGTGTAAATATCTACCAAAAAATAACGGGTTATTGCATAGATGTTTTCCTTCTTACTATTTTCATGCATAAATACAACCAAAAACTCTTAGATGAATCACCAAGCAACTAATGAAACGATAAACTATTAGTCCCCATCTATGACATATAAATATATAGTTTCTCTTTATTACTTTACATATTTATATGATGGCAAGCCTTTCAAAATAGGTTGGTGAATCCAAGTTAAGCTTCTTTCGGAAGCAATACACACGTCCGCATTTGGAAAAATGAAGTTAATCCTAGCAAAAGAACCGTCATAACCTTTCTATAGATATTGAATTTGAAAAGTTACCAAAACGAAAAAAAATCAGAGATTCTTGCGTAAATATCTACCATAAAAAATACCGTGTGATAATATTTTGAAACCATATTGATTGAAAACCTAATGAGCTCATCTTAAGAAACTATAAATACAACGTTCACATGGTGATTAATACATAACGGGTTATTGCATAGATGTTTTCCTTCTTAATATTTTCATGCATAAATACAACCAAAAACTATTTCTTGAATCACCAAGCAACTAATGAAACAATCAACTGTTAGTTCCCATCTATGACGTATAAATAAATAGTTTCTCCTTATTACTTTACATATTTATATGATGGCAAGCCTTTCAAAATAGGTTGGTGAATCCAAGTTAAGCTTCTTTCGGAAGCAATACACACGTCCGCATTTGGAAAAATGAAGTTAATCCTAGCAAAAGAACCGTCATAACCTTGCTATAGATATTGAATTTGAAAAGTTACCAAAACGAAAAAAAATCAGAGATTCTTGTGTAAATATCTACCAAAAAATACCGTGCCAAAAAAATTCCGTGTGATAATATTTTGAAACCATATTGATTGAAAACCTAATGAGCCCATCTTAAGAAACTATAAATACAACGTTAACATGGTGATTAGTACATAACGGGTTATTGCATAGATGTTTTCCTTCTTACTATTTTCATGTATAAATACAACCAAAAACTCTTGAAATCACCAAGCAACTAATGAAACGATCAACTGTTAGTCCCATCTATGACGTATAAATAAATAGTTTCTCCTTATTACTTTACATATTTATATGATGGCAAGCTTTTCAAAATAGGTTGGTGAATCCAAGTTAAGCTTCTTTCGGAAGCAATACACACGTCCGCATTTGGAAAAATGAAGTTAATCCTAGCAAAAGAACCGTCATAACCTTGAAAAGTTACCAAAACGAAAAAAAAAATCAGAGATTCTTGCGTAAATATCTACCATAAAAAATACCGTGCCAAAAAAATACCATGTGATAATATTTTGAAACCATATTGATTGAAAACCTAATGAGCCCATCTTAAGAAACTCTTCATGTTTACTAATCTCATTTTGATTTCGATGCAGAGAAGTTATGAATGGAAAAGCAATTAAAAACTCTTTCTTGAATCACCAAGCAACTAATGAAACGATCAACTGTTAGTCCCATCTATGACATATAAATAAAATGATCAAACGATCAACCAAATTAAAATTAACAGCGAATAATTGTATAACTCAAAAAACTAAAATCTTCGAAAATCACAACATCTCGTGCTTCTCAATATTAGACACAAGCAAACCAGTAAAGCGACACATATTTATGTTATATTATTCAGACGCTGATTTCGGTTTGATTTCGTTCTCTCGGAGTCAGAATCTAACTTCAAATAGTAACAATTTTTAACTCACCCAAATTTAACTTTAATAATCTCATATTTGTTTAATCTCATCCTTGGATAATCAAAATAACATTGATTCATCATTATATATCACAAACATGCATACTTATTTTTCATAATTGTATCAATAGTTAAAATGTTCTTTTAAAAATCACAACATCCCGTGCTTCCCAAGCACGGGTCAAGACCTAGTTGATCATGAAAGTGATGATCCAGATCCAGAAACAATATCAGAGTGTCTAAAAGACCTGATTGGGAGAAATGGAAAATGGCCATCCAAGCTGAATTACTCTCCCTCAATAAAAGAAGTGTTTTTGGACCTATTGTCACAACTCCTGAGAATACAAAACCCGTCGGGCACAAATGGGTTTTTGTAAGAAAAAGAAATGAGAAAAATGAGGTCACAAGATATAAAGCCCGACTTGTGGCTCAAGGTTTTTCTCAAAGACCGGGAATTGATTATGAAGAAACATATTCCCCGGTAATGGATGCCATAACATTCAGATTTTTGATGAGCTTAGCAGCGTCTCAAAATCTTGAAATGTATCTCATGGATGTTGTGACAGCATATCTATATGGATCTCTTGAAAATGAGATATATATGAAAATCCCAGAAGGATTAAAAATGCCTGAGGATTTGAAATCAAAGGCTAAGGAGATCTGTTCGGTCAGATTACAGCGATCACTTTATGGACTAAAACAGTCCGGACGCATGTGGTATAATCGCTTAAGTGAATATTTGTTGAGTAAAGATTACGTCAACAATGCGATATGCCCTTGCGTATTCATTAAGAAATCCTCTTCAGGATTTGTGATTATTGCTGTATATGTAGATGACCTGAACATGATTGGAACTCAAAAGGAAATTGATGATGCAAGAACTCATATGAAAGAAGAGTTTGAAATGAAAGATCTTGGAAAGACAAAGTTTTGTCTTGGGCTCCAGATAGAGCATTTCCAAGATGGTATATTTGTGCATCAGTCAAATTACACTAAAAGAGTGTTAAAACGCTTTTATATGGACAAAGCAACTCCTTTGAGTACTCCAATGGTTAATAGATCTCTTGATGTTGAAAAGGATCCATTCCGTCCTTGTGAGGATAACGAGGAAGTGTTAGGTCCTGAAGTACCTTACATGAGCGCTATTGGTGGACTAATGTATCTTGCAAATTGCACTAGACCAGATATAGCATTCGCTACTAATCTGCTTGCAAGATATAGTTCGTCCCCTACGCGCAGACATTGGAATGGAATAAAACATATTTTTCGTTATCTTCAAGGATCAATTGATTTAGGATTATTTTATCCTAAAAACTCAAAATGTGTTTTAGTTGGTTTTGCTGATGCAGGATATCTATCAGATCCACACAAAGCTAGATCACAAACAGGTTATGTTTTCACAATTGGTGGAACCGCGGTCTCCTGGCGTTCGCAAAAGCAAACTTTGGTTGCAACGTCTTCAAATTATGCAGAAACTATTGCTCTCCATGAAGCATGTAGAGAGTGTGTGTGGCTCCGGTCTATGACTCAACATATACAAGAATCAAGTGGAATAGTCACAGAGAAAGAGCCAACAAAAATATTTGAAGACAATTCTGCATGTGTTACACAACTCAAAGAAGGTTATATCAAGAGTGACAGAACGAAGCATATTCCTCCAAGATTTTTCTCATACACTCAAGAACTCCAGAAAAATCAAGAAGTGGACATCGAGTATATTCGTTCAAGTGACAATGCAGCCGATCTTTTTACAAAGGCGCTTCCGACTACAGTGTTCAAGAAGCATGTTCACAGCATTGGAATGCGTCGTCTACAAAACTTGTGAAAAGAAAAGATTATCTTTTCTAGGGGGAGATTATGCTACGGTACTCTTTTTCCTAAGTCATAGTTTTTATCCCATTGGGTTTTTCTATGACATAGTTTTTTAACGAGACCGTACATAATACATTATCGGATAATTAAGGGGGAGTGTTAAAAAGGATAATTATCCCTTATCAATATTTTATTATTTACTTCTAAACTAAGTTTTCTACCACCTCTCAACTTACCGACTTCATGTAATAGATTAATATTTTACATTATCGAATAATTAAGGGGGAGTGTTAAAAAGGATAATTATCCCTTATCAATATTTTATTATTTACTTCTAAACTAAGTTTTCTACCACCTCTCAACTTACCGACTTCATGTAATAGATTAATATTTTACACTCTCTATAAATAGGAAGTTTAATATTTGTTATTGTAATAAGTTCAATACAGAAAATTCACTCTATACTTCTCCTTCCTCTCCACGTATTCCATCTCGTTCTTTTACAGTAATTCTCTCTCTCTCTCACGATCATCACCTCTTCAATTCTATCTCCTTTACACACATAGTAACTCTCTATCTCTCTTTTATTAATAAAGTTATATCAATCCACTATACATAGTGGTACATACAGTTTTTATATTATAGTTAAATTTTTTTTTTTATTTTAAAAATAAAAAATTATCCAGACACATCATTGTTTTATCGGATATGAACTGGTCATATTTTTTAATTTTTGACAGCGCAAAAAAATTAGTTAATTTGAAAGTTTTAAGTATTAACATAATTGGTCTGAGAGTTTAAAGTGTTAAGGCAATATTTTGAAGGTCTAAAGTGCTAGCATCTGCGAAAGGTTAAAAATGCAATTTTTGAACTGCGACTTTGTTCCTGTTAGTGTAACTAAAATCAAATTGAACTGGAATTAAAATCTCACTAAACCGAAGTGAAATTAAAATCTCACTAAACCATCGGTTTTCAATCCGATAGGAATCCCGAATAGCAAACCAGTAAAACTGAAATTTCTAAACTGAACCAAACAAATAAGTGATCGGCGTGTAGCTCTCGGCTGCAGCAGCAAAAACCTCTAAAACCCTAAAATTCCAATCGCTGTGTAGCTTCCGTCGAGAGAGAGAGAGAGGATGAGAGTGAAGAGGCAGAAGAAAAACAGGAGAACCGTGAGATTCTTCACGGTTTGTTTTGGATTCCGTCAGCCCTTCAAAGTCCTTTGCGACGGCACCTTCGTCCACCATCTTGTCTCAAAAGAGATCACTCCCGCCGACACTGCCATCTCGGAGCTCCTCGGAGGTCCCGTCAAGCTCTTCACGACCAGGTTTCTATCTCTTCTGCATCCTTGTCTCAAAGGCTTCAAATCCAATTTGTTTACTGAATTCTTTTTTTTTCCTTGGAACTGCTCCGTAGATGTGTGATTGCGGAGTTGCAGAAACTGGGTAAAGACTTTTCGGAATCTCTAGAGGCTGCCCAGATGCTTAGTACAGCAAGGTAAGCTTCCTTGTTTCCTCGTTGTCTGTCTAAAAATAGGTCTCTGATTCGATTGTGTATGAATCTGTTGCTCTTGTAGAATTGATTTCGTGTGAGATTAATCAATTGTGAAACTTTGTATTTGCTTGAACTGAGATTTTGGCCTTGTGTGATTTGGTGCGAGACTGTGAAATTTTTGATTTGGACACAAAACCTCTATAATAACCTTATGTAGGAAAAGTCTAGATATATTTTCTTCTCAAAATAATGTATAACTGATAAATGATGAGCTCTATGTATTGGAAATCAGATTTTGTGTAATTTATATGAAAATGATTTGCTTTCCATGTGAGTTTGTAGATGTGAGCACGAGGAGGCAAAAGCAGCAGACCAGTGTTTGTTAGATGTACTTGGGAGCAAGAACACGGAGCATTTCTTTCTTGGTACTCAGGACGCCGATTTCAGGAAGAAGCTTCAACAGGAGTCTATAGTTCCTCTTTTGTATGGACTAAGGACCGGTCTGCTGATCGATCAACCTTCTGATTTCCAACGTGAGACGGCCAAAGACTCTGAAAGAAAGCGGTTAACTATGACCGATGTAGAGAAAAGGATGTTGGTGACACAGACTGCGAGAATCTTAGCTTCTAAATACGAACAAGGAACGGTTGATGATAATGAACAATGGGAAGCTTCTCGAGATGTTTCTACAAGAAATGGACTCGGTGTTAAGGATAGACCTCAATTCAAGCGAAATAGAGCAAAGGTAATGTACTACTAAAACTTTACTAGGATTCGATTGTTGTTCCATTTTGTCTAAGATGAAGATAGCTTACAGAGAAACTAACATCCTACACTTGCAGGGTCCCAACCCACTTTCATGCAAGAAGAAAAAGAAGGAGAACAATACCGAGAAACCTTTATCCAAACCCAAAGCTGACTCTATATCTGGTGCACAAATGGTGAGATGGAGATCTGGCAGCTTTCTTGTAAAGGATGTTGTATAACTAAAATGTTTACATTTCGATTTCTGTTTTTGGGGTTTTCAGGAAAAGAAGGAAGGCGAGAGCAGTATAAGAAAGAGGTCAAGAAAACGGTCGAATAAAGGAAAATCTGATGTCGGAGAAAACTGACAACTCCTGTTTCTAATCAAGAATTTTGGTTCTGTTTCTTCTTTTTCTTTGTAGTTCTTTTATCTTTCCTCTACTACACACTTTATCGACATTTCACGCAAGACGACCACTGAATTTGAGACTCCAGCATCATCACTCATAGACTTCAAAACTTAAATACGAACTTTCTTTCACTGAAACTGAGTCCACAGCTTTTATTCTTTAATTTAAGACCAACAAGAGTTCTTGAGAAGTTGAGATGACAGAGTTTAAATGCTTGAATACAAATAATGGTAAAGTACTAGATGACATATAAATTTCATCACAGTTCCTTAAGGATTTGGCTACCATAATCATCATTGAACTTGTCGTAGAGATGGGCGTGCAGATGAGCCGATGGTCGAGTATTGCTTAGAGCTCGATCAATGTCCTGTGGTAGGATCGGTCCTACTTCTGGCAACTCTGCGAAAGAAAGACAAAACAAAAATAATGTCAAAAGAAAGATTCTGCAGTTCCCAAGGTTAGGAGGATTCTTGAACTTTGTCAATGAAGATTTTACCGTCTTCAGGCACAAGTTCTTCTGTGTCTTCCAAAACAGCCAATGTGCGTCTCAATGGTTGCATGGCAGCTTCCTTACAAAGGATTCGAATGTCTGAACCAGAGTAGCCCTCGGATTTCTCAACCAACACATCGTGAGGCAATGGCTCATCCCCGGGTTGTGAAGGCAAGAGCATCTCGAACATTCCTCTTCTTGCTTCCGGATCCGGTAAAGGTACAAGAATCTGTAGATAACACTAGCTTGAGTCCAAAACAAAAGGGAGATGATAAAAGAAGCATTCTATTTCAACTAGAAGAAACAAAATGGATACTCTTTTCTCAAGACGCCGGAGCATAGCTGCATCTAGTTCCCAGGGGAGATTTGTTGCTGCTAGAACAAATACGAGCTCATTCGTTTTCTGTAACCCATCCATCTGTAAATTGTGAATCCAAAAACCATATGTTTATTATTAGCTAATGGTCTTTGAAGATGATGATGATTTTTGTGAGATAGATAAGGTTCTTGAGCATTTTTTATTACCTGAATGAGGAGCTCAGTTTTGAGACGCCTGCTTGCTTCATGTTCACTGCGGCCTTCACCACCACGTTGGCTTATGATCGCATCGATTTCATCAAGAAAGATCGTCGATGGTGCGTGATGCCTAGCTAGATCGAACAGAACTCTGATCAACTTCTCAGAATCACCTGAAAAACATCAAAACACAAGATCGGTGTGCCCAAATATTATTACTCGAAACAAAAACAAAAAAAACTTATATGGTTAAGAGTGAATAAAGGTGAACAAAGATTTGACCTCTCCATTTGCTAACAACAGATGAGGCTGAGATGTTGAAGAATGTTGTATTGCACTCTGTAGCAACAGCCTTGGCAAGCATAGTCTGCAGAAGACGAGTTACACATAGGTCATTTAAAAACAGATTTTCAAATGGACCATGCATCAAGATTCAAGATGATATATTTTTCATGATCTAGTCACGAAATTGGTGCGTTAAGTGTTTCGTATATGAATTTGGAACGCAAGCTCATGTAGACTAAAAATAGAGTGTAGCAACTCCAAGTTTTCAGATAAGTATCAATATAAACAAGAGGAGTAAGGCATTGGAGATAGAATCATGGCACCTTTCCGGTACCAGGTGGACCAAAAAGAAGAATCCCTTTCCATGGAGAGAGTAGGCCATTAAAGTAGCTGAAACCAGAATAATAATGAGATCCAAAGCACAAAACATTAACAAGAAGCTATCAACATTGGCTTAGATAGCAAGGAGGGAACATACGAGGGGTATTTGATAGGCATCACCACAGCTTCTTTGAGCAACCTTTTCGCGTTCTCTAAACCTTTGATGCTTTCCCACTTGATATTTGGATTCCCACGGATGATATCCCTGACATAACCCACCAATTCATCGTCAATAACAAAAACACAAGAACACAATGCCAAAAGAGCAAAACAATGTATCAATAACTTACCTACTCAAACTCTCAGCGAGAGCACGAGTTTCCGCAGATTCAAAAGGTGGAAACATGGACTTCTTCCTGCAGAAGAAACATCAAAGACACAGTTAGTAACAAATTCCTCAGATCCAACACTATGATATCAAAATCCATTGATCTTACGGCTTCTCGCGGATCCCATTAGCCAAGGCAGTGTTATTACCCTCCTGCAATCATTCCACAAGTCGTAAAGCAGTTGATCATCTTATGACTAAGAGAACACAACACCATTACTGCTCTAAAGCACTTGACAGATCAAAATCACCTGAACTGGATTGGTGACTGGGGAAGGTTCTTCCTTGTTGCTCGATGATCCATCTTCATTGTGGGATTCTTCTTCAGGCAGCTTCTTCCTCCCAAACTTGGCATCATAAAACGTTTTAAATTCCTAATAAATACATAGATTTTCTTGAACAATATCGATCAATTCTCCAAGCTCGTTGCTTTTATTCTAGAGAAATCGATGTCCACTAGGCCACTGAAGCAACCATTTCATCTAATCTATAAATTCCAAAACTAAAAATAGTCTAAGCGAATTCCTCGGTTTCTCCGGTGATTCAAGAAATAAAAATGTTTTTTTTTTCCCTCTAATTTTAATATCTAAAGCAAACATAAGAAAGAGTTTGACTTCGATTTTACCCAGTATTCAAAAAACAGAAATTTTCTTTATGGCTGCATTTTCCAGGAAATGTTATTCTAAAAGGAAAGTGAGCAAGTGAGAAACAGAGTCGGATTTACCAGAAAGCTCCAGCGAGTTTGAGAAGGCTCATCGGTCGCCATCGTTAACGGATCTCTCCAGAGGAGAAGAAGCAAAGAAGAAAACAAAGACAGATATCTCACTGTCTTCTCTTCTCCAGATCGATGGCGAGGGTTGAACAACAGCTCTTGCAAACTTACATATACACAAACAACCACGTGCTGCACAGTTGGACTTTACATTTTTTTAGTGGCAAAAAATATGTTATTTACATTTTAAAATTAAATTAGAGAAATTCCAAAATCGTTTTCTTGTTTCTTTGTAACTTTCTTTTCCAAAATAATTTACATTAAAAAAAAAAAAAAAAATCTATAGTATTTTCTTTTAACCAAAAAATCTATCTATATTATAATTATATCATATATTTTATTTATGTCTGAGAACTATATTTGTGTTGAGAAATATTTGTAAAAGGAAACTCTCGGAAAGATTTTGTGAATGAATCTATACTAAAGAAAGAAGTGTACCAAATAGGAGGAAGAAGGACAATTTTGTATTGCCTTAGATGTGTCTTACAAATGAAACGAATGACTCAATTTATAGAGCCATATTCGACAAGAGTTACTGTGATGGAAATTATGACATGGGCTCCAATTTGTGTATACACGCAAAGTCTTGACTTTTGCAACACTCCCCCTTGGAGTCCATCGTCATATGTATTTGTAGTTGTCTCGTTAAAAATCCTTTCCAGAAAACCCATTGGGAAAAACCATGGTAAGGCAAAAAGAGTACAACTGTATAATCTCCCCTCGAATGACTTGGTTTCATAGGTCTCGTTGATGACGCATTCCGATGTTATGGACATGTTTCTTAAATGTTGAGGTAGGTAGTGACTTTGTGAAGAGATCTGCTGCATTCTCGGATGACCGGATATATTTCACCTCAATAGCTTTGTTTCTTTCAAGCTCTTGGGTATATGAAAAGAACTTAGGTGGGATATGTTTGGTTCTATCGCTTTTGATATATCCTTCCTTTGTTTGAGAAACACATGCAGCATTGTCTTCATATAATATGGTTGGTTCTGTATAGACTCGGATTCCACTACTTGATTGGATATGTTGACTTATTGACCTAAGCCAAACACATTCTCTACTTGCCTCGTGGAGCGCAATGATTTCAGCATGGTTTGAGGAGGTGGCCACGAGAGTTTGTTTCTGGAGCGCCATGAGATAGCGGTTCCTCCGACAGTGAAAACATACCGGTTTGTGAACGAGCTTTGTGAGGATCAGATAGATACCGCGTCTGCAAAACCAATCATTTGGTCATCTGCGTTTTTAGGGTAGAATAATCCTAAATCAATCGTCCCTTGAAGATAGCGAAGTACATGCTTAACTCCATTCCAATGTCTTTGAGTTGGAGATGAGCTAAATCTTGCCAAGAGATTAATGGCAAATGATATATCAGGACGTGTACAATTCGCAAGATACATAAGGGCACCAATAGCACTTAAATATGGTACTTCAGGACCAAGTATCTTTTCATTTTCTTCAGGTGGTCGAAAAGGATCTTTTTCAACATTAAGTGATCTAACTACCATAGGTGTACTCAGGGGAGTTGACTTATCCATGTAGAAACGTTTTAACACTCTTTTGGTATAAGTAGATTGATGTACAAATATACCCTTTTCAGAATGCTCGATTTGTAAGCCAAGACAAAACTTTGTCTGTCCGAGATCTTTCATCTCAAATTCCCCTTTTAGATAATTAGTTGCTTCATGTATCTCTTCATGAGTTCCTATAATATTTAGATCATCAACATACACCGCGATAATTACAAATCCGGATGATGTTTTCTTGATGAAAACACATGGGCATATAGGGTTATTGATATATCCCTTTTTGATCAAATGCTCACTTAGGCGATTATACCACATGCGCCCCGATTGTTTTAACCCATATAATGACCTTTGTAATTTTATTGCACATAATTCTCTTGGTTTAGAACTTAATGCTTCTGGCATTTTGAATCCTTCGGGGATTCTCATATAATATCAGTATCTAATGATCCATATAAATATGCTGTGACGACGTCCATAAGACGCATTTCTAGATTTTCACTAGCCGCTAGACTCATCAGAAATCTAAATGTGATTGCGTCCATGACAGGAGAATAAGTTTCCTCATAATCGATTCCAGGTCTTTGAGAAAAACCTTGAGCCACGAGACGAGCTTTATGTCTCATAATCTCATTATTCTCATTTCTTTTTCGAACGAAAACCCATTTATACCCAACTGGTTTGACTGATTTGGGTATGACTACGATAGGTCCAAACACCTCTCGCTTATTAAGCGAATCAAGTTCGACTTGAATTGCATTTTTCCAGTTTTCCCAGTCATGTCTCTTTTGACATTCAGATACAGATTTGGTTCTGGATCTTCGTTTTCCTCATTTATTTCGTTTGATACAAGATATGAGAAAAACTCATCAACATCATCCATTTCATTTCGATTCCATATCTTTCCATTATGAATGTAGTTGATAGAGATCTCATGATTTTCTTCGGACTCGGGAAGTTCGATATTTTCATTGGCTTCATGACTTGTTTCTCCTAAAATACTTTCTGTTATTTTAGGATCATCATGCTTTCAACTTCCTTTCGCTTTCTAGGATTTTTATCCTTAGAACCAACAGGTCTACCACGCTTCAAGCGTGTTTTAGACTCACGTGTATCGTCTGCCTTTGCACGTTCATGTGGTATTTCAATACGAGCAAGGGGCATTTGCAGCTGGTATATGTGATTTTGTTACCAATTTGGTATCAGCAAACGCATCAGGTAACTGATTTGCTATATTCTGCAAATGCATAATTCGTCGAACTTCTAGTTCAATTGTTTTGTAGGAGGATCAAGGTGTAGTAAGGATGGTACACACCACTTGATATCCTTCATTTCTTGCTTATTTTCTCCCCCTAGAACCGGGAATACTTTCTCATCAAAATGGCAGTCAGCAAAGCGTGCCGTAAAGACATCTCCCGTTTGTGGTTCGAGATATCGTATAATAGACGGGGAATCGCAACCAACATATATTCCTAATCTTCGTTGCGGTCCCATCTTTGTACGTTGTGGTGGTGCTATAGGTACGTATACCGCACAACCAAAAATTCTTAGATGAGAAATATTTGGTTCTCGACCAAAAGCCAACTGTAATGGGGAATACTTATGGTATGCACTTGGTCTTATTCGAATAAGAGCTTCTGCGTGTAAAACAGCATGTCCCCATACAGAGGGTGGGAGTTTTGATCTCATGATCAATGGTCTAGCAATTAATTGCAAACGCTTAATTAATGATTCGGCCAAACCATTTTGCGTATGAACATGGGCCACAGGATGTTCAACATTAATCCCAGTTACCATACAATAATCATTGAATGCTTGAGATGTGAACTCACCAGCATTATCTAGTCTAACTCCTTTTATTGGATAATCAGGAAACTGAGCTCTTAGTTTGATTATCTGAGTTAGAAATCTCGCAAATGCCACATTTCGAGATGATAATAGACAAACATGTGACCATCTACTTGACGCGTCAATCATTACCATGAAGTAGTAAAATGGTCCACACGGTGGATGTATAGGTCCACATATATCACCTTGGATTCGTTCAAGGAATTTTGGCAATTCTTTATCAATTTTGGATGGTGATGGCCTTATTATCAATTTTCCAAGAGAACACGCGGCACACGTCATTTTCTTTCCTTGGTATATTTCTTGCATTTTCAAGGAATGCCGTGTGAGTTCTCAATAATTTTTCGCATCATAGTAGTACCAGGATGGCCAAGGCGATCATGCCATATTGTGAAATCATCAAGATTTCTTTTGATCACTAGATGTGACTCTATCTCATTTATATATGTATGATGCAAACCAGAAGGGAGTTTTGGTAACTTTTCCAATACTTTCACTTTTCCTGATTTTTCAGAAGTAATATACATATACTTCTTTCCATCCTCAGTCGCTGACTGAGTATCAAACCCTTGAAGGTATATATCTTTAAAACTCAACAAATTCCTTTTTGAATTTGGAGAAAATAATGCATTATCTATTGAGAATCTCGTCCCATTAGGTAATGCAAAATTAGCGTTACCAGTTCCTTCAATCAAGTCTGCAGGACCTGAGATTGTATTGACAATAATCTTTGTCGGTTTTAAATTAGAAAAATATTTTCTATGTTTCAGAATAGTGTGCGTTGTTCCACTGTCTGGTATACATATATCTCCATTATTCATCTTGGATGTTGTTCCATTCGTTTTGTAATCCATTTCTGAGATCAACAAAACAAGTTATATAAATAAGGTAATTTTATTAATCAAGCAAACAGCACACAATAATTATACATTAATAGTTAAAAATTACACAATAATTATACATAAGTAGTTTAGCATCACACAATAATTATACATAAATAGATAGTGCAAGCATTATTAATTTTAAACATTTCACACAAGTGGCAATTATTTATAACACAATCCTTGGGATTTCATGAGTCACATGGCGGATATTTCAGACTTCAGATGGGACGGTGTCATCGAAATCATCTGCAAAGTCAGAAGCATCGAGGTGGGTTGTTCCCTCTGAGTGCTCTGCAAGGTTTACTTCTTTTCCTTTGCCTTTGGCAGAATCTTTGTACAATGTACAAAGGTGCCTAGGAGTACGGCAATTCCGGGACCAATGTCCTTTTGTACCGCATCTGTAACAAACAGTCTCTCGCTTCTGGGAGGTGTTTCCTTGGTGCTCTTTTTCTGAAGATTGATCAGAGCGATTCCATTGGAATGACCTTTTGTTATTTGGGTTGTATCTCCCACGTCCGCCACGTCCGCGATTGTTTCGACCTCCACGACCTCGGAAAGAATTGTTTTCTTTCACCGGTTTCTTTACATCCAATGCGTTTGCTTCAGGAAACGCTTTGGATCCAGTAGGTCGAGTCATGTGATTCTTTATGAGGAGCTCACTGTTTTTCTCCGCAATTAGGAGTGCCACAATCAAATCAGAAAATTTGGTGTATCCCCGCAACTGTATTGTTGTTGCAGGGTGATGTGATCCTTGTGGAATGTGGTGTACGTTTTCTCAAGCATTTGAGCTTCCGTTATGGTTTCACCACAGTATCTCAGTTTGGCCACAGTTCCTAACACGGCGGAATTGTAGTTAATCACTTTGTCAAAGTCTTGGAACCTCAGACTTTGCCACTCATCCCGAGCAAGTGGAAGTGTTATGTCTTTCTGATGATCAAACCGATCTTTCAGAGACTTCCAGAGCTCTTTGGGATCCCTCGTGTGTGCATAATCATATATGATGCTCTCATCTAGGTGTCTTCTAAGGAAGATCACCGATTTCGCCTTTTCTTGGGCCGTCGACTTATTGTTCTCTTTTATGGTTTCTGATAACGCAAGAGATTCCAAATGAAGTTCGACATTCGTGGTCCAAGAAATGTAATTAGCACCAGTGATGTCCAAGGCCGGGAATTGGAGCTTCTCGATATTTGCCATTATGTCTAAAATAAAATAACACAGAGTATTATTAGCAAAATAATTTTATTTAATTTAAAATATGCGTGGAGCTGGAATAAATAACGAGATTACAAGAAATACAATTGCATAAAACATTAACATAAAAATCATCACATATTCTTCTGGAGAAAATTCTCCAATATATAAACTATAAATTGCAACAAAAATATAACCTATTACAAAAATTAAAAATAGATTAAGCATTTTTTTTCTTTGAGGGATTCGATGAAAGATAAATTGTTTGAGTGAAATGAGTGAATGAAAAATAAGTGTATTTATAGATTAGAAAATACTGTTTATTAGCCGTTTAAGTAGCCGTTAGAAAGTAAAAAAAAAAACTTTTGGAGAATTAACTTTATGACCGTTGGAAGTAAAAAAATAATTCTATAAATATATAATAATTTAAAAATGTTAGAAAATAATTGTTTACTAGTTCAGATATAAAATATAAATTTTAACAGTAATTATGATTTAAACAGAAATTTAAAGATAAATATATGGTGATTAATTCATCCATATAATAACAGTAAATAAATAAATATGGTGAATGAATCAACCATAAAACAAATAAAATAAAACATGTTAAATATGGTGACTAAACTCATTGAAATAAAAATTGCAGAACAAATAAATAAATAAGTATGGTGACCAAAATCAACTATAAGTTAAAATAAAGCATGATAAATAAATAAATGAATATGGTGATTAAAATCAACCATAAGTAAAAATAAAGCATGGTAAATAAATAAATGAATATGGTGATTAAAATCAACCATAAAGATAGAGTAAATAAAAGAATAACAGCAAGTAAAAATATTAGGAGGTTAAACCGTCCATTATGGTGTATAAAACAACCACTGTAAAAATAAAGACAAATTGTTGCCGGGGCGGCGAGCCGCACTCCGAGAATGGTAAATTTAATTTAGAATTTAGAATTATAATGGCAGAGTGATCGTGCTGATAACGTGTTATAATTATATCATATATTTTATTTGTGTCTGAGAACTATATTTGTGTTGAGAAATATTTGTAAAAGAAACTCTCGGAAAGATTTTGTGAATGAATCTATACTAAAGAAAGAAGTGTACCAAATAGGAGGAAGAAGGACAATTTTGTATTGCCTTAGATGTGTCTTACAAATGAAATGAATGACTCAATTTATAGAGCCATATTCGACAAGAGTTACTGTGATGGAAATTATGACATGGGCTCCAACTTTGTGTATAAACGCAAAGTCTTGACTTTTGCAACAATCTCTAGTTTTTAACCTCTTTAATCTACTGAACGGTAGGTATAGTGGCATGTACATATAGCAATAGGGTGCCAAATTGTCAATTGACATATCATTGTTAAAATATTTATTTATATATAAATTTTGAATATATTGGTAGAATAACTGGTAATTTTGGCTTATTGACCTTGTTATATATAATTTCTAGGGAAACTATACTGAATAATCATATTGACAAGCTAAATTAACAATCTAACCATTAGTTTTTTTTTGCTATGATACAAGCTGTAATTTCTACAATAATACTCATTTTAGCCTTTGTTATTTTCGGTGAAAATATGTACTGTACTATTCTTTCGTATGTGGAATAGAACGAAATATTTTCTTAAACTAGGTTTTAAATTTTTGTGTTTAGGGTTTAGATTTTTGGGTTTTAGGGTTATAGTTTAGAGTTTAAGGTTTATGTTTGTGGGGTTTTGGATTAGGGTTTGGTTTTTTGGGTTTATGGTTTAAATTTTGGATTTATGGTTTACATTTTGGCTTTAGGATTTATTGTTTAGTTTTTTGGGTTTAGGGTTTAGATTTTTGTGTTTTAGTGTTTATGTTTAGTCTTCTGGGTTTAAGGTTTAGATTGTGAGTTTAAAGTTTAAGATTTAGATTCATGATTTATTTTTCTATTTAAGGTATAGATTTTGTGTTTACTTTTATGTTTTTAGATTTAGGGTGTAGTGTATGGATTTAGTGTTTGTATTTAGTTTTTGAGTTTAGAATTTAGGATTTGGGTTTAGGGTTTAGGTTTTTGGATTTTGGGTTTAGTGTTGATTGCTTTTATTTTTGGGTTTAGAGTAGTTTTTTTAGTTTTGAGTTTTGATTTTGTATTTAGGGTTTAGAGTTTGCAATGTAGTGTTTAGGGTTTATAGTACAGTTTAGTCTCAATTATTGTACATTTATATAGTATAGTTCTCTTCATGCCTAAGAGAATTAAAGGGCCAATGGTGTAACTTCACATTCTACTTTATACAAAAACTAATTTTTTTTCTCTTATGGCTATAAGCTTAATTATTGCTCCTAATAATAGTATTCAGCTAATTGACCCTAATTTCTATACTTACAAAAACTAGGTGGTTGGTCCGCATCTTGTGCGGGCATAACATTTGAAAATAATAAATTTAAACAAATATTTAATTACATAAGTAATATAATTTAAGATGATTGACTTTTAAACTTATATACTTATATAAAAAATTAATATACAAAATTAATATGATAAAATCATTTAAGTTTTCATTACGTTTTGGATGAGTTATTTATATACTATATCAGTCAATTTCATATATTTTGTATTTTTAAAAATATTTTATTATGTTTTTATTTTATTTTAGTGCACAAAACCATATCAATTATTTTAAATTTATTATTTGTTTTCTTTAACGACTTTGTGTTCTTATTCTTCATAATTTTTATCTTTCGATTTTTCTAACTTTTTTTGTTGTTAAATTCTTCTATTGTTTTTTTTTCTTATTTAATTTTTTTTTGTTTGTCATAAAAGTAATTAGATTAGATGAGGAAAGAGGAAAAAAGAAAGCCTAACTCGTTCTTTTAGAGATTTAGAAGTGATTCTACATTGCGCCGGCATGAACTGTATTTTACAATAATAAAACTAAAGATTTGTATCATTTGAAAAACTATCAAATTATACTCATTAAAAACATCTAAATATTCATACCAAACCAAATGCATTAGAAAACTACTTTATATTTTATATATCATTTTATTCAATTTTCAAAACTACACCTCTTGAGGTGCCAATTTTCAAAAATACACCTCTATGGTATTTATTTTCAAAACTACACTTTTTCATGGAGTTAAAGAACTCTAAACACTATAATATAAACCCAAAACCCTAAAATCTAACATTGAACCCTTAAATCTAAACCCTAAACCCCAAAATCTAAACCCTAATTTAGGATTAGTGAACCCAAATATATATATTAAAATTAGGAAAAAGTGTATTTTTGAAAATTTTCACATTATAGGTGTAGTTTTGAAAATTTGCACCTCAAGAGGTGTATTTCTTAAAATTTCTCTTTCATTATTTTTGTTCTTTCAAAATTTTCATGTGTTTTATCCTACAAAAAAACAATATTCCTTATTATACAACGAAACTGAATACTAATAATTTTTTTTTCTTTATTGTCTATGTCACATTCTTCTTTTTCCGTTTCTTCCGATTTTTCTTCATCTTCTTCTTTTCTTTCTATTTCTCTTCTTCCTTGTATTCTCATTCTTCTTCAATTAATTGATCGTCTTTGTATCACTTGACTCTCTCTGATTGTTCGTTTTCCCGAAGTTTTTCCTCTTTCATTAGTAACTTTTGTTTTCTAACTTTTTATTCTTCTCGTTTTTATTTTCTATTTTTCCAGCTTTGACTTCTTATTCTTCTTCTTCTTCATCGTCTTTGTCTGATCTGTCATTTTTTTCTTTTCTAGTGGTTTTTATTCACCTTCTCGGCTTCTTCTTCGTCTTTTATGTATGCGGCTAATTATTCCTCTTCTTCTTCTCCAACGATCTCAACTTTTTTTTTTCTCTTTTTATCGTCTTTTTCTTATTCATCTTTTTCTTTTCTCTTTCTCTTTTTTCACCTTCACATTCTTGTTGGTGTTTTTGTTTCATCCTTTTTATCTTCTACTTCCTTTTTTTTTTCTGATTTTTCTGTACCCTTTTTTTGTTTTTTTGATATTTCTTCTTCCTCAAGTATTTTTTTTTTTTTTTGATGAAATTTCAAATTTATTGATTTTGAGAGAGAAATTTACAAATGGTTGGACAGAGTAAAGAATAAAGGAAACGATGAGATTGTAAAGAATAAAGAATGAGTGTGGAAAGTGTCATGGTGTTTGTCCTTTCTCGAACCAACGTCGAAGTAGACCTTCGAGCTTATGAGGCATCGTATAATGCAGTGAAGAAATTCTGTTTCTCATTGCCTTGTCCACAGTTCGGCCTAGTTGGTGCACGGAGACCCAACTCCTTCGGTGCCGTCGTGCGTTCCGTTCCCGCCATATGTAATAGACCACGGTTTGAAAAAGGAGGCGCAAGAGAATAGAGTCCATAGTACCGCTTACATGGGACATGATAAACTGCAGAGTATCAGACCAATCAGGCGTAGCATTGTTCCCTAGAAGACCTCTAGCCATAGACGACCAAAGTGTGTAAGTATAAGGACAGGCAAAGAACAGATGATCCCTAGCTTCGTCTCGCTCCCCACAGAACAGGCACGGCTGGTCCTGACCCCAGGACCGCATCCTCACACCCGTAGCAAGCCTATCGTGAACACTTAGCCATATGATAAACGCGAACCGTGGCACTCCCTGAGTAAACCACACGACCTTACACCAAGGAACCTTTCCTCGAGCTTTGCGGATTTGTTCCCAAGTGCAGGCTGCAGAGAACTTCTCTCTGTAATCATTTCTTCCTCAAGTATTTCATTTACTTCTTATCACATACATCTTCTTCAGCTTCTTATTGATCCGCTTTTTGTCTCTAGGTAAATTGACTAAATTGAAGGATAAATAGCAAGTGACTGCTATATATTTTATAGCAAAATTCCTTTATCAATTTCTTAAACCACATTCAATTAAGAATTTTTTTTGACAACTCTTTTCATTTTGAACTAAATATTTTTAGCTTAATTTGCTATAATTGTTGTTGTTGTACAAAAATTCACTTGAAATTTTAAGAATAAGCAGTGCTATTATTTTATCGATATGATTTGAGCATAAGATTAAACAATATAGTTGTTTTTTTATTTCCCTTTTCATTAGAATTTTCAAAGACTAAAGTTTTCATTATTATTAAAAATTTCAAGAACTAAAGATTTTAAAAACGCACACAAAACTAAACCCTACACCCACCAATACAAACCCTACCTTCTAAACCCAAACCCTACAATAAACACCCCCCCTCCATACAGTACACCATACCACATAATAGACAACTCTTTTAATTTTGAACTAAATATTTTTTGATTAATTTGTTATAATTTTGTTTTGTACAAAAATTCACTTGATTTTTAAAGAATAAGCAGTGTTATTATTTTTATCTATATGGTTTGACCAAAAGATTAAACAATTTAGTTGTTTTCCTACCACGTTAATTACCCTTGTACGGGAAATTTTTGTTTTAAGCATAATAGACAACTCTTTTCATTTTGAACTAAATATGTTTTCCTTAATTTGGTGTGATTGTTGTTGTTGTACAAAATTTTATATGATATTTTAAGAATACACAGTCTTTTTATTTTATCGATATGATTTAAACAAAAGATTAAACAATTTATTTGTTTTGCTATTTACCTTTTCATTAGAATTTTTCAAGAACTAAGGTTTTCTTTTTAAATTCAAATTTTGAAGAACTATGGATTTTAAAAACGCACAAAAAAATAAGCCCTACACCCATCAATATAAACTCTAGCTTCAAAATTCTAACCGTACAATAAAAAATCCCCCATCCATACAATACACCATAACCACATGATAGAGAATTCTTTTAATTTTAATGAAATGTTTTTTAGGATTAATTTCTTATTCACTCCACCTTGATTAATGAAGTTTTAAAATATTGTTTTGGCTTAATCTTCATTGTTAATAATAAAATATTTTTATTTTTGTTCAAATATGCAATATTCATGTTATATTAAGAGGGATCTTCTTGTATTATTTTTCAAAATAAAAGCATCCTTAGATATAAATAATCGAAGAAATTTGTAAACAACTAAATTTACACCAAATCAATCCGATAATTTTTCATTAAATTTCTTTTGTATTTTTTTTCATATCCTTCTTCCAAATTTTCTTATACCTCTTCGTCTCTCTCTCCTTCTTTATCTCCTTTGGTTTTCCAACTATTGATTCTTTTTAAAAACATTAAAATATATTCAAATTTTTAAAAATGCACCAAAAACTAAACTATACATCCACCAATATAAATCCTAACCCCACTTATAACCCCCCTAACACCCTAAACCCTAATTCCACATTATTAACCCTCTCTCCCGTACCATACACCATAACCCCAAATTATAAACTGGTTCTGAAATTGCTTTTATTGTTTAGTTTTTCTAAAAGAAGTTGTTGTTATTTTTCTTTTGAATCGGCAATGTTCATATTAAATTGATAAGGAAAAAATGAATAACATATATTTATAATGGTTGCAAGTTGTGCGAAGAACATATAGTTATTAATAAATCTACAAACACCAAATCCATCATTGAAATACTTGAGGACGAAGCTGATGATGTAAACAAAATAGAGAAAATGATGTAAACAAAATACAAAACACAATTCCAAATTCCATCATTGCAAGGACTTGATGAGGAGAAGTGAGTCAAGTGACAATATCTTTTCATAAAACCCAGCAACAAATATTCATTTCTAAGACATAAGACTGAGAAACACATCGGCATCACCAGAAATATAAAATACCTCCAAATTTCCTTGAACCTGTAGCTTTTAATGCTTGGGAGTCAACAAATTGTTTACATTCTTGTTATGCAAATAAAATCACAGCTTGCATCCTTGTGGCCAAAGAAAAGGAAAACAGTTGTTTTGTTTTAGAAACTGTGATGGTTTGTTGAATTTCTTGATGTGTCTCTCCTCGGTGGTTTGTTTCTTTGGAATTTCAATCTCTCCATTGGGGTTTATGATGTCTCAATGAGTTTTGTGTAGTCTTATTGGAGATATCTTGGTGAGCAAGGCGAACTAAGTATTGTGGGCCATTGAAGCCCGTTTATGAAGTGAAGCTCCGTGAAGCCAAACGGAAGAATATTCTAGAGAAATCCTATTGTGATAAGGATTAAGGAAGATTTACATTATTTGGTGTTATCATTATGTTAATGTTAAACCCTATATATATGGTCTTATGCTCTTGTATCAATAACACAACTCAATAATATATTTTCCTTCTATAATATTTGTCATGGTATCAGAGCAGACGATCTTGTGATCTAAATTAAAGCTTCCGCATTAGTTTAGTTTAGTGGAGATGGTGATCCTTGGCGTTGAAGAAGTTGAGGAAGTGACGATGATGATGACGTGAAGGGTGGACTTGAGTTTTTTTTTAATTGAAAAGTTTAGGTTTTGGTTTTTATTATTAATTAATGGTTAGTTTCTATTTTATAGCTTAAGAGCTTTGTTTTTTAAAATTAAGTGGGGTTTTTTTCAATTTTTTTTTTATTGATTGATTACAAAGGATTTACGAGAGTTAGTTGTTGGGAGATTGTTTTGGTTAATGGTTATGGCTTTCACGGGTTATTAGTTATATTTTTTGAGATTGATTCTTAAGTTTAGAATTTCTCAAGGTTTTTGTTTCTCCTATTACGGGGGAGTTTGGTTATGGGTTTAGGGATTTTTATCAGGAGCGCTCATGTTTTTAGGTCATTTATTTTTTAGTCCAATTTATGGGCTGTCCGAGACAAGGACGATTATTTGTGAATTGCAGGAGTTTGCTTCCACGGGATGTTATTATTCCCTTTCTTTCAAGACCAAAGACGAGCATGTTCCATCCCTATTGACTTGTATTGCCATCCTCGACATGATTGTCCACGACATAGGTGTTCCGCATTGTGACTGCAGATTTTGCGTTTCGCGTCCACCTTTGTCGTGCGGGGGAGTATTGGAGATATCTTGGTGAGCAAGGCGAACCAAGTATTGTGGGCCATTGAAGCCCGTTTATGAAGTGAAGCCCGTGAAGCCAAACGGAAGAATATTCTAGGAAATCTTATTGTGCTAAGGATTAAGAAGATTTACATTATTTGGTGTTATCATTATGTCAATGTTAAACCCTATATATATGAGTCTTATGCTTTTGTATCAATAACACAATTCAATAATATATTACCTTCTATAATATTTGTCAATAAGTTATAGAAGTTAATATATCTCCAATAAGTCTCTTCTTATGTAATAACCCTTTCTTCTCTCCTTCTTACCTACTTTATTTCCTTAATCAGTAGAGAGGTTCATCATATCAATGTCAATGGGAAATTGAAATCACTTTCGACAACATAACTTTCGCTAATTAAACAAAGAGAGTCAAAGAACAAACCTCTATCACGAGCGAAGCCATATGAAATCAAATAGAAATCACTTTTTGTGGGTATCAGATACCCTCCTCAGAGATGTAAAAGCATTATGACCTTTTTAAATTATATTATATCGCAGAAAAAGGAACTTTAAAAGGGAAGGAGTAGTTCCGGGATTACCTAACTGTAGACGATGCCTATGAAGAAGAAACCCCTTGCTACCGACTCAAACACAGTCACAATGGATTTACACATCCACAATTTACGTCTCAGGGGTCATCTTACAGTAAGACCTTGGAAAAAAGAAAACAAATAGACACATCATCGGTTACTAAGCTCCACAATAACAAAAGGTCAAACCAAATATCGTTACATTTATTGAAACAATATGCTTATCTTTTGATAAAAGAAGAAAAAGTAAACAACCAAAAATAACTTTACATCTACTGAGTACCTTTGATATCAAGTCACCTGGATCTCATGAATCCAAAGGACGTTATTGAACACGAATTGTAACAAAACAAACGAAAACATGAGACACACAATTTAAATCCACCGAAGACGATAATCAACGTATTAGTATGAAGATTAGTCATGAACCGTGTGGTTCATCTGAAGTGATACATTAATTTATAATTAAGGCATCCCTTACGTTTTATATTAGATAACTGAACAATCTAATATTGAAACAACCACTTTTTTTTTTTTAATTAAATTAATTAAATAACAATTCAGCGGAAGTCTTTAAATAAATAAATAATAATAAATCAGGTTCAACAAATAAATTCAAATAAATAATTAAAGGAAATACTAGCAACCTAAACACCAGGTACTAGCAAGTCAAATAATGCAAAACAATAAAACATAAACATCCTATCATCCCCTCTTCAGCCTTGATTCCGCGATCACACAAATCTTTTACCTGCAACACATTGGAATGGAGTTGCGTAAGTATTTAATAAATACTTAGTGAGGCAATCACTCTGCCTACAGGCCAATTACGCAATTTACTAGATATTTAATAATATTTATAAACTCCAATAATTATTAAATACCATTTTCCAATTATTAAATAATTATTAACAATTAAAACTTCATTTCTCAATTATTAAATAATCCTCATAATTAAATAATAATTTTCCATATTTTAAAATAATTAATATAATTATTTTAAGCCATTTAATTAATTAAAATACTCATTAATTAATTAAATACGAATTAAACCAAATAACCAGATAACCAGATTAATCAATTAAATTAAATCAATTTAAACCGGACCAAACCGGCTTGTGTCGACCGACACCAGCTTGGTGTCGGTCGACACCGGCTCGACAGCCCGATGCCAACATCAATAAAACTGCACGAAAATCACATAAAACACCAAATCCACACGAATTACACCCAAACAACACTAGATATCACATAATCAACATGAACAACTCAAGAACAATTAATCAATCAAACCAAATCTAGCAATTGCGGACCTACAGTCATGCACTCACCTCAAATCGGATTGAAAACAGAGAAAGGAGGATGAAACAAGGAAGAACAGCAACAAGGAGCCTCAGATCGACGAAGAACTCCGGATTTCAGCTCGAAATCGCCTCTCTTCTCCTTCTCCAGTCCGCAAAACGACAAAAGAGAGAAGAGGAAGCGGCTGCAGCTTTTTATTTCGAGTTCTAGGGCTTCCTGGGCCCAAACCGGCCTAAACCGAACTTAAATTGAACCAGAAATTGATTTTAACCATTGGTGTCGACCGACACCACCCTGGTGTCGACCGACACTAAAGAAAAATCACAATTCTTTGGTCTACGGATGTTACAAATATAAAGGCGTTATACGAAGATGATGGTCATTGTTAGTAGGCATTGAAAACACTTTATGCTAACAAAGAATAATACAAACAGTCCGCGCCATGTAACATTGTTAGGTTTTGTGCAAAACAACCTTCAAACAAAATTCTTTTTGCAAATCAAACCCTCAACTAAAAACCGTGCAAGTCAATCCTATTAAGTCAAAAGTCACCCGCAATATAGGACATATGTATATTTGTGACAAAATTTAAAAGAGTTTTGTGCAAAAAAACCCGCAGAGTAAATTCTTTCTGCAAATTTAACCCCTAACTTAAAAAATATGCAAATCAAAACTCGAAGTCAGAAATCACCGCTGAAACGGACCTATGTGTATTTTTCGTTAACTGTAAACATCGATTCAAAACATCATGCCATTTACAATATTTTAACTAACTATTTTATCAAAATTAATTTTGAAAAACAAAAACAAAAATCTTCAATCTCTCTTTTCGTACTCCTCCACCACTATAAGTTTTTCTCGAGTAATCTTGTACTCCCTCCATTTCATATTAGTTATAATTTTGAGTAAAAGTATTTGCAATGTATCTAGATGTATTAAGCATATCCAAATAAATTGCAGTTACATTTTTTTTTCAAAACGACAACTAATATGAAATGAGTTGATTTTCTTTTTCATGATATCATTAGGTTTCAAAATCAAGCTTAGATTTTTTGTTTCGTTTTATGTTTGGTGTATCGTGTATGGAAAAAGGAATTTGTGTGATTCTGATGCTTATTTAGATATTAGATTATCTAAATATCATAGTAGGAGTTTAGATATTAGATTATCTAAATAAATATCAATATCACACAGATTTACATAGTTCCGTTTTGATAAAAAAAGTTAGTTAAAATGTTGTAAATGGCATAATATTTTGAATCAACGTTGACATTTAACGACAAATACACATAGGTTCATTTCAGCGGTAATATCCGACTTCGATGTTTGATTTGCATATCTTTTAAGTTGGGGGTTAAATTTGCATAAAGAATTTAGTTCGCGGGTTGTTTTTTACAAAAGTATTTTAAATTTTGTCACAAATATACAGATGTCCTATATTACGGGTGACTTTTGACTTCATAGGTTTGACTTGCACGGTTTTTAATTGAGGGTTTGATTTGCAAAAAGAATTTAGGTTGAGGGTTGTTTTGCACAAAACCCAACATTGTTTCTTCTTATGTAAAGACTTGTTTGTGATCTGTAGAATATGAATCAAAGGAATTAGTTAACAATATATATCAATGACATAAATTTTTTGAATGAAAAGAATTATAATTTGACATAATTAGTTGAATGAAACAAACGATCATTAAACTTGTAACATCCGTAAACCAAAGAATTGTGATTTTTCTTTAGTGTCGGTCGACACCAGGGTGGTGTCGGTCGACACCAATGGTTAAAATCGATTTCTGGTTCAATTTAAGTCAATTGAAATCCGGTTTAGGCCCGGTTTAGGGCGGAAACCCTTGGGTCTTGAATAAAAGTCGAGCAGCCGCTTCCCCTTTCCTCTGTTTTGTCGTTTTGTGGCGAGTTTGGAGAGGAGAAGAGATTTGAGGCGATTTGAGGTGTTGGTCGATCGATTCAAGGCTGGTTCGTCGTTGTTTCGGAGCCTGAGTCATCGTTGGTGGCTGCTGCGTCGCTGTTCTTCGTGTCCTTCGTCAGATTCATCATCTTCAATCCGATTTCCCCTCTTTCAACCTAAAATTGAGGTGAGTGCATGACTGTGGGTCCGTGATTGCTAGATTCAGGATTTGTATGTGTTTATGTGGTGATTTCGTGATGATATTGATGTTTGATTCAATGTTTATGGTTGTTTGAGTGATTTCCTGCGAATTTCGAGTTTCAGGTACTGTTCATAGTCCGATCTGGTTTTCCAGAATCGGTGTCGGTCGACACCAAGCTGGTGTCGGTCGACACCAGAAGGCTTGTGTCGGTCAACACCAAGCTGGTGTCGGTCGACACAGGCCGGTTAACTCTGGTTAAAATCAATTTAATTGGTTTAATTGAATTTGGATGGTTTAAATCAATTGGAGATGGTTTAATCGATTTTGGTTGGTTTAATTCATATTTAATTAATTAATGAGTATTTTAATTAATTAAATGGTTTAAAATAATTAAAATAATTATTTTAAAATATGGAAAATTATTATTTAATTATGAGAATTATTTAATAATTGAGAAATTGAGTTTTAATTATTAAAAATTATTTAATAATTGGAAAATGGTATTTAATAATTATTGGAGTTTATAATAATTATTAAATATCTAGTAATTGCGTAAATGGCTCGTAGGCAGAGTGATTGCCTCACTAAGTATTTATTAAATACTTACGCAACTCCATTCCAATGTGTTGCAGGTAAAAGATTTGTGTGATCGCGGAATCAAGGCTGAAGAGGGGGATGATAGGATGTTTACTGTTTTATTATTTTGCATTGTTTGACTTGCTAGTACCTGGTGTTTAGGTTGCTAGTATTTCCTTAATTATTTATTTGTTTATTTGTTGAACCTGATTTATTTTTTATTTATTTAAAGACTTCCGCTGAATTGTTATTTAATTTATTTATAAAAAAAAAATGTTGGTTGTTTCATTTTGGTATCAGAGCCTAGACGGTTTTAGGACTGTTAGAATTGCTAGGCTTTAGTATCATCCCCTTCAGCTACAAGAGATTCCGCGGTGAGTTTATGTTTGTTTTGAGTTTTGGTTGCGTGTTCTAGTGTGCTCTTTTTGGTTCCATGAGTGAGATGGACGAGTAGCTAGAGGTTGTGGCGCGAGAGGGCGCGGTGCTCGAGGCCGTGGTGGCAGAGCGAGAGGCCGGGGCCGAGATTGTGGACTTCGGCGGATTCGGGAGAGAGTGTGGTGCCTAGTGTGGCGATTGCGTCGGTGACCCAGTCGATATCCATGGCGAGTGAGGCCAGTGTGGATGCGAGTGTTGGTTTGGGAGCGGGGGCTGCTCCGGGTTGGGGTGGTGCTCCGGCTCAGGGTCTTGATGACTTAGTGGTGGGTTTGCTGACGCAGTTATTGGCTCGTTTTCCGCCAGTGGTTCCACAGGGGGCTCCGGGAGTACCTCCAGTGGCAGAGGTGCAGCAGAGGGCTGCGGGATTTGTTCAGCCGCAGGCTGTGGGTTTGGGTGCCGTCCTATTTGGATATGATGGGGCACATGCAGAGGATTGGTACGCCGTTTTGAGGGCGGAGTTAGCCAGAGGAGGCGGAGTGGCGTCAGAGATTGGAGCGGAATTTCCAGTCTATCAGATTGGTTTAGTACCAGGTGGAGTTGGCAGTCCACTATCTGAGTGGAGATGCACATTTGTGGTGGCGGGCCATCGAGGGCATAATGGTTGTTGTTGTTGTGTGTTGTTCATTATCTGTGATAGAATTGTGGAGGTTCTCAACGCATTGAATGTGTAGGGACCTTGTTAGTGGGCGGTTTTGAGTCCCACGTTTTATTCGACTCTGGAGCATCGAATTGCTTCATTACACCGGAGCGTGCCGAGAAGAGTGGCATCCGGAGTAGCGCGGCGAGAGCGCGGGCATGGTCAAGGTGGCGGGAGGTGGATTCTTGTCTACTTTGGGCCGTGCTAGAGGAGTCGAGATCGAGATTGCGGGGCAGTCAATGCCAGCAGACTTAGTCATCAGTCCGGTGGAGCTGTATGACGTTATTCTCGGGATGGACTGGTTGTCACACTACAGAGTTCATCTGGATTGCTACAGAGGTAGAGTGGTCTTCGAGCGAGATGCAGGGAGGTTGGTTTATCAGGGAGTGAGACCGACTTCCGGGAGTATTGTGATATCTGCTATTCAGGCCGAGCAGTTGTTAGAGCGGGGCTGTGAGGCGTATCTGGCGACGATTTCTATGTCTGAGTCAGGAGCTGGAGTTGTTATGGGAGATATTGAGGTTGTCCAGGATTTTGAGGATGTCTTTCAGTCACTGAAGGGATTACCACCATCTCGGTCTGATCCTTTCACGATTGAGTTAGAGCCGGGGACAGCACCGATATCGAAGACGCCTTACAGGATGGCGCCAGCTGAGTTGGCAGAGCTGAAGAAGCAGATAGAGGACCTTTTGTCTAAGGGGTTCATTCGACCGAGTGTTTCACCGTGGGGAGCACCGGTGTTGTTTGTGAAGAAGAAGGATGGGAGTTTCAGACTTTGTATCGATTACAGAGGTCTTAACCGAGTCACTGTGAAGAACAGGTACCCACTCCCGAGGATTGATGAGTTGTTGGATCAGTTGAGGGGTGCTACTTGGTTCTCCAAGATTGACTTGGCATCGGGGTATCATCAGATCCCGATAGATGAGGCAGATGTCAGGAAGACTGCTTTCAGGACGCGTTATGGGCATTTTGAGTTTGTGGTTATGCCTTTCGGTTTGACTAACGCGCCGGCAGCCTTCATGAGATTGATGAACGACGTGTTCAGGGAGTATTTGGACGTGTTCGTCATCATTTTCATTGATGATATTCTGGTATACTCGAGGAGTCAGGAGGAGCATGCGACTCACTTGAGGTTGGTTCTGGAGAAGCTTCGGGAGCAGAAGCTTTTTGCTAAGTTGAGCAAGTGCAGTTTCTGGCAGCGAGAGATGGGATTTCTTGGCCACATTGTTTCTGCAGAGGGAGTTTCTGTGGATCCGGCTAAGATTGAGGCTATCAGAGATTGGCCTAGACCTAGTAGTGCCACCGAGATCAGGAGTTTTCTGGGTTTGGCAGGATACTACAGGAGGTTCGTCAAGGGGTTTGCTACCATGGCGCAGCCGATGACGAAGTTGACTGGGAAGGATGTCCCGTTTGTTTGGTCAGCTGAGTGTGAGGAGAGCTTTAGTCAGCTCAAGGAGATGTTGACTACTACACCAGTGTTGGCGTTACCCGAGCCAGGGAAGCCTTACATGGTGTATACAGATGCTTCAGGCATTGGTCTTGGTTGTGTGCTGATGCAGGAGGGCAGAGTGATAGCATATGCTTCGAGACAGTGGCAGGGCAGTGAGCGTAACCGTCCTACACATGACTTAGAGTTGGGAGCAGTGATCTTCGCGTTGAAGATTTGGAGGTCTTACTTGCTAGGTGAGACAGTACAGGTCTTCACGGATCACAAGAGTTTGCAGCATATCTTCACTCAGCCGATGATGAACGCGAGACAGACGCGCTGGGTTGAGTTCTTGGCGGATATCAGGTGAGCATTAACTACCATCCGGGCAAGGCTAACCTAGTGGCGGACGCGTTGAGTAGACGGAGGTATGATTCCGCAGTTGAGCGAGATGTGGAGTCTCTAGTTGGCGAGATCAGTACCTTGCGTTTGTGTGCCATTTCGCAGGAGCCTTTGGGTTTAGAGGCAGTGGATCAGGCGGATCTACTTAGCAGGATCAGAGTTGCTCAGCAGAGTGATCAGAGTTTGCTAGATGCGACGAGAGTGACTGGTTCTGAGTATGAGGTCTCTGCGAATGGGACTATCTTGGTTCGTGGGCGAGTTTGTGTGCCTAAGGATGTGGAGTTGAGACATCAGATTTTGGGAGAGGCTCACGCGAGCAAGTTTTCCATTCATCCGGGAGCGACCAAGATGTACCATGACCTCAAGAGGTACTATCATTGGGTCGGGATGAAGAGGGATGTAGCAGACTGGGTTGCGAAGTGCAACACTTGTGCCTTGGTGAAGGCAGAGCATCAGGTTCCGGGTGGTCTTTTGCAGAGTTTACCCATTCCAGAGTGGAAGTGGGACAGGATTACGATGGATTTCGTGGTTGGACTACCTGTTTCGAGGACTTTCGATGCTATCTGCTGTTTTGGCTAGGAAGTTTGTGCGAGAGATTGTGAGGCTGCATGGAGTGCCAGCTAGTATTGTGTCAGACCGTGATCCCAGATTCACTTCAGAGTTTTGGAGGCGTTTCAGGCAGAGATGGGCACTAAGGTGCATTGAGTACAGCTTATCATCCGCAGACAGATGGTCAGTCAGAGAGGACTATTCAGACTTGGAGGATTTGCTGAGGATGTGTGTGTTGGATTGGGGTGGCCATTGGGCAGATCACCTGAGCTTAGTTGAGTTTGCATACAACAACAGCTTTCAGGCGAGTATTGGCATGGCTCCATTTGAGGCTTTGTATGGGAGGCCATGTAGGACACCCCTATGCTGGACCCAAGTGGGGGAGCGCAGCATGTATGGAGCTACTTATGTTCAGGAGACGACAGAGAAGGTCCGTGTTGTGAGGCTGAACATGAAGGAGGCTCAGGACAGGCAGAAGAGTTATGCAGATAGACGCAGACGAGAGCTTGAGTTTCAGGTTGGAGATAGAGTTTATCTCAAGATGGCTATGTTGAGGGGTCCTAACAGATCCATAGCAGAGAACAAGCTGAGTCCGCGTTTATGGGTCCGTTTCCAGTAGTGGAGCGAGTTGGGCCATTGGCTTACAGGCTGGAGTTGCCTGAGATTATGAAAGCCTTTCACAAGGTTTTTCATGTGTCGATGCTGAGGAAGTGTCTTCACCCTACAGAGGAGTTAGTGGCTAGGATTCCAGAGGATCTTCAGCCAGATTTGACAGTGCCGGCAGTGCCTGTGAGGATTTTAGAGAGGAGGGAAAAGGTTCTGAGGAACAAGAGGATTCCCTTACTGAGGATTTTGTGGGATTGCAGTGGTTCTACAGAGGAGACTTGGGAGCCAGAGGCAAAGATGAAGTTGAAGTTCAGGAAGTGGTTCGACAAGCAGGTCGAGGAGTGAGCTTATTTCATCTTTGTAGCCTCAGTTGTTATTTTTGGCTTTGGTGTTATTGTATTTTCGTTTTCGTTGTAACGATATACATTTTGGAGTTTTAATGAGATGCAGTTTTTCCTCATTTTGCCTTGTGTTGTGAAATGGTATTCGGATGTTACACATGTTTGACCAGTTTTTGGTTGTGAGACGGTCTAATCTTATGGTTATAGACATTTTTCCGGAATTTTTACTCTAAGGATTGCGATCCTGAATAACTCATCATGTTTTTGGAGACTTCGTTCTCTGGCAGACTCTCTGGGTGCAAGTAGGCCTCAGTTGAGTGTAGCTTATCTGGGTGCAAGTAGGCCTCAGTATAAGCAGTTTGTTCATCTGGGTGCAAGTGGGCCTCAGTATGGACGTTTCGGGTTCGTCTGGGTGCAAGTGGGCCTCAGTGCGGACCGGTGTGGACTTGTCTGGGTGCAAGTGGGCCTCAGTACAAGTGGTTTGTGTGTTTGGATGATGAGTTAGGAGTGAAAATTTCTTGGAACGTGCTTATGACATAGGATTTGACATATGTCTCGGGGATCAGGTGAGGATCTCCAGTGTTGCGGCCTTGCGAGGTCGGGTTTTTGTGGTCTTTGTGACGTTTGTTTGGGATTCGAGGACGAATCCAGTTTAGTGGGGGAGAGTTGTAACATCCGTAAACCAAAGAATTGTGATTTTTCTTTAGTGTCGGTCGACACCAGGTGGTGTCGGTCGACACCAATGGTTAAAATCGATTTCGGTTCAATTTAAGTCAATTGAAATCCGGTTTAGGCCCGGTTTAGGGCGGAAACCCTTGTCTTGAATAAAAGTCGTGCAGCCGCTTCCTCTTCTCTGTTTTGTCGTTTTGTGGCGAGTTTGGAGAGGAGAAGAGATTTGAGCGATTTTGTTTCGATCGATTCAAGGCTGGTTCGTCGTTGTTTCGGAGCCTGAGTCATCGTTGGTGGCTGCTGCGTCGCTGTTCTTCGTGTCCTTCGTCAGATTCATCATCTTCAATCCAATTTCCCCTCTTTTCAACCTAAATCAAGGTGAGTGCATGACTGTGGGTCCGTGATTGCTAGATTCAGGATTGTATGTGTTTATGTGGTGATTCGTGATGATATTGATGTTTGATTCAGTGTTTATGGTTGTTTGATGATTTCCTGTGAATTTCGAGTTTCGGTACTGTTCATAGTCCGATCTGGTTTTTCCAGAATCGGTGTCGGTCGACACCAGAAGGCTTGTGTCGGTCGACACCAAGCTGGTGTCGGTCGACACAGACCGGTTAACTCTGGTTAAAATCAATTTAATTGGTTTAATTGAATTTGACTGGTTTAAATCAATTGGAGATGGTTTAATCGATTGGTTGGTTTAATTCGTATTTAATTAATTAATGAGTATTTAATTAATTAAATGGTTTAAAATAATTAATAATTATTTTAAAATATGGAAAATTATTATTTAATTATGAGAATTATTTAATAATTGAGAAATTGAGTTTTAATTATTAAAATTATTTAATAATTGGAAAATGGTATTTAATAATTATTGGAGTTTATAATATTATTAAATATCTAGTAATTGCGTAAATGGCTCGTAGGCAGAGTGATTGCCTCACTAAGTATTTATTAAATACTTACGCAACTCCATTCCAATGTGTTGCAGGTAAAAGATTTGTGTGATCGCGGAATCAAGGCTGAAGAGGGGGATGATAGGATGTTTACTGTTTTATTATTTTGCATTGTTTGACTTGCTAGTACCTGGTGTTTAGGTTGCTAGTATTTCCTTTAATTATTTATTTGAATTTATTTGTTGAACCTGATTTATTATTTATTTATTTATTTAAAGACTTCCGCTGAATTGTTATTTAATTTATTTATATATAAAAAAAAATGTTGGTTGTTTCAAAACTATTGAAAACTAAGAAGAAAGAGGAAAGAGCAAATAATTTCTTATATATATATAATATTTTCATTAAGGGTTAGGGTTTTTATCTAAAAGTATTTTAGTGAAAAATCAAATTCATTTTTTCTAAAGGAAAATTCAAAGATTTAATTAAGATTTTCATTAAGGGCAGTTCGGTAATTTCGCGACTGAGATTGAATGTGGTGGCTCCATTCGAAATTTTGACTTCGCAAATAATATATTAGATATGTTTAGCTTAAGTATGACCTCATAAAAAAAATTCTAAATTCACTGCTGGGTAAATAGGTGTACAGATAAAAAGGGTAAAAAATAATCTGTAACATATAAAATCATACACATAATAGAATCCTAAAGTGTCATATGAAAATTTGGTGAATTATTTTATTATTTTAACTTTATAAAAGGTCTTATTTTCCACTCTAGTTTTGTAAACAAAAAAAAACACCATGTTACTTTCAAAATTAAAACACTGCATGTATTTATAAGGTGTTAAAAATCCTTTTTTCAACATTCATAGCTTTCCTATAAATGATTGCGGGTAAAGCCTAATTTTGACTTCAAACTTATTAATCTGTGGTAAAAACAATACAGTAAAACCTCTTTAAGTAATAATGTTGGGACTTTGAAAATTTATTATCTTATAGAGGTATTACTTTATGAATAAATTCAATATTCATGTATTCTCATAATCTTCGAAAATTATTCTCGATATGATAATATATTAAGAAATGAAAATATTTATTCATTAATATGACATATATAAACTTGAAATTATTATCAAATCTTTTGGATATCATAATAAAACATATATTATTAGTTTCTATAAATATTTATTTATATAAAATTTGATACATAATAAATGTTAAAATTTTATAAATAATTATAGCTACTAATGAAGTTGAAAATGATATGTTTAGAACATATTTAACAATTTTACATGCATATAAAAATTGCATTATGAGTTTTTTATATAAGAAAAAGTTAAAGATAAACTTCAATTCATAATTTAATAATTGGTTTAGGCATATACAATGTATAATTTTATATAATTATTACTTTAACTTATAATTGGGACCATATTTTTACATAAAGTTTCAAAAATATTATTATCTTATCATCTTATCGCATTTTGCTTATTTTTACATTGGCCCTAATTGGGACCGGAAAAATTTATTATCTTATAGTGATTATTACTTTATCGAATATTATTTTATAGAGCTTTTACTGTATTTGAAGAATAGATTTTAAAACAATATTTTTCGTAGTGTACTAGTGTCTAAAGAGAAAAGAGGGACGAAAAGATGGTACAAAAAAAAGAAAAGAAAAGTGGTTCAAAAAATATTCACCAGATTTTTTGTTTTGTTTTGGCTCTTTAAAATGAAATACAAAGATTTAGTTACGCCATTACCACAAAACTGGGGCACACTGACTTCACGTGCTTTCTAGTTGCCTCTTTCTCTTTCTGGGACACAAAAAATGTTACAAATATGGATATGAAATTAATAACGTCAACAAATTCAGATATTCATCAATTTTATCTCAGTTTCATGATTACTTCGACGTTTTTGATAGTGGACCTTAGCTCTCTAAGAAAATTTGAAGCCTTATATTACCCATAAGCTAGTATTTTGGGACCCAAAAAAATTTCCAACTATATGGGCCTCAAATATAGAAGAGGCAAAGAAAGCTTTAAGGTTTTTTTGTTACCTGCACAAGACTAAAAGATAAAATCTTATGATATAAACAGGGATATATATTAAGTCATCCAAGAAAATAAGAAGACCTTTATATTTAACTAATGTTACGTAATGTAAACAAGAAAACACTACAAGAAGAAGAGGAGATAAACATTAGTATTTATGATTTCATGCATAAGTCTAAACAAATCAAGAAAACACTATTCACTCATTTTTTAAATGATTTGTGTTATGAATGTATCTATTGTCACACGCAAAGACGTTCGTTAAAGCTGTCCTGGGCAATGGCCTAAAATCAAGCTTCTGGTTTGATGTATGGACACTGTTAGGACCTCTCATCGATGCCATCGGACAGCAGCGGCCAAAGAACTTACAAGTCAATATAAATGCACGATGTGTGTACTTCTTGCGCATGGGATCTACAGCAGCCAAGATAAGATCTGGTGGTAAATCTACACACTTTCCTCACAAGAATCCCATTCCCATCCCCTACATTGAGGGATGACTTCTACACTTGGACGGTAAACAACATCACCTACAATGGCTTTAATGCATCTCGAACCTGAGAAGCAATGAGGCCAAAGGTAGATCCAAAGCGATGGGCTTCTTCTGTGTGGTTTGAGGGCTCAGTTCCTAAGCATGCTTTCAATATGTGGATTACACACCTCGACAGATTGCCAACTCGATCGAGACTTGCCTGTTGGGGGATTCCAACCTCAGTAGATTGCTGTTTCTGTGGAAGGGAAACAGAGACAATGGACCATCTATTTGTTCGGTGCAGATTCAGCACTCAAAATCTTGTCCTCCGCTCTTCTGAAAATTGCTCCAACACCGGTTCATTTCCAGTCTTGGCCAGAGATCCTCTCTCGGACAAGTAACGACTCAAACAGAGCTCCATCTCTACTGCACAAAATCGTGGCACAAGCGTCATTTACCATATCTGGAAGGAAAGGAATAACGTCATTCACAATGGATGTCATTTACCACAAGATACCATTTCCAAAGCATTTATCGGCAAATCATCAACACTATCACGGCTAGAAGAAACAGGAGGCGCTTCGACGGCCTCATGCTTCTCTGGCTTCGGTGAAAAGAACCTTGTGTTCTAATCTTGTTTTGTAACCTTGTTTTTATCTCTTTTTTTGCCAAGGTTGCTTATGTTTTATGCTTTACATTATGTATCCCCTAAACTTTCATTATGATATGATCCAAAGCCTTAGCCCTAGATCTTGTAGTTGCTCCTAGATAAGCTATGATGAACTCAATAGATTGAAAGATTATCTAGCTAAGCCTCCTCTTAATTTCTAAACTTTCTTTAGAGCTTTAAGGTTAATTCTTGGAAGTTGTTTTCTTATTGATTATAAGAGGACCTTATATAGATCCTCAAACAAACCGACTTAACATAATTAAAAGGAAAAATATCAAAACCTTAATCTAATTGTAAAAAGGAAAACCATTCCATTGATCGTATCATTACTCCCCTCCTCGACTAGGAGCTTGTCCTCAAGCTCCAACTCTAGGAATGCTACTAGCAGCCTTATTCATCCTTCCAGTTTTCTTCGTCGTATGGCTCATCCTCTTGATTATCTCCATCCCTGACTGGCATTATATGAAAAAGCATTGGATTACAAGCATGATCCCGCGTGAAGAGCTCATCACAATTGAAACAAAGTCCTTTTGCTTTTGGCTCTGCCATTTCTTCCACAGTTAACTTCTTCCAATATTTTCTCGGTGTTGCCTGTTTTGCTTCTTCTTGTTGAGGCTGAAGAACTCCAATAGATCTTCTTGCTGGCGCGAGATGTCCCCCAAATGTGCGAGTACGCTTGTCATTATCGATCTGACACTCATTATCTCTTGCATACTCCATTGCTTTAAAGATTTTGGCTAGACGAAGATACTCGACCTCCTTACTTAAGCTATCGGTCAAACCTGCACAAAATAGCCACGATTGCTGATCTACAGTAAGTTTTGTTTGTCGTCCGAGACACTCCTCAAATTGTCTGCAATAATCATCGACGGTTCTTGTGTGTCTAAGGTTTGATAACTCTCCCATGGGATTGACTGAATCTGCTTTACCATACCGACTCTTGCAAGTCTGTTTAAACTCTCTCCAGCTTAGTTGTTGAGTTACTAAACGCCTCAGATTATTGTTCCAATGGTATGCTTTTCCAGTCAATACAAAAGTTGCTTGGCGAACCCGTGCCTCATCGCTAATCACTCCCTGGTCTGTAAAGTAATCCTCACACTTCTGTAACCATTCAATAGCGTTGGTTGTACCATCATACGATGGAAAATCCATCTTCGCTGCTGGAATAAGACGCTTTTCATGGTTGAGGTCTCGATCAGAAGTCGTTTTCCATGTCGGATCATCTTGAACACGGAAATCATTCGGAGGAAAACCTTGCTGGTGTTTGGTACTCCAATTGGTTTTACGTTCCAAACACCACCACCATCGGCATGGCGATGTTCCTTCTCCCGCTCCACCGATTGCTTCTGCAATGCGCCTTCAGTTGGAAACATATTAGACCCTATGCTTGTTGTCGGTATATTAATACCGGTTTTGTTTGGTGAACTATCTGCTCCTGGTTCTATTATACGAGAAGAAACACCTCTGATTTTCTGGGTTCCACTTAAAAGCTCAACATCAAGTAGCTGTTCTTCTGTGAATTTGACTGGTGGTCCACTAGCGAGTTTTCCCTTCTGGTTTGTGCCTGAAACCGAAGTCAGCGATTGAAGAACAGCTGTGTTACTCTCCGTAGCAGCTGCAGTAGTCGCTGAAGTTTCTTGAAGAGCTCCGATCTGTTTTTCCACCTTATCGAACCTCTCACCAAAGCCATTAAATCGTTTGGTAAATTGCTCCATGAGAAGAGCGAGCTGTGCCGCGATCGTAATATTGTCCGTCATAGGATCACTTGGCTCTGATACCAATTTGATATGATCCAAAGTCTTAGCCTAGTTGCTCCTAGATAAGCTATGATGAACTCAAGAAATTGAAAGAGTCTTTAGCTAAGTTTCCTCTTAACCCTAAACTTTCTTTGGAGCTTTAAGGTTAATTCTTGGAAGTTGATTTCTTATTGATTATAAGAGGTTCTTATATAGATCCTCAAACAAACCACTTAACATAATTAAAATGAAAACTATCAAAACCTTAATCTAATTGTAAAAAGAAAAACCATTAAAAATCCCAAAACCATTGATCGTATCATATTATCAATGAATATTAACATTCCTAAAAGAATGTATCTATCGTTGAAAATATTTAGACATTTTTTTTTTAATGTGGTTTAAATAACGTTTTTAGCCACAAATAAAAGATCCAAGTTCTTTAATTTGGATTTAAAATATATTTCAAGAGATTTTAATAACAATAAATATCAACTTTCTTAAATTCATCCAAAATAATCAAATTCATCAATTTACCAAACCACAGATTTTGGTTGAATTAATACACTCTTGACAAACACCATACAGAAAGAAAAATATGAAGAGATGGGAAAACTTATTTATATTCTAGTTCGCTTTTCATGTTACTTGTATAACCTAAAAGAAATTATATTAGCTCAAATATTGGATACAGAACATGGAAGTTGTTTCTCAAAGAGACCAAGCCTATAGTCACCAAGCTTGGTTTTGTAAGCAGATGACTTGTATTGAGACCAAGTAAACTCTTTATAAAGCCAATCCTCTTGCTTTGGGACAAGACATGATAATGGTGCAATCTTCTCGGTCAACGGTGGACCTGCGAAGTAGATCATCGATAACCTTGACTTCTTTGTATTTGTGAGCACTCTGTGTTTCACACTCTTGAATCTTCCGTTAGTCAACACCTGCAATAGATAATAGGCCATATAAAATATATTAGAAATGTGTGATTTGGTTTCAAATTAGTTGAGGACAAGAATAAGATGTTGGATTCATTTGTTCATGCCAAACATGATTCATGTAATATATAAACCAAAAGAAAATATCAATGCAATAGTATCGGTAACGTGAGGGTATGTTTCTATTACTCTAGATAGACTTTTCAACATTATACCAATATATATATATATATATATTATATATATATATATAGTTTATATACAAAAAGAGAGTCAACGACAGAATCTTTAAACTAATGATCCGATCATATTTTAACACAGATACTTGTTCAAAATTTAATATTACTTTTAATTATAAATCCTAAAAGCTAAGCGCAAAGCTGAAAATTGTGGAGCTACCTTTTTTTGGTTCTTAATAAGATACAATTTTACATATAACAAAACATCTATACATATTGAATTCAGTTTATATGTGATTAGAATATTCGTATAAATTTGGATATACCATTTAGGTTGTATTTGTCCAAAAAAAAATCGCCATATGTGAAAATTTCCAATCTAATTGATAACAAAATAAAATAAAATAAAAGAGAATATTTTGCTCTGAGAAAAAGGAAAAGGTTGCAACAGAAAGGGTACCTGAAGAGTATCTCCGACAATAACGAAGAAAGAGGAGTGATCAGGTGGAACCGCGACCCAAGTTCCATCTTTGACACAGATTTGTAAACCCTCAGTGTCGTTTGATCTGAGCACTGATATTAATTGTGGATCCGTGTGCTCACCGAACCCTATCTCTTCCTTGGCCGGACTCTCTTCCTTGTCCGGGTAATGGTTCATTCTCAGGCACGAATCGCTCTCCTTCACCCTCACTAAATTGCTCAGCTTCTCCTTTGGCTCTATCTTTAGCTCTTCCGCTACCATATCCAGAACTTTGCTCGATATTCCTTTCATCTCTTCCATGTACTCTTCCACCGCCTCTCTGTTACATTTCAAAATACATTTCTCTGTTAAAAAAAAAAAACAGGAGATACAAGACGAAGCTGGGGAGCTCTGTTTTTCCTTTATTTAAAGAATATGCTAACTCTGTAACGAAATGAGAACTGATTACATGAGATTTTCGGAGAATGATTATATTATCAAACAGACTTCCTCGAGTGTAAAATCTTTTTTTTTTTAAACCATTTCTCAAATTCTTGATTGATTAAACCGTTTTCACTGAAAACGCATATGAAAGAAAAACAGAACATCCCCTGTCCGCCAAACAAGGCAACTCCGAATCAAATTTCATGGCCTTTCAAGAAGTTATTTTCCTAGAAAACTTTTAATTATTGGTTTTACCTGAAAATTGTAGGAGTTTGCTGGAAAACAGCTGCGGTTTTGGTAGACTCAAGATGATTATTAGCATTGAGGAGAATATACTCAATCCAGCCCATGTCACCTTTGGATCCGATCTGTTTACTACCGTAACCAAACGGGTCGGTTGGACCCGCTTTCTCTTTGAGAGAGTGAGGCAAAGCAAAGAAGTTGTTGGCTTCTTGCTCCAACTGGGTCATAAGATCGGGTAGGACCCCATGGCTGACGATTTTGAAGAAGCCAAACTCCTCGCATGCCTTCACGATTTGGGTTTTGGCATCTGGCTCGGTTAAGTCCACAACCGGGATTAAAACCGGACTCGGTTTGCATTTTGGGTTCACATAGACGTCGCTATCAAAAGTGGCCGGCTGTAACAAAACTACCATGGTTTACGAAAACTTATGTGAAGAATAAAAGATTGTTGAAGATCAAAGTAAGGAACTTTGAAAGAGAATAAATTTGGTGAAAAGGGGGTTTTAGCTTAGCTTTAATTTATAGTCTCTTGCTTGTGGCCTTGTGGGTAGGGACGAAGATTTTATTTTTATTTTTGACTTTTAATGCTGTTTTTGGTTATTTAATTATTTTTAATTGTTAATGTAAATTTAAATTTATGGGGGTGATTCATTATAATCTTGGTAGGATTTGAGTGTTGTGATTTTGATTCAAATTTTCTAAAACCACATATTTTGTTTCTATTTTTTAACTAAAAAATTATACCCAAAACATCCTAAAATCATAAAAAAAGATCTCTTAAAATCCAATATATATATATATTATTTCCAATAATAATGGATTTTGAAATAAAATTTTCAAATCATTACTTCAATACACCAAATCTTAAAAAGATTTTTCAATTTTGTTTTAGTAACATTAAATTTGTCATTTTAATACAAATCATTCTAACTTTTAGTTTGAATACATCCTCTAAATCTTTTTTTCTGGGTATTTATATATAACAAGATTAATTTATTTTGGTAGATCTTGTTTTAATTTCCTTTTCAGATTGACAAATCAATGGTTTAATGAAAAGGAAGAAATTCTCTGATTAGCTAATAAGAAATTATTGGCGCTTCACAAATCATATTTTAAAAGGAGGAAACTTCGCTGTTGGTGTTCCTAAAGGCTAAGGTTTCCTCCTCAAGACATCTATACATGTTGTGGGACTACGTACTAACGTACCTTCTGCCAGTTTTTTTTTAAATCCTTATGGTTATGGGAATGAAATGGTTTCTGTCCATAATACTTTTTTTTGTTAATTATAAATTTATACTCGATGTAATTTTTTTTAGTGTGGTTCAAAATATGACCCTTTTTTTTCTTTATTGTAACTTTTTTTGAAGGGTGAATTAGGTGTATATCCATATTGAGAGTCCAAATTAAACTTATAGGCATATGAAAGTCAAAATGAAAAGAGTAGCCAATTGCACTGTTTCTGGACGAAAATGCCCCTACAGAGAAAAGAGATGATCAATGTATACTATACTACATATATTACACACATGGAATAGTATTGGGGTCGGTGTTTCTATCAACGAATTCGAGCGATCTTAAACATGAGTCAGTGTTTGTATCAATGAGTTCAAGCGATCGAGCACACACACACATCAAAACCAAAAGAATAAAACAATAGAATGGGGATCGAAACATTTATAAAACAATTTAAGACCACACTTAAAATTGCAACAAAATAGTTCACCATTGTTCAATTATGGGTGTTTTTAAGATTTAGAATAACCGTGAATCGATCTGATATAATTATGAATGAGTCAAATAATGTATGGAAACTGATTTTATAATTTGTTAAACACAAAGGTTTTGGTTAATCTCGGTGCTGCTGATGATTGAATCAAATCATATGGAATCAAAAGTTATGTGTAATTGGGAAGAGTTTTCGCGAGAGAGGGTCTGATTTCTAAGATCGCGGCAGCGGCGGCAAGAAATCCGAAGAAAGAAACAATTCATGCTCTAAAATCTGAAACTATGGTTCTTTGTTCTACTGTAATAATTGTTGCTCACTTGCTCTGGTGAGATTCTAATAGCAAACTAATCTTGGGAATGTGTGTAAGATAGAGATCGGTTATTACGATCATGTGTTCAAGAACAGAAAGTGACGTGTACATAATTTATAGACTATATCTTAGCCGGACAGGCTATTTACTTAATTTCACCTTTTTTTAATTGTCATACATTCATATTTCCCTTTTTTCAATTAATGAAAGCAGTAAATCTAATATATTATTTGCAAAGTGAAAATTTCGTTTAGAGGTACCACATTCAATTTCAGCTGGTTGATTACCCACATACCCTTAATGAAAATTCTATTTTTAAATTTTCATAATTTCCTTTTTTTAATAACAGTTTTTTTGTCAATTAGTTAATTAATTAGATAATATCTTTTTATTTTATAAAAAATATAATCAGTTTTGATCTCCCAAAATTAAAAAAGCCCAAACCTTAAAAATTATATTCACGATTAATTACAAACTCTAAAAAATCATATTCACGTTAATATATAAGAAAACCTATACAAAACCCTAACTCTAATACAACTAATAAGAACATTGATCTTCTTTGTATTCTTCTAACTAGGTTCTAGAGAAAAGAAAAAAAGAGAGGTGAGCTATTTCAAAACTTTTTCGAACCATGATTTGGTTACCTTGGGAATATGTGAACTCTAATACCATAAACATAGAAGTCTTCGATACATACAGATGGTATTTTCAATTTTCAGTTTCCAGTTTTTTTATAATGTGTTACTACTTTTTCCCTGTCTCTCTCTTTAGTTGTAGTTTAAAGGTATATTATACATAATTTATTGGTTTTGTTTTTGTCTTATCATGATTATCAAGGAAAAAAAAAAAAGAAGAAGATGATGATCGTTGTGATGAACAAGATGACGGTGATAAGTTTTAGCATCACATACAAGTTTATTAAATTATGTTTGCTTTGAGTACTATTATTTAGCTGATTTTGTTATAATGTTGAACTAGAAGTGCATATCTGGGAATTAGGTTTCCACCAGCTGAATGCAAACTTGCAGATTGGTTAGTGCCACAAAGTAGGAAGGTGCTTCCTTTTCTTTTTAGATTCCTCTTTTGTGTATTCTCCATAAAAAAAATTATTCTGCTAATCATATTGGACATGGTTGTTTCCAGTGAGTATCTGTTAGAGGATGATGAAAGAGACGATCAAAGCGATGGTGGTAGTCTAGGGAAATCTCTTAGCTCTGTTTACAGGAGTCTAACATCTTATGAACAATGCAGGAGTCCATCACCTTAATCATTAACAACGTGGGAGTCCAGATTATGGTAGACAAAGAAGTCATGCCTATGACCGATCGATACGGAATGTAAAATAAAGTGGCTTTGGCTTCTCAGTGTTCACTTGCTCTAAGGGCAATACAGAAACAGAAGCTACCAAGAATGTTTGTGGCATGGTATTTCGGACATACAAGAGTAGATTTTTTTGGGGTGGTTTTTAATGTTCTGTGTTCCAGTTACATGATGCTTTTAATATTAGCAGAAGGAAGTGGAAGCAGAAGTTCAAAAAAAGGTGACGATTACAGTGGTAACTGGTGAGGATGATGTAAATTGTTTAAGCATTGATATCATATTTGTTTATTATTAGAGATGTTAATTTTGTTGGTTATTAGTTACGTTCTCACATGGAACCAATAAAAGATTTCTTATGGTTTATGTTTTGGATCAAAATCAAATATTAAATTGGCTTTGATATGATCCCATACAAGATCTCACTGATATGGCTTCTAGGGGCGGCTTAGAAGGGGGGTACAAGAGGTGCGATGAACTGAGGTTGATTGGAAAAGAAAAAAAATTAGTAGAGAAAAAGGGGCCAAAACAAAATATTAGTATAGCAAAAGAGGCACATTAAAAGGAAAAATTTGATTATTGACCAGGGCTTATAAACCCTGATTGGCTTCAAGTACGGTTAGTGACGTTGGTTTAAAAAATATGTAAATCTTTTCGTGTGATTTCGTTTTGCTCTTTTGCATGTGTTGAGACATCTTAATGGTGTTATTATCTAAACAGTGAATACTTTTGTTCTTATCTTGGAGGCACAAGGAGGAGAAGGGACCATAATATAAGCAACAAGTATAAGAGACAAATACCCGACTTAGTCATAACAGCCTTTAAATTTAATAACCAAAGCTACACATTACATGAATACAAGCAACAAAGTAAGGAGTCTTAGTGTAAGCTAAGTTTATGGCAGAATGGAAATCCTTAAAGTATAGCATTACTAAACTTCTAAGCTAAGATAATAGTATAACGAATTTGGAAGAATTAATTCACTGAACACTATTTGTGAAGTGCCATTTGAAAAAGCCATACTATATATGTTAGTTCTAGAATGAGCCCCACTCAAAAAATATCATAGCATGAAGAGATTTGTTTGCATGTAATGCAAGAAATAAATTAACATGTAAACTACTAATTTCCAAGAGGAAATTATGAATGAAATAGATGTTGAAAAGTCTTTCAGTGTATTAAAGAAACTTGGTTTTATATATATTTTACCCTACTTAGAACTCATATTAAACCTCATTGAAGGTTTTAGATTAATGTAAATCACATACCATAACAAAGGGGTTCAATATAATGTTTTTGGTAGGAGGTAGTACACATGAAATCAAGAAACTGTAAGAATAATATTAAGTGCCTCATATATCACGTTTTGCAAACATTGTGTAACTTACTTAAAGAAAATCGAGAGAACTGGAGATCCACTGAATAATAATGATCAAAGAGATAGAGAGAGATTTATCGTAAGATGGATATAGAAAATCATGAGAGTAATGCATAGTTTCAAAGAAAATGAAATATATTTCTGAGAAGGAGGAAAAACACTAGAACTGAAAAGGAGAGAGAAAAAAAATATGAGTCGAATAAAGAGAGAGACAACGCAAAAGAAAAAGAAAGATGAGTGGAAAGAAAAATGTGATGAAAAAGGAGAGGGGCTGTAGAAGAAAAAGAATAAGAAAAAGACGAACACAATAAACAATAAAAAGAAGAAGCCAAAGATGATGACTTTTCATAACGTGATTTTGGAGATCCAGAAAAGAAATCTAGAGAGAGGGAGACCTATTGAGAATAGTGATACTTACTGAGAAAGATATTATGATTGAGAATACCAATGATCATAGCGAGAGACATTAGCAATTCCATGGTAATCTATATGTAGCACCTTTCTCTTATAATACTATTCTAGCAACAATTAGTGATTGTATTTCTTATTTTGATGTATAGGTTGTAGAACAAACAAACATGGTGTATTAGTGTTTGATTATGATAGTTTGACATGTTATGGTGCTTTGAGATATGTTAATTGTGATTTGGTGTTTGTTGCTCAATGAGCCTTATTGGAGAGACAAACATATATGGACTGTACACAAATATATTCGTTTAGACATAGTCATAATAAATTGGTTGTCTAGATAAATTTCTCTTCATCTCGGATCCTATAATTCACCTTATTTGAACCTCTTTGCTATGTTTTGTTTTTACACAATCTTAAATTTCATTAATCGCAACTCTTTTTCTCTATGATCCTTAAAAAACCTAATTGCATATTACAATAAGAATTTAATGCAATACCAAAAGGTGGTTCTCTTGGGCTGTGATTCTTTTGGATAAAGTTGGTGATCAAGCTGGATCAGAGGAGGTTTTTTCAACAAAGGCAAGTTGGAGAGTTGTATTAGACTTTACAAGGTATGTGTTTGTTGGTTGATCAATGCACATAAGTGAAAGGCATATTAGTCTTTGGATGTATCATAGTCTTGCTTCATAAACGAACACCCTAAGTATGGGTTGTGTATGTATTCACTTTAGATATGGGGTTCTTGGTGGAATCAATACTGGTAATATTTTAAGGTATTTGATTGTTTATAGTCAAGAGTCCTAAACTGAATCAATAGTGAAATATATTACCAGGTAGACGAAGAACAACATGAAGAAGAAGCAAAGTATAACGCCTCAAAAAGCTGGATTTAGATAGCAAAACATATATAATGAAGAAGAAGAATATAAGAGCTGAGAATAAGAAGGAAAATTGAAAGAAGAAAATCAGAGGATAAAGAAGATGAAAGAAGTACAACTGAAAAAAAAAATGTATGAGAAGATGAAGAAGAAGAAATATGAGAAGATGAGAAAAGATAAATAAAATAAAATAAAGAGAAAGACAAAACTGATAAATAAGATGTCGCAAAAAAAGAAAAAGATTGATAATACAAAATGATGAAGAATACAAAACGAAATAAGAAGAAAAATCTGAATAAAAATAAGGAAAAAATGAAAGTTAGAAGATGAAGACGGAAAAAACAAAACAAACAAAATAAAAGAAGGAAAAAGTTGAAGAATATGTGAAGAATAAAGAAGTTGGAAAAAAAATAAGAATACAAAGCCAATTCAAAAAAAATTGTAAATAAAAGAAAGAAAACAAATAAAAACCAGGAAATAAAAAGATGACGATGAAGAGAGAGGAAAAGAAATAGAGAATAGAAAATTTGATAAGAATAAGAAAAAATGGTAGAAAATGAAGGAAAAAAATACTAAAAAAGTAAGAGACAAAGTAAAAGAAGAAGAAGATAAAATGGGTTGAGGTTTACGATGGTATATTAATGGGTGTAAAATTTAGTTTTTGGTGCATTTTAAAAAACTTGAATACACTACATTACCAATAAAAACTAAAGAAAACAAAAATAAAAGCAAATTCATAACCAGTTTGTAAAATGTAGGGTTTTGGTGTGGCGTTTGGTGTGCGGTTCGGGGTGGTGGGAGGGGGGTGTTATAATGTGGGGTTTGGGTTTATGTTTAGGGGGTGGTGTTACATTGTAGGGTTTGGGTTTAGGGTGTAGGGTTGTTTAGGGGAGGGGGTGTTACATTGTGGGGTTTGGGTTTAGGGTATAGGGTTTATATTGATGGTTGTAGGGTTTAGTTTTTAGTGTGTTTTAAAAATTTTGAATTATTAAAAAATATTGATTATAAATTTATATCTACATTTCTAAATTACATTCACAAATAGAAAAAAAGTAAAATAATTAAAGCAAATACAGAATTGAAAGATAACAAAACCAATAGGTTTTTAAAAGATCTCGACTATATAAAGTATTAAAAGTAAAAAATATTTTACAAATCCTTGAAAATCTAAACTATCGAATGAATTGATTGGTGAAATATAAGATATAGACAAGAATTAATTAAAACACAAATAAAAGAAAAGAAGACAGTGAAAAAGAAGATGGTAAATTTGGAGAAGAAGAAGAAAACTCGAACATGAGGAAACATAAATCAAAAAAGAAAACTGAAATGTGAGGAGAAAAAATAAATAAATGAGAGATAAATAAAAATTGGAATAATATGACGCCAGAGAAGACAAAGAATTTAAAGATAGAGATAGGGGGAATGAGGAAGAAGAAAAACCGGAAAAAGAATGTAAAGAAAAAGAAGAATAGAGTTGGAGAATATGAAAACACAAGAAAAAATTGAAGAACAAAAATTGGAAGAAGAAGAAGAAAAAGATGATGAGAACGAATATAAAATTGAAAGAAAAAAAAGATGGAATAATTGGAGAAGAAAACAAGAAGTGGGGAATCTTTTGTGTATCTTAAAGCAAATGAAGAAGATTATGTACAAAAATGAGAAAGAGAAGAGAAAAACAAGACACATTAATCAAGATTACAAAAATAAGAAATCGACAAAAACAATGAATGCAATAAAAAATTCTACTACTTATGTTATTAAAATCTTAATACTAACTACCATATCTGAGGTTACTAACTACCTCAAGGACCTCAAACTAGCATTAAATTTTTAATAAGGTTACTAACTACCTCAAACTAGAATAAGATGATGTGAGAGAAGACGAAGATAATAAAGATAGAGAGAGATGGAAAATGAGAAAGATAAAAAACGGAAAAAAAGTGTAAAGAAAATTAGAAATAAAAAGAATAATAGTGAGTTGAAGGATATGAAGACACAGTAAAAGATTGAAGAAAATAAATTGGGAGAAGAAGAAGAAAAAGAAAAAAATGATGATGACAACGAAAAAAATGAAGAAAAAGAAGAAGATGGAATCACTAGAGAAGAATATAAGGAAGAAAAAACAACCACTACAAAAAAAAAATGCTTCTAAAAAAGTAGAAAAATAAAAACAATTCGAGAACCAATTTGTAATGTGGGTTCAGGTGTGCAGTTTAGGGGGAGGGTTATAATCTGGGTTTGGGTTTAGAATTTAAAGAAAATTAGAAATGAAAAGAAGAATAGTTAGTTGGAGAATATGAAGACACAAGAAAAGATTAAAGAAAACAAATTAGAAGAAGAAGAAGAAATAATAAAAAGATTATGACAGGGAATAAAAAAATGGAAGAAAAAGAAGAAGATTAGATTACTGGAGAGAAGAAAATAATCATTATAAAAAAAACCTTCTTTTAAAAAAACTAATAAAATAAAAGCAAATCCAAAACCAATTTGTAATGTGGGTTCAGGTGTGCGGTTTAGGAGGAAGGGAGGTAGAGGGGGGAGGATTATAATATGGGTTTGGGTTTAGAGTGTAAGGTTGTTTAGGGGGAGGGTTATAATGTGGGGTTTGGGTTATAATCTGGGTTTGGGTTTAGAGTGTAGGGTTGTTTAGGGGGAGGGTTATAATGTGGGGTTTGGGTTTAGGGTATAGGGTTTATATTGATTGGTGTAGAGTTTAGTTTTTGGTGCATTTTTAAATACTTGAATTGTTATTGAAGTACATCAAAATTAAAAATTGTTCATTATAATTTTATATTTACCATTTTAAAATACATTCACAAATATGAAAACAATTATAGCAAATCCAGAATCAAAAGATAACAAAGCAAATAATGTTTTTTTAAAGATCTCAACTATATAAAGATAAAAACAATTTCACAAATTCTTAAAAATATAAATTATCGAATGAACTGATAAATGAAAGACAAGACGTAGACAAAAACGAAAAACATGAGTATAAGAAAAGAAGACCGTGGAAAAGAAGAATGGAAACTTCAAGAACAAGAAGATAAATCAACATGAGAAAAAAAAAAATTAAAGAAGGATAAATTGAATGTGAAGACAATAAAGACAAAGAAGAGATAATCAAAAAGTAGAATAGGATGAAGTCAGAAAAGATGAAGATGATAAATATAGAGAGAGGGAGAATGAGAAAGAAAAAAAAAACGGAAAAAGAATTTAAAGAAAATTAGAAATAAAAAGAAGAATAGTGAGTTGGAGGATATGAAGACACAAGAAAAGATTAAAGAAAAAAAATTGGAAGAAGAAGAAGAAGAATAAATAAATAAAAGATTATGACAACGAATAAAAAAATGGAAGAAAAAGAAGAAAATGAGATTACTGGAAAAGAATAAAAGAGAGAAGAAAACAATCATTATAAAAAAACATTATTTTTAAAAAATTAATAAAATAAAAGCAAATCAAAAACCAATTTCTAATGTGAGGTTCATGTGTACTGTTTAGGAGGGAGGTAGAGGGGGGGAGGGGGTTGTAATGTGGGTTTGGGTTTAGGGTGTAGGGTTGTTTAGGGGAGGGGATATAATGTGGGGTTAGGGTTTAGGGTGTAAGGTGTAGGGTTTAGTTTTTGGTGCATTTTTAAAATATTGAATTGTTATGGAAGTATATCAAAATTAAAATTGTTGATTATAAATTTTTATCTAGCATTCTAAAATACATTAAGAAATAGAAAAAAGCAAAATAATTAAAGCAAAAACAGAATCAAAAGATAAAAACAAATAAAAATTTAAAAGATCTCAACTATATAAATATTTCACAAATCCTTGACAATATAAAGTATCAAATGAATTTGGGTTTGGGTTTAGGGTGTAGGGCTGTTTAGGGAGGGGGGGTTATAATGTGGGGTTAGGATTTAGGGTGTAGGGTTTATATTGATGGGTGTAGGGTTTAGTTTTTGGTGCATTTTTAAAATTTCGAATTGTTATGGAAGTATATCAAAATTAAAAATTGTTGATAATAAATTTTTATCTAGCATTCTAAAATACATTAAGAAATAGAAAAAAGCAAAATAATTAAAGCAAAAATAGAATCAAAAGATAAAAACAAATAAAATTTTAAAAGATCTCAACTATATAAATATTTCACAAATCTTTGAAAATATAAAGTATCAAATGAATTGATAAGTGAAATACAAAAGGTAGACAAGAACAAAAAACAAGAGAGTAAAAAGAAAAGAAGACGATAGAAAAGAAGATGGAAAACTTTGAAAAGAAGAAAACTCGAACATGAAGAAAAAGAAATCAAAGAATAAAAAATGGAATGTAAAGAGAAAATAGACAAGAAGAGATAAACAAAAACTAAAATAAGATGATGTGAGAGAAGACGAAGATTATAAAGATAGAGAGAGATGGGGAATGAGGAAGACAAAAAAACGGAAAAAGAGTGTAAAGAAAATTAAAAGGAAAAAGAAAAATAGTGAGTGTTAGAGGATATGAAGACACAATAAAAGATTGAAGAAAATAAATTGGAAGAAGAAGAAGAAGAAAAAAAATGATGATGACAACGAAAAAAAAGAAGAAAAATAGGAAGATGGAATCACTACAGAAGACTATAAGGGAGAAAAAAAAAATTCTTCTTAAAAAAGTAGAAAAATAAACGCAAATTGAGAACCAATTTGTAATGTGGGTTCAGGTGTGCAGTTTAGGGGGAGGGTTATAATATGGGTTTGGGTTTAGAGTGTAGGGTTGTTTAGGGGAAAGGGTTATAATGTGGGGTTTGAGTTTAGGGTGTAGGGTTTATATTGATGGGTGTAGGGTTTAGTTTTTGGTGCATTTTTAAAAACTTGAACTATTATGGAAGTATATCAAAATTAAAAATTGTTCATTATAATTTTATATTTACCTATTTAAAATACATTCACAAATAGATAAAAAAAAAAACAACTACAGAAAATTCAGAATAAAAAAATAACAAAGCAAATTTTTTTAAAATAAAATATCTCAACTATATAAAGATAAAAATAATTTCAAGAATCCTTAAAAATATAAACTATCGAATAAACTGATAAATGAAAGACAAGACGTAAACAAAAACGAAAAACACGAGTACAAGAAAAGAAGACGGTGGAAAAGAAGAAGGGAAACTTCAAGAACAAGAAGAAAAATCGAACATGAGAAAGAAAAAAAATTAAAGAAGGAAAAATGGACTAAAGACAAAAAAGAGATAAACAAAATGTAGAATACTAGAATAGGATGAAGATGAAGATGATAAAGAAAGAAAATTAGAAGAAAAAAAAATAGTGAGTTGGAGGATATGAAGATACAAGAAAAGATTGAAGGAAACAAATTGGAAGAAGAAGAAGAAATAAAAAAAGATTATGACAATAAATAAAAAAATGGAAGAAAAAGAAGAAGATGGGATTACTGGAGAAGAATAGAAAGAAAAAAAACCTTCTTTTAAAAAATAATAAAATAAAAGCAAATCCAAAACACATTTGTAATGTGGGGTTCCATGTGTGCGGTTTAGGAAGGAGGTAGAGGGGGGGTTTGTAATGTGGGTTTGGGTTTAGGGTGTAGGGCTGTTTAGGAGAGAGGGGGGGGTTATAATGTGGGGTTTGGGTTTAGGGTGTAGGGTGAATAAAAACCACTAGAAAATAAAAAAATGACAGATCAGACAAAGAGATGAAGAGAAAGGAGAAAAAAGATAACATGAACATAAAGAATAAGAAGTCAAAGTTGGAAAAATAGAAAATAAAAACGATAAGAATAAAAAGTTAGAAAAGAAAAGTTACTTATGAAAGAGGAAACAATTCGGGAAAACGAACAATCAAAGAGAGTCAAGTGATACGAATGTAGGGTTTATATTGGTGGGTTAGGGTTTAGAAGGTAGGGTTTATATTGGTGGGTGTGTGGTTTAGTTTTGTGTGTGTTTTAAAAATCCTTAGTTTTTGAAAATTTTAATAAAAAAAGAAAACTTTAGTCTTTGAAATTTCTAATGAAAAGGAAATAGAAAAACAACTATATTGTTTGATCTTTATTGTTTAATCTTTTGCTCAAATCATATCGATAAAATAATAGCACTGCTTATTCTTAAAATTTCAAGTGAATTTTTGTAGAACAACAACAATTATAACAAATTAAGCCAGAAATATTTAGTTCAAAATGAAAAGAGTTTTCAAAAAAATTCTTAATCGATAGTGGTTTAAGAATTTGATACAGGAATTTTGCTTTAAAATATATAGCAGCCAGTTGCTATTTATCCTTCAATTTAGTCAATTTACCTAGAAACAAAAAGCGGATCAATAAGAAGCTGAAGAAGACGAATGTGATAAGAAGTAAAGAAATACTTGAGGACGAAGAAATATCGAAAAAAATAATAAAGAAAAATCAGAAAAAATAAGGAAGTGGAAGACATCAAGAAGATGAAAAGGATGAAACAAGAACACCAACAAGAATGAGAAGATGAAAAAGAGAAACAGAAAAGAAAAAGATGAATCAGAAAAAGACGATAAAAAGAGAAAGAAAAAGTTAAGATCATTGGAGAAGAAGAAGAGGAATAATTAGCCGCATACAGAAAAGACGAAGAAGAAGCCGAGAAGGTGAATAAAAACCACTAGAAAATAAAAAAATGACAGATCAGACAAAGACAATGAAGAGGAAGGAGAAAAAAAGATAACATGAACATAAAGAATAAGAAGTCAAAGTTGGAAAAATAGGAAATAAAAACGAGAAGAATAAAAAGTTAGAAAAGAAAAGTTACTAATGAAAGAGGAAAGAATTCGGGAAAACGAACAAATCAAAGAGAGTCAAGTGATACGAAGGTAGGGTTTATATTGGTGGGTTAGGGTTTAGAAGGTAGGGTTTATATTGGTGGGTTAGGGTTTAGAAGGTAGGGTTTGGTGTGTGTTTTTTAAATCCTTAGTTTTTGAGAATTTTAATAAAAAAAGAAAACTTTAGTCTTTGAAAATTCTAATGAAAAGGGAAATAGAAAAACAACTATATTGTTTAATCTTTTGCTCAAATCATATCGATAAAATAATAGCACTGCTTATTCTTAAAATTTCAAGTGAATTTTTGTACAACAACAACAATTATAACAAATTAAGCAAAAATATTTAGTTCAAAATGAAAAGAGTTGTCAAAAAAATTTCTTAATCGACAGTGGTTTAAGAATTTGATAAAGGTATTTTGCTATAAAATATATAGCAGCCAGTTGCTATTTATCCTTCAATTTAGTCAATTTACCTAGAAACAAAAAGCGGATCAATAAGAAGCTGAAGAAGACAAATGTGATAAGAAGTAAATGAAATACTTGAGGACGAAAAAATATCGAAAAAAATAAATAAAGAAAAATCAGAAAAAATAAGGAAGTAGAAGACATTAGAGAAGATGAAAAGGATGAAACAAGAACACCAACAAGAATGAGAAGATGAAAAAAGAGAAAGAGAAAAGAAAAAGATGAATCAGAAAAAGACGATAAAAAGAGAGAAAAAACGAAGTTAAGATCGTTGGAGAAAAAGAAGAGGAATAATTAGCCGCATACAGAAAAGACGAAGAAGAAGCCGAGAAGGTGAATAAAACCACTAGAAAATATAAAAAATGACAGATCACACAAAGATGATGAAGAGGAAGGAGGAAAAAAGATAACAGGAACATAAAGAATAAGAAGTCAAAGTTGGAAAAATAGGAAATAAAAACGAGAAGAATAAAAAGTTAGAAAAGAAAAGTTAGTAATGAAAGAGGAAATAATTCGGGAAAACGAACAATCAAAGAGAGTCAAGTGATACGAAGACGATAAATTAATTGAAGAAGAATGAGAATACAAGGAAGAAGAAAAATAGAAAGAAAAAAAAAACGAAGAAAAATCGGAAGAAACGGAAAAAGAAGAATTTGACATAGACAATAAAGAAAAAATGAGATCGTCGGAGTTTAGTTAATTTTTGCATACATGAAAGTTGTATAATAATGAATAATGTTTTGGAGTAGGATAAAACTCATGAAAGATTTGAAAGACAAGAATTAATGAAATTGAATAAAATGGTATATAAACTATAAAGTAGTTATCTAATACATTTGGTTTGGTATGAATATTTAATGAGTATAATTTGATAGTTTTTCAAATGATACAAATTTTTAGTTTATTTTTTCAAAATAGTTCATGCGACGCAATGTAGAATCTCTTCTAAATCCCAATCCCAGAAAGAATGAGTTGGGGTTTCTTTTTTGCTCTTTCCTCATCTAATATTTTATTTTTATGACAAACAAAACAAATGAAATAAGAAAAAAAAAACAATAGAAGAATATAACAATAAAAAAATTAGAAAAATCGAAAGATAAAAATTATGATCGAATAAGAACTTAAAGCTGTTAAAGAAAAAAAATAATAAATTTAAAATAATTGATATGGTTTTGTGCACTAAAATAAAATAAAAACATAATAAAATATTCAAAATACAAAATATATGAAATTGACTAATATAGTATATAAATAACTCATCCAAAACGTAATGAAACTTAAATGATTTTTATCAAATTAATTTTGTATATCTATATAAGTTTAAAAGTCAATCATCTTAAATTATATTACTTATGCAATTAAAAATTTGATTAAATTTATTATTTTAAAAATGTTATGCCCGCAGAAGGTGCGGACCAACCACCTAGTTTATTTATTTATTTATTAAGTTCATATATGATAATCATAAGTAATTATGTCCCCATTACTCTCATATGGCTCAACTATCAGTATGTTGTTGAAAAGCATTGTTTAATTCATTACCATATAAAATGAGTTTATATCTTAATATCATAAATATTTGCTATTATAAATTAATGGTTTCGAAAAAACATAAAAAATCCAAATAGTTAAACTTTGGGTTGTAATAAATCATAAGCATTTTTGTCAACATATTAGTTTGAATCTAACTGATGACTTAGTGATGCTACTATGTAGAACAAACGGATATGCTACATATGTACTAGTTTAAATGAATTTTGGTCGTAGCATCTTACTAATATAGATTAAATATTTTTTGATCACGGAAAGTTTTCTTACAAAAGGTGATGCTAATTTGACACATGGATGTGGGCGCGCGCGTCTAATACATGGTCATGACTCATGAGGCACTCCACATATCTCTCCTCTCCTTGTTTTTGGTTTCTTGGATAATTTCCCCATGCGTACGTATGTACTGGATATTTTGTTTTTGGGATAAAATAGTAAATATGTACTATACGTTTCAATCTCAAGTACATGAAACATGATATGCCCTTTAATTTTTGGTTGAGGTCATATAAACGTCATACTTTTGTTTTAAAATTTGAGATTATACATATAGTTATAGTTTGTATATCCTATCCTATGTGTAGTTTTTATAAGATAAGTTGGGATTCGGTCGACGATTTTATATTGAATTTTTGCAGTGATGCCCTATTGACACGTGTGACAACCATGATCAGTGTGCATGAAGTGTATAAAACCACTGAGGAGTCGAAAACTGAACACTTACACTTTCACGTGATGGTCATACGAATGCGTGTTTCTATTAATAGCATGTTTGTCTTTATATATGGAGACACTATGTTTCTGTCGGATTATTGGGCGATACATATCATCACTAGAAACTATTTTCGGCGGTGACACTTGTACCTCGGAAATGCATATTTCTTCGAGTGTGCACGTAATTTGCAGAAAATAACCTATTTCGTTATATACAGTATATTTTTTCGTTATATACATTACATATGATCTAAAATATATTTATTATTTATTATTTATTTTATTTTTATTTTGTTGTGAGGCTCTCCACATACATGGCGATGGGGCTCTCCACATATCTCTCATCTCCTTTTATTTGTTTCTTGTCTATTTAGTATAGGAAGAGATTTATGTGCTAGCTATTCACATACATTTCGCCCAACTTGTAGGCGGTGATTGAGTGCTCACCATTTTCAAGGATACTCACCGCAGTGACACATTTCCAACTTTAGCAAAAAAAAAAAATGTAACACATTTTCAATCCCAAACTTTGTGACACATTTTTAAACATATATTCTCGTGGGGTAGTACGTAGGACCAGTGTGCAGTTTTGTAAAGTTTATAAAAGAAAAAAATACTCATTATTTAAATGCTACTAAGAAATAAAGCTTTGTAATATTCGGAGATTTTTGAAAAATTATTCACCAGTAGCCGCCGGGGTTAAAAATGTTTTTTTTTGTTTTGTTTTTGAAAACAAATGTTTTTAGAGAGGACAATATATGCTTTTAATAATCGATATAAAAATATTGGTTACTGAAACTTTTTTCCATATCACTCTTCGAAACTGAAAGGGTCAAATCCTTCACCAATTGATTTTCTAAACTCTTTCCAATACTGCTTGGCTTCCATATCTTTGTCTAGCATCGTGTATATAATTGCCTGTACATTCGAAAAAAAAAAATCAGTAAATACTAATTAAAAGACTAATATAGTATATATATAGCTAGAGCGATTTATTGATATGTTTACGTACGAACCTTATAAAGAGGGATCCGAACATCAGAAATCTGGGCATTCTCAGCATTTAGACAACTATACTCAGCAGCTTCTTGATACCTTTCCTGGAATATTGTCCAATTAAACTAACTATTAACTATAAATACAATACTTTTTAAGAAAACATGAGATTACATTTTATAGAACAAGTTGATTAAGATGAAGAAAAACATTTGCATGTGTGTATATAAACATTATATATGTTAATAAACAAAGAAAAATAAGAAAAGAAAATCACCAGCAATATTAAAATCTCAACAAGAGCCATCTGGACATTGAAGTCGGCCTCAGGCTCGTTTATGAATCGCATGTTTGCGTCGCGAAGGAGCTGCACCGCCTCCTCACATTTTCCTTCCTTCATCTTCCTTACCGCCTCCATCTATATTTATTTCCCAAATTTAAAAACATTAAAAACTGATTGAACTTATGGTTATATAGTCTTACAGCATGCATGCTATAAATTCTATATCCTATTACCTATATGAGACTGACTTGGTTGCAGATAACTCGAATAGTGTCAATTCTTCTTTCTTATTCTTTAAGTTTGAGTTTACTGAACGTCGACTAACTTGTTGACCATAAGTATTAAATATATCAAATTAGGTTTAAGTTTTATTGAAAATAAGAAAAAAAATCTGTGACTATACGTGGAGGTAGAGACTAAATTAAATTAAAAAGATCTATATATTTAAATAAATATGTATTCTTGAAATACTTTTTTTTTTCATGTCATATATATATCATCTAAACTTTTTTGGGTTATTAGAAATATAAAACCGAACGTTCATTTTGTTTTGATTCACCACTAGCTAGTCTAAGGGATCAAGAACCCACGTGTAACTACAAAAATTAGATAACATATATGTATGTTTGCAAATTGTACCTTGATGGAATCAATATCTTCCTTTGAAGGCAAAGAAGGGAGCTTATGAAGATTGAATGGTCTTTGAGAAGGAATAGGTTTAGCAGAAGCAAGCATTGAGCTCACTTCAAAGAGAGAACGCAATGCGTACTTAGCCGGCAAAGGATTCATCCCAGAAGACGATGATACGGCGGCCGTCGGTTTTCCGGATATGATCATGTCGGCGGAGCTTGGATGCATAGCTGCGGCGGCAGTATAACTCATATTGTTTATCTTGAAGCCGAAGATACTAATTAAGGCGCAAGTAAGTGCTAAGGATGCTCCTGCCGCCATTTTTAACGGCCTTAAGCGCTTTTTTTCAACTGGATAATCACTTTTGTTATTTGATTTGGCCATCATGATTGGTGATCTCATGAACAAACGGCCACATTGACCGCCATTGGAGGGAAAACCGAGAAACAAGTTTTGGGATTTGAGAGCTTGTTTATGTGTGTAGGTGAAACTAGAGAAAGGCACTGTGATTTTCTGAGTATTGCCTAGAAGAAATGTAGAGGCCATTTCTTTATTCTTATGAGCAGAAAAAGACAAAAAATGGATTTTTATTGCCTTGGTTGATCTTTGTGTTAGGGAATGGTTCTTAAATTTTTCTTTGTGGTAGTTTCTCTACATGCATAGAACATATGAGATTTCAGGGTTTGTGAAGGAAAGCATCAATTTGTTGCTTTAGACAGAAGTAACTACAGTTTCACAGAAAGGCATCAAATATTTTTACTTAAAACACGCAAGTACGTATATAGGTACGGTTTCTCTATTTTATTTACAGTGTTTGTATCCTTCCTTTTTCGAAATTAGAAAATAAATGTTTCCCCTTGTATTCTACGTACATACTTTTGATTTTTGATATACTGTACCTAGTGTAGATTTTTGATTAGGATCAAGATAATGTTATTCTTTTCCAAAGTCTTGGAAACTTGGAAATACACATGACGATATATTCTTTCTTTACGTATGATGCAAGACTAACATTAGAATAACTTGAATGGTTTCCTCTTCTATGTGCAATCTAATTTAATTTTGTATATATAAGAAACTTTTAAAAAGGAAACATTTTAGTATTTCGACATTACAAAATACAAAGAAACCGGACAAACATATATTCCGGTAAGTATTAGGTGGATCGATCGAAGAACAAGTTCAACATGAAAAAAAAGTATGGAGCAGCAGTTGCACCCGTATTCGTTCTTGCTGGTGCCTATGTCGGTTGGAGCTACATAAATCGTCGTTTATGGAAAAAGAAAGATGATAACAGTGGTCGAGATAGCCCCGGTAAAAGCTTTGTAGAACAAAAAAGAGATAACAATGTCAAAAACATTAGTAAGGAGGCTTCTTCAGAAAGAAGAGGAAGAGATCATAAAACATTCTCAAGATCTGTTTCAATGGGGGCTATCCGAGGAGGAAAATTGGCATTGCAAAGATTACTTGATTTGCACTCATATCGCGTTGATACTTCTTCCCTTGCAAATGCTGAGATGGAATTTGAATCATTGCTTTCCAAGGAAACCCCAGATTTTGGGTTGCTTCAGGTTATTCATTTACGTAATGTTTCATTATTTTTCTTCTCTTTCGGGTAAAATATCGCAGTTTGTTAGAATCTTATTTACTTGGCCCTCTTGCAGAGAGACATTGTGAAGATGGAAATGAGTGGAAAAGAAGCAAAAGGAGTGGAGATATTGAAGAGAGCATTGGAGAAAGCAAGAGGAGAAGAGAAAGGTCATGAGGCCTATGAGATTGAGATGTTGCTTGTCGAGATGTTGATCTACTTGGTTTGCTTTCTATTTTTTTTTTTTTTTTTTTTTTTTTCCAAATAATTAACAACTACATATATATATTTTTCACTATCTTCAAAATATTTTTTTTTATATTTTAAATAGGGAAACATTGAAGAGGCTTCAAAATGTAAGTGTTTAGAGGATGAAATCATAACAGATGCAAGACGTCCTCTTTACCAGGCAAGTAATATAGTAATCCGGACCTTATGTACAGTTTAAATTCTATTTACAATTATATTTTTGCTTATTGTCAATGTTGTTTAATTATATATCATCAGACTATAATCCATTACCTCCGAGGAGATCCTGAGAAGCAAGTCGAGGAGACATTCAACAGATTCAGAGAGATTCAAATTGGCCTACAATGGCCTGGAAGTGCAGAACAATGTGAGATTCAAGAAGTCACATTACATGAGTTCAAGAAAGTAATGGAGTCTCTCAAGCAAGAAATCCAAGACAGCAATAAAAGACACATCGCAAACTCAACTCCACGTTAGACAAAACATAATTGAAACTGACAACGATATAAAATGATGGAAGATATATTTTAATAATTTTAAGAAATGATCAAAAGATCTAGTACATTAACAAGTGATACTCTTGAAAAAATGCGTCTAGTTAATTATACAGAAAATAAAAGAATAATCTAAGATATTTTGTCATATTCAACAATTTCTTCAGCGTCAAATGTCATAAAAAATACTTTTATCGGTAAGAAGTGACAAAATGGACATTGGTTTGCAACCTACTGCAATAATATTATCACTTGATAAAGAATAATAATCACCTGAATGCACAAAATGAGTTACATAAAAAAATATGTGATCCAGATAGTTATAAGAATTGGGGATAAAAGAAATCGTCTTGGTAGTCAATTTGTGTGACCGATCCAAGTAAGTGTATATAGCGTTGATAAAGGTGCTTTGATGGGGATAAAGAAATCGTCTTGGTAGTCAATTTGTGTGACCGATCCAAGTAAGTGTATATAGCGTTTAATTTCTTCTTATTTGTTCTGTATCTGTAAATGTTACTTAGATGAAGAATGATCTTTGGGTTTCACGGAAGACAATTCTCAAGAGATGGAAGCAAAGAATCCAACTACTTATTAAACATCACTAACTATTGTTCTTTGAATAAGTTTAAATCTCATTTTGCTTGCTCTTCTTTTTAATTGATCGCAATATAGATTATGAAGTTGTTTTAATTTAACAATTCTCGTGGAGTTAATTATATACAAACCAAGTCAGAGTGTCTTGGACTCGAGTCAGAAGCATTGTCATTTGGAATCCATTGAAGATGGGTCTAGAATTTCATTCTCTGTTTTGTGTTTCCTCTATCAACCCAAGTTCTGTTTTGCCTTCGTGCTATTGGCACTTTTGCTTATCAACACGAGATCTGTTTTGTCTTCCCTCTATTGGCATTTGCATATAACCAGAATCAGCCTCCTCACCATCATTTTATAAACCCACGCTAGAATCTAAACTAGCTTCTCCTTGTTGAGCGTTCCATCTCTCTGCTCCAGTCACAACAATAGTACAAAACTCCCTGTGAAACACATCCATGTTTGTAAGCATCTTGTTTTTGTAATTTACAGCAGGAGGCCACTCCTATAACCAAAGAGAAACCTTTGTTCATTACGAGAATATCTAAATCATTGTGATATAATATGGTCTTAAAAAACTACAACTCTCTGATCGGTCTTAAACCTCAAATATATGAAATAGAGGTTAGCTACTAAAATATATAAACAACTACAATTCTAAAAGACAATCCTTATTAGCTACTAAAATAGCTAGTGTTAGATCTGAGATAGCATTCGTTAAAACAGGTTACCAAAGATGTGAGTTTAGGAAACTAGAAGCTTGATTTAACTCGAAGAATATCAGGAAGGTTACAAAAGGTGTTATCTCGCCGACAAGCTTGGCGAGATGAACTATGATGAACAAGAGGAAAAACTGAGATGAAAGTAAGGGGGTGCAAAGCCTAGTAATTCTAGATGATCTCGGATGCCTTTTCACGAACGGGGGGTCTTCAATATATAGTGTTGATAGGTTGGCTTCTTGGTGAATATTCTTCCATCGGCGGGATGGAAAACTTCCTCTTTTGCGATATGGAAAACTTCCTCTTACTCTTGATTTCCTTCTATTCTTCGAGTCGGCATGAGAGTTTGTTTACATGTTCTCATGGATTGTGCCTTCCTTCTCAAGTCTTGCCATTTTATTGAGAATGTTAGGCCTAAAGTCGGATTGGACTTTGTGATTTTACTAATGATGACGGACTCAGGGAAATGTGTTAATTTCTCCTCTAACAATAAGTCCCCCCCAGCTCGGCAAGTCAAATGCAAATTGATCTCGGCGAGTTTCATGAACAAAGAGGGAGCTTAAGAATCATTAATAAAAATGCGCCACACCAGTCCGATTTTAGTACCTAAGTGCTTGCTGAATGTAGATTCGTGCCGCCTCATTAAAACCTTGGTACGGAAAAACCCAATTGGGACAAAAACAATAAGAAGGAAAAAAGAGTACGTTGACGTCATCTAATCCATAAAATGATGTGCTTCGAACGGTCCTTGCCGAGACCGAGAATGCTTTCTCGTTGAAGTTAGGGAATTTATCTTCGCATGCCGCGATGAGTTCAAATTTTGTCCATGTATGGACGGAATTGCCACGTCATCGCTTAGACGGGTATCTTATTTTTAAAGTCACGCGGGTCAGGCCCGATAATCAGTTTATTTGCGAAGAGACCCAGACCCATTAAAAATATCCTGAGCGGGAAAATAAACAAATAAAGAAATCCAAGGGAAGTTTTTCCCTTGGAATTCGCGCGGCCTCTTTTAGGCGACCGTTCAAATTTCTTTTCTCCATTTACTCTTTTTTTTCTTCTCACTCAACCGTCCCGACCATTTAAAGGTAACTTCCTCTTTTCGACTTCAAATCTATTCCAGACCGAATTATCGAGTTGATTTTGCGGAATTTAGTGTTAGGAAGTTACGAATTGCTCGAATCTAGTTAGATTGCGCTCTGATTCCGTCTTCCCTTTCGCCAATTTCACCTTCAGATTCTAGGGTTTTTGCTCCGTCGAATTTTCTCGTTTCGATCTTCTAATTTCTCCAATTCTTCGTGCAATCGAGATGAATCCAAAGGATAGGAAGGGCAAAAGTATTGCCATTGATGACGGCGATGAGACGATCGCTTCGATCGCGCGTCAGATGCGGTCCTCCACTCGTCCAGAGGGCTCCTCGGCGGAGCGATCCAAGCAGATGCGGCTGAGCGCCGAAGGAGGGCGGTGGTGGACGAAGCAGTGGCTGCTGCCGAGGCCGAAAGAATAGTCGAAAGGGCATAGATGGAAGAGGCGGAGAGAGTTACCGCTGAAGCCGACCGTCGAGAGGCAGCGGAGGAGAAAAAGAAGGCAGAGGCAGATCGTGATTCCGACAGAGAGACCAGTTCCGATAAATGGTATCGCGATGGAATTCCATCAGATGACTCTGATGCTGATTCGGAACGCGACGATGAAGGGGCTTCGACTCCAAATCGTGCTCGTCTGAAAGGTATCCCCGAGATGATCAAGATGCCGGAGCATGCCAAGTCCAAGGCACCACGCATAACGGATGGCAGGACGTGGATGACTCCCGAAATTCTCTTGGCGCTCGTGAAGAGAGTCGGCTTCTCGGGTCGTATCGAGTTTCGGATTCCGAAGGAACACGAAAGGCCTTATGACGCTCCGCCGGGATGAATGTGCGTTTACGAGTGCTTTTTCACCGAGTTTGGGATGAAATTTCCTTTGCCTTTCTTATTATTGAAGTTCGCCACCGAGTGGGGCGTTGGCGTGAGCCAGCTTACTCACGGCGTCTTTCGTCACATGGTCTTTACGGATGCCTTAGCCGCTGCCGCAGACATCATGTTCGATCGTCATCTTTTCGAGAATGTTACGGATCTTCGCGCCGGATCCAAATGGGAGGGGATCTTTAAGCAATTCCACACCGCGATAAGACATAGGATCGTATTCGGTGATTACCGGAATAAGATTCATCACTGAAAGCGCTATTTCTTTTTTGTGAAGATTAGCAAGGACTCGGTTGGGAACTTCAAACCTGACCAAATCAAAACTGATTGGGTCACTTCGCCGGCTAGAATATTGGTAGAATTATTACCTCGTCATACTTATCGAGATATTTTTCTGATTTTTATTTCTTGTTGCAGAGCCGTTGAAATAGGCGAGGCCGAGTAGCGCCCTTAAAGGCAAGTTCAAAGCTTTGAGGGAACTCAGCCACCAGATTTGGCCTGAGGTCGTAGAGGAGCTCGAGGGAAAGAAGAAAGAGAGGAAGGAAAAGAAAGAAGGGAGAAGCAAGCCTGCTGTTTCCGCGACTCCGTTATCCGGTAAGCGTTTCACTTGTCCTCTTGCAAATATGATCTCGTCATAGATGATTAAATTTTGGTTTTACCACGCCGCAGTTAAACCGCCTTATTCCAAGAAGAAGCCGATGGGAATTAAGAAGAGAGCGCCCGTGTCCGTTGATGACGCCGTCGTTGCTTCGAAACCGGCGCCGAAGAAAAGAAAGACCGAGTGTCCAAAGCCGAAGAACTCCCTTTCTCCTCCTCTTCCAAGTTCTTCCATCGCGTCTCGGACAAAGTGAGTGTATCTTTGCCTTTCCCCTTTCCCGTACATATACCGAAGTTTGTGTGATAGAATTAATGCTGAATATTGACATTTGCAGGGCTTCGTCCAGAGCTAGACATGCGAGAGGGGTCTCATCTTCTACGGCCGAGAAGGCCCCAAAGAGTGTGATTAACGTCGACTCTCCTCCTGCCGCGGAACAAGAGAGATGCATCTCGTCAAAACGTGGATGCATCGCGTCAAGACGGTATCTGGGGACTCCGCCTTGCGGCGGCGTTTCACCTACTTGAACGAGAGATCCTCACGATGATGGTTCCTCCTTCGACCATGATGGCCTCGGAGAGGGTGGATCGTCTCGGCGCCCTGAAGGCGGTGAGGAGATGTCTCATCACTCTGAGATGGGTGGTTCCGCGCCAAAACCTAATGCCGAGGATGGTCCGGAGGAACCGAAGGTCGAGCCTCGGAGCTGTAATCCTCATGCGGTGGAGACGCAGTGGGTGGTGATGTTCCTCTCATGGAAGATAAGGATGCTTGCGGGGGATCGGTTTGGGTATCCAAGGTCCATCCGGGCTGGGGGATTCCTCTCGTGAAGGGCTTGCTTTCAGGGGTGACTTTGATGAGGCATCACAGCAGCTAAGGAGGAAGTCTTAAGGTTGCGGCGGGAGGATGAGAAGGCCGAGGATGTCGACGCGGTGGTGGCTGATTTGAAGCTTGAGAAACTTGCTCTCGAGGAAAAAGTTGCAGCGCTGAATAAGGAGATAGTGAAGACTCTCGGTCTTCAAGATACAACGGACCAATTGAGAGCTCAACATGCTGAACTCTCGGAGAAGGTTCGCCGAGGTGCGGAAGCCGCTGTTGCTGAAGCGGAACGTTTTCGTCAGTCACGCCAGGAATGGGCTGAAGTAGTTGCTACTCAAGTCTATGATTCGGTGAGTGATTGGTACGCTCCTCGCCTTCGCCGTCTCTCGGAGTTCGTCACCCAGCGGGACATGGTCGAGGCGGCTGTAGTGAGGCTGCAAGTCGACGAGGCTCTTCTCGTCTTTGTGAAGAAGATCAGTGGAGTGGACCTGGACTTTGACGCTGTGGAGGAGAGACTTAGGGCCAAGCTGGCAAAGAGCGTCGCGGATGGAGATGCAATCGATGAGGTCGACATTACTGACGACGATTTCGTGAAGCCCAACAGGTGAGATTTTCTTACTAGCTATTTCTTGCCTATCTGCGATGCGTTTATTAACATGTGATATTATTTGCAGTGTTTCTATGCTAGTGGTGCCAGGGTCTCCATCTCATCGAAACGATGATGGCGCTGGTTCGGGTGCGGGACCATCTGCTTCCGGGGTCAAGTCTGTTTAGGCCCCTTTCTTTTTTCAAGACACTTTTGGCTGTGGTCTTTTTGTTGTAATAACATTGTCCGGGAGGGTTTTTATCCGTATGTTTTTAAGTATGATTTAATTTTGTTTGCATGCATGCGTGATATCGTTATCACGACTTAGACATAATTGATTAATTCAGAGCGCAATGAAAGTAATCCATTTTTTTATTATGTCTTTTAATAAAGGACAAAATGTCGTCAATCGAATAAATTAAACTAAGTACTCGATCGTCATCGAATAGAAAGTTCGTTCGTCGGGACGACTCGTTGCCTTTAAGCATATCACGACATAATGCGCGTGATGGTGCAGATGCGTCATGACGAGCCGCGATGCTTTTGGGGTTTGTCATGACTTCTCATTCGAGATACCGACCGGTGAATATTAGGTCTGTATGCTTGGCGTGTTAAGCCTAACTTCAGCGACGAGCTCTAGAAATTCGATTTATGCTTCCGACTTCAAAGCTTCGTACGGGTGACGAGGTAGCGGCTTTTCGCTCGTCCGACGAACTGAGAGCCGTGCGAGGTGCGTGCTCTCGGCTTAATGAATGAGTGATCAATCCATGTCTTTTTAGGGTGCAAAGTGCGAATGCTCATCGAGTTTGCCTCGAGTTTTGGTTTGACGTCAAACGGGTGCGTGCTTTTTATCGACAAGTTTCTGCTTATGCCGAGATGAGGCGCGCTTGTCGAAGGAAAAGAACTTCAAATAAAATAAAATTTTATTTTATTAAGTATCATAGCTGCGCCCTTACTGGAAAAGGCTGCCTACGTTCTCGTGCCGAGATCAAGCCATGGGTAGTTCGTTACAAATGTTCATGTCACGGACATGTTCTTTTTTTTTTTTTGACTAATGCGGTGCTTTGCGTCTAGTCAAGAAACTTGCGCAGGTCCGTTGAGCTCCAGAGGCGTTCGGACGTGCTGCCTAGGTTGTCTTCAAGCTGATAGACTCCTGGCTTGATGATTCGTGCGATGCGGTATGGTCTTTCCTAGCTGAAGCCGAATTTGCCAAGATGGTCGATCCTATCTTCGTCGGATTTTTGGAAGACGAGGTCGTCGAGTGCGAAGCGAAGGTGTTGCTTTAGAAAAGCAAGTGCCAGATCGTCGAAGCTGTCGATGGAGTCGGCCCGGAGGCTGCCGAACCATGTCAGGGCTTCGCGAGGCAGGTGCTCGGCGAGAGCTTGGCAAAGGAGTGCGCTTTGCTCTCCCAGCGATGCGTATCTCTGTCTTCTTATGGCTATCATTAAGGATGAGATCCATTGCTTGGGAATGTCTCGGCCGTCGTAGAAACTTAGGTGTAGCAAGATACGCTTCTTCAGCGGGACTTCGGAGAGGCGGCTCGTCAAGGGAGTCCTCCGAATGTCAGCAATGATTTCGAATATCTCCTGATCTGTGAACGCGCATTGCGGAGTGCCTTGAGTAGTTGCGTGATACCTTGCGTTTTCCTCGGTGTCGTCATCGTCAACGTGGATGACTTCTCAGTGAGATGAGGGGTGGCATCTTGGTGCTTTGGGGGTGGATCCCTCTAGGTGGCAGGAAGATGATCTTCTTTTATTTTTCTAGCTGGAGTTTGTATCTTTTGGTTCGAATCGCCGCTGCGGGATATCCTGCTCGAGGCGAAGGTACTGTTCGGCGCGAAGACAAGGTCGGGAAGGGGCGGAGGTAAAAGTCTTCCTGAAATCTGGATCGGTACCAGAGTCCATTTCTGAAGGCCTGGATGAGTGCGGTTTCAGAGATAGGGGGTGCTCCTGGAATCTCATCGAGGTCGAGCAACATGCTTTTGAATCTATCGAGGTAACTTCGTAGCAGGTCGTCCTCGAGTTGTTCCATCTCGAACAGGCCGAGGAGCTTCTTGGGGTTTTTAGTGCTCATGCTGAGGCTCAAGTCGGATTTCGAGGTGGGTTCGGTGCCAGCTCTTCGTGGAGGAATCGGCAGGGTTTCCACTCGTGCTATGGTGGCGCGTCTTGTTGTGTCGGATGTTGGCTCGGGTTCTTCGCGAGGCGATTGATTTGAGGGCTCGATCACCATAAAAGATGACGCGGTGCGGAGCTTGCGTTCGCGAAGGAAGCATGATCTCGTCACTCTTTGATTCCTACGCAAAGTGAAAATTCCGGAAGGTGTCGGGAACTTTACGCATTGGTGGAAGGTTGAGATGACGGCATTCATTCGTGGAGCCAGGGCGTGGCAAGGATCGCATTATAGATAGCCGGCTTGTCCATGACAATGAATGTCATGGTCTTTGAGATTCCGCCGATATAGACGAGAAGCCGGACTGTGCCGCAGCTGTAGACATTTTCGGCGGTGAAGCCGGTGAGGGGACGAGACGTAGGTTTAATGGTATTTTCCTTCACTCCCATGCGATCCAGAGTCTCTTTGAAGATGAGGTTCACCGTGCTCCCGGTGTCGACCAGAATTTTTGCGACATCGCAGTCGTGAATTTGCAGAGTGACCACGAGTTGGTCGAGATGAGGGGTATCAAGCCCGCCCGCATCCTTATCCGTAAAGGCGATGGTAGGGATTCCTTTATGGAAATATGGATAGCGCCGTGCTGTGACGGCCTTTCTCTCGTACTCCTTGATTTCTGATATATAGAGTCGTCACCGTCTAGGAGGCTTCCAATGAGGTGTTTACAGTTTTCAGTGGCGTGGCCGGTCTTTCCGTGGAACTTGCAGAAAGCTTTGGCGTCGTTGTCATCTCCGAGTGGAGTAGCATCGTGCGGTATTGAGATCGATGCGGTATATTCTTGCTCGGACTTGTCGTCGGCTGCTGCGAACGCTGTGAGGAGCGACCTCTTGGGGTCGTGTCTTCTTCGTACCTCCACCGGCTTCTTCTCAAGGTTTAGACGAGGTTGTCTTCCTATCTCCGTGCTTCTCGGCATAGAAGCGCTTGTCTTCTTCGAGGAAGATGTAGTTCCGGGAACGGTGGATCTTTTGCATAGTTTTAGCATCCATTAGCATCATATCTTGTTCCTTTTCTCTTCTTATGCATTCATAGTAGTTTTAGGTTGCATTTGCATACATATGCATGTTTGGTCCTTGGAATAGGTCTTTTGGAGCATTTTGGAGCATATGGGACGTGAGGAGCATGGAAGGACTTGGTGCATGGACGCAGCTCAACTGGACACACAAAGGAAGAAGGAGGAAGCCATCTTGAAGACCAGCTCGACCACCCGGTCGAGTTCCTCAACTCGACCGGCCAAGTTCAACTCGATCGAGCTAGGAAGTCAAAGTCAAACCCGAAAAATGTTGCTTCCCCCTTGACTTCCCTTTGACCCTAAACCTAATCCTCTTTGTATTTAAAGGCTCTTAGCCACGAAAAAACCACCAAGCTTTAGATTACTTTTGTTTTAGCTTCTTTTTAATTATTGTCTTTTACTTTTAGAGCTCTTAATCCAATCTTTGTGTTCTTGAAGCTCTTGCTTCTTGAATGCTAGATCCTGGATAATCTCTTTTGTATTTGAACTTGTCTATTTCAATAAAAGTTGTTTATCTTTATCTCCTCTTTCATTTGATGTTTATTTCAGTGCATTTGGTTGTTTATTTCACCATGTGTAGTGAGTAGTTACCCATTAGGGTTTGAGATGGGCTAGATTAGGGGATCTTTATGCTTAATCCTTCTTGCTTATGTTCTTAATCTAGAAATCTCTCTCTTTTGGGCAAACCTTAAGGCTACATGACCACTTGATGTACTTGCATTTTGCATAGTTTTAGTACATCTTTTATGCATCTTTTGCATAGTTTTAGCATCCATTAGCATCATATCTTGTTCCTTTTCTCTTCTTATGCATTCATAGTAGTTTTAGGTTGCATTTGCATACATATGCATGTTTGGTCCTTTGAAATAGGTCTTTTGGAGCATTCTGGAGCATATGGGACGAGAGGAGCATGGAGGACTTGGACGCAGCTCATGGACGCAGCTCGACCAGCTCTACTCGACCAACCGGTCGAGTTCCTCAACTCGACCGGCCAAGCTTCAACTCGATCGAGCTGAGAAGTCAACAGTCAAACCCGAAAAATGTTGCTTCCCCCTTGACTTTCCTTTGACCCTAAACCTAAATCCTCTTGTATTTAAAGGCTAAAAGCCACGAAAAAACCACCAAGCTTTAGATTACTTTTTGTTTTAGTTTCTTTTAATTTATTGTCTTTTACTTTTTAGAGCTCTAATCCCATCTTTGTGTTCTTGAAGCTCTTGCTTCTTGAATCCTAGATCCTGGATAATCTCTTTTGTATTTGCACTTGCTTATTTCAATAAAAGTTGTTTATTTCATCTCCTCTTTCTTATGATGTCTCTTTTATTGCATTTGCTTGTGTTTACATTCATGTGTAGTGAGTAGTTACCCATTAGGGTTTGAGATGGGATAGATTAGAGGTTTTATGCTTAATCCTTCTTGCTTATGGTCTTAATCTAGATCTCTCTCTTTTGGAAATCTTAAGGCTACATGACCACTACCCCTGGCTTGTATGTCCATAGGCGATTCTCCACATGGAAGTGATGGAAATCGCTGGAAAAGGTCCACTAAGAGCTCCAATATCTCTTGCTCTAGAAATGGAGGTCTAAGGGGTTGGATGGATTAGTTTGGCAATGATCCTATGGCCTCCAAGGCTTGATTCTCACTGGCTAACCCCCTGTTTCTGAGATCATCCTTGGTTGATAGCTTTCACCTTGGGAAAGGGTTAGCTAGGCATTGAGAAGCTCAATATCAAGAGATAGCCTTGATACAAGGAGTTTTAAGAGCAAGATGATTAAGTTAGCTCTGATTGCAAAACCCTGTCTTAGACCCTAATTTCGAGCTTGTTAAAGTCGCTGCCTTTATTGCTTTTTACTTCAACTCGACCCTAAACTCGATCGAGCTCGGTACTCTGTTCCACTCGACTCGAGTCCTTGGTCGAGCTGTTGCTCTACTGCTTTATTTTATTGCATTGCATTTCATTTTTAGGTTGTTAGTGTTACCAAATCTTTACTGCTTGCTTGACTTTCTTGTGTTTCATATTCTCATAGAGTGACAAGTTTCCCATTTTGGATTGATAACCTCTTATACTACATGACTATGATGGTTAAGAGGAATTGATTGATTGTGATTGCACCATTTCATCTTTATTCACCCCTGTTTGCATTCCACCTCATATCTTATCACATCCACACGTAAATCCTATCATCACCACTACCCCTGGCTTGTATGTTTCGGTGACATAGGAGCCAGCTCGACCGATAGCTCGATCGAGCTAGAAACAAGGGCAACTCGATCGAGTTCCACAACTCGACCGAGGTAAGTTTTTGAATTTCAAATTTTCAACCGTTTTCTTGGTCAAGGGGTGGGTCCCACAATTCAATTTTGGTCCCCCAACCCTAATTGATCAGAAAAATCCCTAGCTTTTGTTCCCCCTCTTCATTCACCTTTTAATCTCAACCACACATCTCAAACACTCCCTCTTCCCCATAACTCGATCGAACCCACTTCTCCACTCTCCCACACTTTAAAATTTCTGAAACTCATCTCTCTCTCTCATCACCACAAGAAATTTCGATTTCCAACCTCTCTCTTAAGTTTTTGCGATTTCCTCTTGTTCTTCATTGTTTGCTTTGGGTTTTAGTTTACTGCTCTTCAATTCATCATTCAACAAGGTATGAACCCTAAAACCCTTGATTCCTCCATCTCGATTTCCATTATTGCTTGTTTCCTCTTTGATTTTTGATTGCATGTGCCCCTTTGGGATTGTCTTGAGTAATTGCTTCATATCTTTCTCCTGCTCATAGTTTTTGAATTTGCCTCACCTCACCTCTGTTTCACTATTAGAACTTGTTGCATGTGCTTGAAACATTGAATTTGAGTTTGGTATTGGTTAAGATGCTTAGTGCTTCACTAGAATTGCTCATTGTTCCATTTACTAGTTGTTCTTGGTTCAATTTGATTGATTAGCATCCTTTCCAGCTCTTAATACTTGAATTAGGTTCGGTTATACTCTGTTTTCACCTAGCTCGATCGAGTTTGTCACTCGAGTTTTTTGACTCGATCGAGCTGAGTGTCGAGTTGACCAAACCGATCATTGCAACTCTAATTCTTTGTAATCTTTGATGCATTTCAGGTACTTTAGTGAAGAAACAGTGTAACAGAGATGACAAACAGTGAGGGAAGTCGCGCTTCACAAGGAGAATGGTTGAGGGTGAATCAAGCAATGCAAGGGAAAGAAGGCTTAAGATGCAAGCCGATTTGGAGAGGATGACTCAAAGGATGGAAGAGTCTGATGCAGAGGAGTATGTGTACTCTGAGGAAGAGTCTGAGAGCGAGAGATTGAGGGAGGAGAGGAGGACCAAGAAGAGGAATGACCCCATTAGTAGTGAGAGTGAGCAAGGGGAGTTTGAGATTGGAGTGAACCTTGTTCAAGAGGAGGGAAATGGCTCTCCAAGTGAAGAAGGAAGTGATGAGACTGAGAGTGAAGAGGAAGGAGAAGAGGTGAATCAGTTGGTTGAAGAGAGTGAGCAAGAGAGTAACCAAGATGAACCTATGGAGGAGGTTGAGCCACAAGAGGAGGAAGAAGAACTCCCTATGTACCAAGAGCACTACAATGCTCTCTTCTCCATGGACTTTATGGATACCAAGTACCCACATGTTGACACAATGAAGGCCCTTGGAATCTTTGAAGATGTGGAGCTGGTCTCAAGAACATGCACTTGGCCAAGCTCTTCTCTTATCACATGGAATCCTACAAGGAGCTCACTTGCGAGTTCTTAGCTTCAATGAGGTACCACATGTACGAGAGGAAGATAGAGCTGATTTGGACCAAGGATTGGGATGGATCACGTTCTTGGCTAAGGGAGAGAAGAGAATGGTGACCTTTAGGCAGTTGGAGATCTTGTTTGGGTTCAACTATGGAGAAGGTACCAAGTGGAACTTCAAGGAAAGGAACTCCAAAGGGTTTGGGCTACAATCGCTGATGGAGTGTACTCTTCCTCAAGGTCCAAGGCAGCTCAAATCAGGAGCCCAGTGTTGAGGTATGTGCACAAGGCACTTGCCAACACCTTCTTTGCAAGGAAGGCACCGGGACCATCAACGAGGGGGAACTCAAGTTTCTTGACATGGGAATCAAGCCCATTCTCTCACGCACAAGCGATGGCAAGAGGATCAGGGGAGATAGATCCAACACAGGAACTTGATGCCTTTCCTTGATCATCTCCTCACCTACAAGACCACAGCCTACAACACTAGACATCAACGAGGGAGGCGCCTAAGTGTTGGAGGGCTCATCACTCCTATCTTGTGTGCTGCTGGAGTGAACCCAACTGATAAGAGAGCCACTGAACCAGGTTGGATGGACATCAAGTTTTGCAAGACCAACCTTCTCATTGAGCACAAGGAGTTGGATGGGAGGTTCCAATTCAAGTTCACACATCCATTGGCTGGCCCTTCCAAGCTTCTCCTGCCTAACCCAGAGCTCACCACAGTAGTCAGGGGTGAGAACATTGATTTCAGACCCCCTGTGTACACTAGTTGGGCATGAGGAACGATTTGCGAGAAGAGGAGCCTGAGCTCGATCGAGCTGAGGATCGAGCTGAGTCTCAGCTGAGGATCAAGTCCAGGAGAGTGCGGATTTGGGTGAGCCTGAGTGCTATTATTTTGAGGAGTATGAGGCTCCAAGGATGAACCCCTCTGTTGTGGCTGCCCACAAGAGGATTGGACTTCTCCAAAAGTTCAACAAATGGCAAGGGAAGGCCATTGAAAAGATGCAAAAGTCCATGGACAAGATGGTGAGCAAGATCAAAAGTTTGGAGAAGAAGGTTTCTGGTTCTTCAAGCAAGAAGAAGAAGGCTCCCATGAGTTCCACATTCCTTAGGAGTAGATCCTTCTCACCACTCCAAGGAGGCTCCCTGCCCAAGAGCCTCACAGAGCCTCTTCATTTCGAGCCAAGGGAGGGAGAAGACAACTCACAGAGAAGGAGGAAGAGCTCTAAGGCCAGACGCTCCAGCTCGACCACCGGACTCGATCGAGTCCAAACAGAGGAAACTCAACTCGATCGAGCTGACGGTCGAGTTGGTCTTGAGGAGCCCAGTTTGAGGATCCGGGATTTGAATACGATCCAACGCCTTACCAGGAGCACCCTCGGAGTAGATGGAACCCCTATGGACAGTACGAGCTAGCCATGCTCCACCAAGGCCAAGGGAGCCACACACACTTCAATGAAGAAGAGGAAGAAGAGGAGCCGCAAGCTCGATCGAGCGAGGTGAACCCAGTCGAGTGGAGTGCTCCTGATGGCCGTCTACCATCTCCAGACCACGACCTAGCCTCCCAGTTCTTTGGGGGGCACTGAGGTATCCAAACACCAACCCTTGTATATACCATTTCATATTTTTCTTTGTTTTATTTTTTCTTGGTTTTGCCCTCTTGAATCTTTCACTAAATTTTTCTCACACAAGGGACTGTGTGATTTAAGTTTGGGGGAGGGTTCAAGAGATGATTTAACCTTGTTTTCTTTGTTCTTAGTTTTTCATTATCTTTTGCATAGAAAAACCAAAAAAATCATAAAATTTTCAAAAAATCCAAAAATATTTTCATCTTTTTGCATTCATATTTCTTAGATTGTTTAGGATTGCATCTTTCATTTGCATTGCTGATTTGAATGCATTGTTTGAGTGACTGTGAAATGGGATTGATGTTGATAAGCATGGTTAAATCTTAATGAATATCTCTCACCTTGTTGCATTTTAGAATCTCTAAGTTGGACATTTAGCAAATCGCTTTTGAGGACATGTTTTTAAGTGTTGAATCAAGCTGTTTTCAAACCTCATCTCTTTCTTGTTCTATTTGTTTGCTTGAGGGCAAGCAAAGGTCAAGTTTGGGGGTGTTGATGTACTTGCATTTTGCATAGTTTTAGTACATCTTTTATGCATCTTTTGCATAGTTTTAGCATCCATTAGCATCATATCTTGTTCCTTTTCTCTTCTTATGCATTCATAGTAGTTTTAGGTTGCATTTGCATACATATGCATGTTTGGTCCTTTGAAATAGGTCTTTTGGAGCATTCTGGAGCATATGGGACGAGGAGCATGGAGGACTTGGCACATGGACGCAGCTCAACTGGATACGCAAAGGAAGAAGGAGGAAGCCATCTTGAAGACCAGCTCGACCACCTACTCGACCAACCGGTCGAGTTCCTCAACTCGACCGGCCAAGCTTCAACTCGATCGAGCTGAGAAGTCAACAGTCAAACCCGAAAAATGTTGCTTCCCCCTTGACTTTCCTTTGACCCTAAACCTAAATCCTCTTGTATTTAAAGGCTAAAAGCCACGAAAAAACAACCAAGCTTTAGATTACTTTTTGTTTTAGTTCTTTTAATTTATTGTCTTTTACTTTTTAGAGCTCTAATCCCATCTTTGTGTTCTTGAAGCTCTTGCTTCTTGAATCTAGATCCTGGATAATCTCTTTGTATTTGCACTTGCTTATTTCAATAAAAGTTGTTTAATTTGGAAACCGGAAGAGGTAAGGAGTCCGAAATGTACCTCTGTGACTCCACATTGTGGAAACTCACTTGTAGTGTATAAGATGAACTAGATGGACCCATACTTACCCAAACATGGATTAATAGGTTCTACACATGACTATGAGGACAAACATGAGTGAAACGGTCTCAATCCAAGGGAGGAACATCAAATGGACCTAATTTGGGAACCGGAAGAGGTAAGGAGTCCGAAATGTACCTCTGTGACTCCACATTGTGGAAACTCACTTGTAGTGTATAAGATGAACTAGATGGACCCATACTTACCCAAACATGGATTAATAGGTTCTCACATGACTATGAGGACAAACATGAGTGAAACGGTCTCAATCCAAGGGAGGAACATCAAATGGACCAAATTTGGGAACCGGAAGAGGTAAGGAGTCCGAAATGTACCTCTGTGACTCCACATTGTGGAAACTCACTTGTAGTGTATAAGATGAACTAGATGGACCCATACTTACCCAAACATGGATTAATAGGTTCTACACATGACTATGAGGACAAACATGAGTGAAACGGTCTCAATCCAAGGGAGGAACATCAAATGGACCTAATTTGGGAACCGGAAGAGGTAAGGAGTCCGAAATGTACCTCTGTGACTCCACATTGTGGAAACTCACTTGTAGTGTATAAGATGAACTAGATGGACCCATACTTACCCAAACATGGATTAATAGGTTCTACACATGACTATGAGGACAAACATGAGTGAAACGGTCTCAATCCAAGGGAGGAACATCAAATGGACCAAATTTGGGAACCGGAAGAGGTAAGGAGTCCGAAATGTACCTCTGTGACTCCACATTGTGGAAACTCACTTGTAGTGTATAAGATGAACTAGATGGACCCATACTTACCCAAACATGGATTAATAGGTTCTACACATTACTATGAGGACAACATGAGTGAAACGGTCTCAATCCAAGGGAGGAACATCAAATGGACCTAATTTGGGAACCGGAAGAGGTAAGGAGTCCGAAATGTACCTCTGTGCCTCCACATTGTGGAAACTCACTTGTAGTGTATAAGATGAACTAGATGGACCCATACTTACCCAAACATGGATTAATAGGTTCTACACATGACTATGAGGACAAACATGAGTGAAACGGTCTCAATCCAAGGGAGGAACATCAAATGGACCAAATTTGGGAACCGGAAGAGGTAAGGAGTCCGAAATGTACCTTTGTGCCTCCACATTGTGGAAACTCACTTGTAGTGTATAAGATGAACTAGATGGACCCATACTTACCCAAACATGGATTAATAGGTTCTACACATGACTATGAGGACAAACATGAGTGAAACGGTCTCAATCCAAGGGAGGAACATCAAATGGACCTAATTTGGGAACCGAAGAGGTAAGGAGTCCGAAATGTACCTCTGTGACTCCACATTGTGGAAACTCACTTGTAGTGTATAAGATGAACTAGATGGACCCATACTTATCCAAACATGGATTAATAGGTTCTACACATTACTATGAGGACAAACATGAGTGAAACGGTCTCAATCCAAGGAGAGAAACATCAAATGGACCAAATTTGGGAACCGGAAGAGGTAAGGAGTCCGAAATGTACCTTGTGACTCCACATTGTGGAAACTCACTTGTAGTGTATAAGATGAACTAGATGGACCCATACTTATCCAAACATGGATTAATAGGTTCTACACATGACTATGAGGACAAACATGAGTGAAACGGTCTCAATCCAAGGGAGGAACATCAAATGGACCAAATTTGGGAACCGGAAGAGGTAAGGAGTCCGAAATGTACCTCTGTGCCTCCACATTGTGGAAACTCACTTGTAGTGTATAAGATGAACTAGATGGACCCATACTTACCCAAACATGGATTAATAGGTTCTACACATTACTATGAGGACAAACATGAGTGAAACGGTCTCAATCCAAGGGAGGAACATCAAATGGACCTAATTTGGGAACCGGAAGAGGTAAGGAGTCCGAAATGTACCTCTGTGACTCCACATTGTGGAAACTCACTTGTAGTGTATAAGATGAACTAGATGGACCCATACTTACCCAAACATGGATTAATAGGTTCTACACATGACTATGAGGACAAACATGAGTGAAACGGTCTCAATCCAAGGGAGGAACATCAAATGGACCAAATTTGGGAACCGGAAGAGGTAAGGAGTCCGAAATGTACCTCTGTGACTCCACATTGTGGAAACTCACTTGTAGTGTATAAGATGAACTAGATGGACCCATACTTACCCAAACATGGATTAATAGGTTCTACACATTACTATGAGGACAAACATGAGTGAAACGGTCTCAATCCAAGGGAGGAACATCAAATGGACCTAATTTGGGAACCGGAAGAGGTAAGGAGTCCGAAATGTACCTTGTGACTCCACATTGTGGAAACTCACTTGTAGTGTATAAGATGAACTAGATGGACCCATACTTATCCAAACATGGATTAATAGGTTCTACACATTACTATGAGGACAAACATGAGTGAAACGGTCTCAATCCAAGGGAGGAACATCAAATGGACCAAATTTGGGAACCAGAAGAGGTAAGGAGTCCAAAATGTACCTTGTGACTCCACATTGTGGAAACTCACTTGTAGTGTATAAGATGAACTAGATGGACCCATACTTACCCAAACATGGATTAATAGGTTCTACACATGACTATGAGGACAAACATGAGTGAAACGGTCTCAATCCAAGGGAGGAACATCAAATGGACCAAATTTGGGAACCGGAAGAGGTAAGGAGTCCGAAATGTACCTCTGTGACTCCACATTGTGGAAACTCACTTGTAGTGTATAAGATGAACTAGATGGACCCATACTAATAGGTTCTCCACATTACTATGAGGACAAACATGAGTGAAACGGTCTCAATCCAAGGGAGGAACATCAAATGGAATTGGGAACCAGAAGAGGTAAGGAGTCCGAAATGTACCTCTGTGCCTCCACATTGTGGAAACTCACTTGTAGTGTATAAGATGAACTAGATGGACCCATACTTACCCAAACATTGGATTAATAGGTTCTACACATACTATGAGGACAAACATGAGTGAAACGGTCTCAATCCAAGGGAGGAACATCAAATGGACCAAATTTGGGAACCAGAAGAGGTAAGGAGTCCGAAATGTACCTCTGTGCCTCCACATTGTGGAAACTCACTTGTAGTGTATAAGATGAACTAGATGGACTCCTGTCTTATCGATGGCT